>OZ035954.1:31407581-32007581 GCA_964034955.1 Orchesella flavescens | reverse complement strand
AAATTATTTGCGTACATGATTTATATAATAGCGTTACAATAGTTTGGACCTAATGAACTGGGCCTGTTTTTATTACCGTAAATCTCTAGGTAAAGTCACAATCGCGATGCGTATCCAGTTACGGCAACTCCATATATATTTCAGAAATAGCACAATAGCAAAGTATCCACAAACAGAATACAAATATTCTGCAAGTTCCATGATGTTTTTTTGTGGAACGACGAACTTCACAAACTTAAAATATTCCTTTTACTACACCTGCACTTTTTTCAACAACCAGATACGAGTATGCTTTGACATATCCTCTTACCACCTTTCGCATTTAAACTAAAATGAGATCCAGGTAGGTAATATAGAGTCTTAGATAACAATAAATGCTTCGGACTCATAGAACGCATAAATTGAAGTGCAAAAGCTTTGAGAACCACCTAACAACTAACGCCAATGCCTCATGGATGTATCCGATGTATTTTCTAGTTAGGTAACTTAAGGTTGAAGTTGGAGAATCCTAAAAAAACAAGTTTTGTTATCATGTAGGAAATTCTCTACTATACAGTCCTTCTATTGCACAATCCTACATTTCCTGATTATGTCTCACCAGATTTTCTCAGTAGACAAGCTTAAATTCACCTTGTTTGCTATGAAATGCAGTTGATAACTTCTGTCATCCAAAGATTTTTTTTCTGCGAAATCAAATACAATGAAACTGAATTTAAAGTGAGTTTAAATGCTCATTTTGTTTATAGTCACAAAACACAACTGCAATTTTAGTTTTGCATTCGATTCCCCAACAGGACTCACTTAGGTCGAGGTTGCGTTTCTACTTCAACTTAAATATGATATAACTCATTACTTCCTGCATTTATCCTGTTATTTGCCAATCGATCTGAAGTAATTTCACAAATACAAATAATATGCTTAAGGAAAATCAAAATAAATTAATTTCTTAATACTTATTGCACAAAATCCATAAAAACGAACGCGACTATATTGACCAAAGATTGACTGTACACGATAAACGCGAAAAGAAGAATATTAGCAAAATTGAAATTGCTAACTAGGAAAGTTAATTTATCCAAGCGATATTATTCATCTTTCCACGAAGTACATAATATGTTTCTTTCAAAATGCATGTGCATTCATACCACATCAACTTCAATGACTTCACGTACTTAACCAGACATGTTTACGAAGAAATGAGAAGCTAAAAGTTTAATGGATATTCCTGCCATAAAACAAAAAAGTAAAATAGCATTGAGTTGTCTTCCTGTCGTCATCATCCGTAGCAATTTTACATGTGTATGATAGCTAGCTCTGAACTAATCCCAAGCCTGTTGTTAGTATCACAACTTACGTAAATTAGAGTATTTCTTCCTTTTGAAGTGTGTGGGAAATTCTGGTTTTATAAAAATTCCAGGCTTTAGATGTGGAAGCAGGTAGGAAAATTATATATTATCCTTTATACAGATATTTCCCACAGATAGACGCAATTTTAATTCCTCAGTGATATTGTCTGGATATTGTGCGCATAGGCCTACATATGTAGGATCTTTAAAAATATGCTTATTAGTCTACTTTGTACCATAATCGCAAAATTTTTTAACACAACGCAGTGCCAGTGAACACTCGAGCTTTGCTGAATTTTTATATGCTGGATGCATTATTTTTACGTTTATGAACATCCATATTAAGCCCTATTTGTAACAAAGTCAAAGTTTTCCATTAATTTATTCGAATGAAAATGCATTGAAAAATTATGCCTACAATATAACTTTTGCAACTGGATTTTTGCAACCGGATGATTTAATGAGGTAGTAATAAGGGAACAGAAAGATTTTAACCTATTATTATTATTGAAATAACTTCAAGTTGGCCAAGTGTTGATCATGAAATATATGATGTAACTTCATTTATTCATTGAATTAACGTCACAAGCCAATTGGGCTAATTTACAAGACAATTTAGATAGAGACCGCTTTGGCCCTATGGAATTCAGGGACACGACATGTTATTATGCGAGTTGCGAGTTTGTATAAAAGGATTAATTTGAGGAAGTGCTAGTATATAGTAGTGTAAAAGTTAGATTAGTCCTTCCTTTACAATCTGCCTGTCATCCATCTTAATCAATAAGGATTTGGAACCTGGAGAATCCAATACTCTTGGCTTTTTTTTCATCATCAATTTCAAGCGAGTCATCATACACCTTGCACTCAATCGTAATCAAGGCTCCCATCAACGGACGTTTGAGCTGCATCATGAGGAATGGTGACTGATAGTTTTTCTGATTTAGGAATGGAAAGTATCTCTTCCGAATATAGGGCCCTGGGAAATATTCAATGGATCCAAGATTCTCCTTGTCATGCTCGTAACTTCCTTCACACCAAACGTAAATGGCTTCCTGGAAGAAAAAAATGTCAGATATAAAGTTTATTAGCTCTGTGTTACATATTGTCAAACATGTCTTATTCATGTGTGAGTTTCGTAATTTTAATTTGCATTCAATTTACCTCCACGGCTGAGCTATGATCAGAAATATAATCCTGTAATTCTTTTGGGGCCTTACTGAGGCATTTTCCTGTGCACTCGCCTTTCGGTTCCCAACCATATATCTAAAAGTTGAGACAAGTAAATAAATTGTAAAGATCAATAACGCCAGGACTTTTAAACAAAAATAAGTGGACATTTTGATTACAAATGTTGAATATTAACCCGATTCAGCTTAATTAAGATGCATGGTTCACCACGACTGTATCCAAAATCCGTAAGTGTATTTACAGAGGTGTCTGTTAGAAGGGGCTGACACAATCCGTATCTTGACAAGGGGACCAGACATGATTCAGATGGCGAAGCAGCTTCCCCCGATGCCGTGCAATCTTTGGTACCAGGAGAATCTTCTTTTGGCATGTTATGAAACCACGAGCTCAGTTGATTCTTCCAAAAGCGGAAGTTTTCATAAGATCCAACGCTAAACCAAATGAGTGATGAGGCAGTATTAGTTTGTCGGTCAGGAAGTGGACGAATCCCGAGTCCGGGCCCATCGCGAAAAAGAATGCTTCCCAATTTGTCTCCAGTTTTGTATGGCTTATCCTCCTTGACAGTTAGAGCCAGAACTCCGTACCAGTTGACCATGAAGAATGCAAAAAGTGAGAAGAAGAAAATGACGTAAAATACAAAGATGAGAAACCACGACTTCCCAGTCCGACCAAGGAATTCTCGACTGTCTGGATTCCATATGAAAGTCTTCCAATTTCCATCATCTTCCGGTGGAGGCCCAAGAGTTTCTGGCTGCGGTTCCGGATCCGCTTTGGTGGTTTTCGTACTTTGGGTTGGCTTCACAGTTTTTGTCTCGTCGTCCGACATTGTAGTAAGCTACTCTAGCTTATTCATAAAATGAGAATGATATATAGCCTATAAGAAAGTACATTCATGCAAGTTGTACACACAAATCATTAGATATTTAAAATAATATTTTGAGATTGAGTACTCTCTCACTCCAATTTAGTTTACAGATGCAGAATAGATGAAGATCCGAAGGTGGAGTAGGGACAAACCAGGCTCTACAATGTTTAAGTGACCGGAAAATGATTTGAGAAATGACTATCTAGGATGATTACCGGAGGTCATGCAAGTTTCCCATTGTTAGAGCTCCCTATTTCAACAAAATTAATGCATGTGCACGTAGAAATCAAAAAGTCAACGCAATTCTTCCGCCATAGCAACAAAGACTCCATCCTCCCTCCCGACTTGAAACGATAAGTCAATAGGGGCCAGAAATATCGAGAACGACTGCGCGTGGTTGATTCTGACCCAACATAAAAATGAAATCCATAGTGGCACTCGAATGAATGCAACCACTTAATTGTTCCAGTTTTTGGTTTTTTATTCTTATGACTTTTGTGTGTTAATGCTTTACATAAAAACAAACATTTTTGTATACATAAATACATACGTATATAGAAACATAATACTTTTTTTTTACTTTTTCATTTTGGAGATGTTTTCGATCAATATGTTGAAAAATTCATGTCATTTATCTAAGCTTTATCTAAAGATTTAATAACTCATCCTATGTAGTTCTACTCTAACATTGAAAGAGACCTAATAATTTGATTAATTACATTCATATTCAACTAATAATTTGCATGTCCAACATGCATTTATATTTAACAATACATACATATATATATACGTTTACTAAGCAAACTCTCATTATCATTTAAAAGCCTGCTGCTACATTTTATTTCAATTTGTACCTTGGGCACTTCTAGTGAAATCCAGCACTATAATTCCTATTCACACACACTTGAACAGATCACATTGTGTGTATGAATTCCCCCTAATAATTACCCTCCATATCCTTGATTGCAATAAATCTTGACTCACGAGTAGAAAATGGCACATTCGGAAGACTCTCAAAGTAACAGCTTTCATAACTTGGTGGGGGCGTGCTTGCAGTAGATCTCGTTTCAAATCCACCATCCTGCTGCTGCTCACTCTCACCATCCACAGGTCCAACCACATACACTTCGTTTGCAGTAGTGGCAGCAATGGCGGTTGCAAAATTAGGTGATGGTTGTCTCTGACAGCTCCCATAAGTTGGAGGAGGTGTTGTGGAGCACAATGGTTGATTGGTGTGTGGCTGTGGATAAAAATGACGGATGGATGGTGGTACATGTTGACTGGAAACCCCAACGCCAACACCGCTCCTTATATTGATATTTGCATTGCTGTTAAGGGCCAATGCCATTCCTCCTGGTGACCTACTTCTTCTGGTGCTTCGTCTCCCTGAGGTTGGTCTATTATTATGATGGAAGCCCCGAGAACTGTAACTGTATCGACTATTATATTGGTGAGTGGAGGGTGATGACAACCTGTTATTGTGGCTTGGAGAATTTGTGTAAAGTGGTGATGATGATGATCTTGTGGTCATTGTTGTACGCCTAGAATTCTCACTTCCTAGTTGAGCTTGATCGTCAAAGTAAAAGTCTTCATCGTCCTCATTCTCCCAACAGCTATGACAGCCTGATAGCCCCAGTGTTTGAAGTCGAGGATACAGGCTTTCCAAATGCTGCCCATATGGCTTCAAAATCCAGTTACAGGTGAAAAATAGAATTATAAAACCCAGCAGCGTTGCCCCCACCGCAAGAAATCCCTCTTCAAAACTGAGGAATCGGCTTGGTCCATGGAGAGATTGGGAAAATGGAGAAAGTGAATCATTTCGAAGTTTTAGTAGAGTTTGGTTCACTTCATGATTTAGAGTCTCCAGATTTTGGCTGAGAGTGAACTATCTGTCACAATTCTGTTTTTTATTACTGAATGCATCCGCAAAATGCCGAAATGCAGATATTAATGGGTTTTAAATAAACTTAAATTTTACACCGTCATTAAAAAACGAATTTGTATTTTATTTGGATGCAGGGTAAGGCTTATAAGTTGCCACTACATTTCTAACCCAATGCCAGTGGAAAATGCCAATTTATTGCTACGTGGAAAATTATCAGATAGTATTTCCGAATACTTTTACGCAAGGCTTTCTTTTGACCTTACCAAAAAGCAGCATGATGATGTACAGGTATTCCCGAATTGCTATGAAATGTAGTGTGGGCTCCAGGAGTAAGTGTAAGTATGCCATGCAAGCAGCTGAGGTTATTGATTTCTCCAAACCAAACCATATATATACATATATGAAGACTATACACCGTATTTGGTGACACTATGACAAGCACATAAACCACCATTCCATTCGCATTTCATAAAAAGAAAGGCACAGTTGTCAGTTCTGTTCTGTAATACTTATAAATCAGTTTTAATCGATCGTTTCTCATCTTCATACATTTTATTCATACATAATTATTATTAAATTAGTCTCTTCAAAAAAATTCCTTAGCTCTAGCTAAATTATATATTTATGGCTTATTGTACAAACTACAGACACAAACATATTTTCCCTTTTTTCACAGCATAATATAAGTAAGAATATTAAGGGTATTCATACATATTCATTCGCACAAGAAAAAAAGAGTAGACTCACATTCGTTCAGGTACATTATGAAATCATAATCTCAATCTCAACCCCTCTTCCCAATAAACATTCAAAGCATCCTCTTTTGATCACATATGCATATATGTAAGTAGTACTCTTATCGCTACTTCATACTTTCACTTATAAAAACCAAGTAGACAAATTGGACAACAAACAAAGTAATAAAATAAATTTTAAAATGCCACATTAACTATTTATACGTATTTATATCACAAAATCAATTTTCGCAAAATCTTAATGTTTGTATTTGATACTTCACTTCACTATATAGCGGGTTGGGTTGGAACTTCAGTAAAAAAAAGTAAAAGCTAAAACAATGTCAATTTAAGCAAAGACACTTGTTATGTATGCGCATTAAAATACTGTACAGCGATTAAGAATGCAACACAATCACAATGAGATGTTGAACAATAATTAGCTATCAACAATTATTGTTGACGTTGGTGCAGGGTGAAGTACAGGGAAAAGGTTGAACATTCTAACATTCATTCATATTCATAAAGAAAGATGATATATTATGGTGATGATGATCCTCCTTTCAGATATCCCACATTTAGTAATTTTTCCCAGAATAAAGCAAATTGTTATTAACAGAAAGGCAGCCTATATTAAAATACATTTAAAGTTAATATGTATAATTAAACTTGGTAAAGAACTTTTTAACTAGAAGGTTAAACTTCATTAAATTCCTTTGTATCAAAAAATCTTTTAAATGCACCAACCTCCTCCGTTGCAGATGCATTATTCATTCTTTTCATTCATTAAAGTGTGCCTATGCTATGTATGCACATTCTCAATAATATTTACAATTATATGCAATTACTGTTTGGTTTTGAATTGCTTTCTTATTAAAAACTACAACTTAAAACCAGTTATATGTTATGAACTATGTGGTTGTTTGACTTTTTCCCGTTGACGACTTCGCTTATGTGACATTGTCAATAATGCATATACACGCTGTAATAGAATACACTACAATTTCAATGCATACGTACTTGGTACTTTACGCACATGTCAATAATCATCACCGTCATTTTTTCACAGGGAAACTAGGCTAAACGCTATTGTAACTCCGATAGAAAGTAAAACATGCCAGTTTGTCGTTGTATAAAGTTGAGCCCCGGCTGCTGCTGTTGCAACTGTTGGGTCTATGTCTTCAACACCGGGGGCAACCTCACCCTTCCGTTTGCTCAGAATGTTTTCATTAATGTCAGGATTGTCAATGTCGACTGCCTTTGATGATGAGTCAATGTCATCCTCCCCATCTGGGACTGGGGTGGTGGAGCGAGATTTGTTGGTTGGTCGCCTTGCGTTGGCTGCATAGGCTTGGAGGTCTTCGGTTGGGATTTCCTTCACGATTTTAATCCATTTGAAGGAATACTTTAAGGGGATATAGCAGTGTACATAAAGGATGTCAGTGGGAGCACTTGGGTTCAACAGATCGGTTATCTCAGCATTTACTTCGTAACCAGCTGGGAAACGAGAAAATTGAGGGATCCTGTGCCTTTCTGTTGTAAAAATATAAGATAAAAAATGAATCATTAAATCAATCAGTTCATTTGTTGTTAGTTGCTAGTTTTTTTTATTGTGCTTCATGCATTTGTCGTAACCATTTACGAATGTGTAGTTTGTAGTTCATTCAACTGCAATCTTTTAGCACTTGTTTCTGAACGCAATTTTTATAAGCATTTATATTAATACGCGCATCTACATTCTACATCACAAAACAACGTCATGTCAAGCTTCGGTGAATTCAATGTTCATTGTCGTCGTCATCATCATCAGAGGAACAAGCCTCCTCCTTTAGCTTTTATTGCAGTTGAAGGTGCCTTTCTATTATAAACGTATCCTCGGGTAGTGCAACTACTTCTATTATTACTACCCTGTCGTTTGTAGCACCTAATTCCTAATGTATGTGGTATAGTTTGTATGCAAACATGTTTGATGTTGTTGATGCACCTATTTTTGCAGATGATGACATAGAAGGAACGAGGAATAAAGGTCGGAAATAGTAGCTATTATCAATGTTCCGGTTTCCCACGTTGTCTCCTTCTACATACAATAAATATATACGAGTAGAAAATATTGAGCACGTCACCATTTTTAATGCACCTTGTTTATAGGAAGATAACTAAAAGTACTTTACTACTCACTGAAAGTGGATTGTGTGGCAGTGGCTACTACTCTGACTCAACATTTTAATGTGTGAATCGCAACTGCTGTATACAATAGGTATTTAAAAATTATTTACTTGTGTCTTATATTTACTGACTTTGTTGCAGTAATAATAACATGCATCTGTGACTTTACGTTGACTACTTATCTAAAGAAGGATGAGAATGACTGCGGAAGAAAATTTAATTCTTAATTCATAATTTATACGTACTCATAATATAATAGAATTTCAAGTTCAAGGCACATGCCTACATATAAATAAATACCTACTTATTTATAAGTATATTGACAGCGGAATTATTTTAAATTGCAAAAAGACTGCACCACATAAAGCATAATGTTCTATTGAAAATCAATGGTAGAGTAAAATTATGATTATTGTATCAAAATAGAAAATTATATGCTCGGGCTGGCATTATATCCTTGTCCATTTGACAAGGTGCTCAATTTGAATGCAATAAATAGGTGAACATTGTATTCTTTTATTCTTCAGTGTTTTTGCTTCCTAGTTCTTTCATGCAGTGGCAAACTGGCGTAGTATGAATGGATGTTTGTTGAATTTTTGCCGGAATTAAAAAAATATTCATATTTCCTTACCATCATCTACAAACAACATGGACCCATTACGCCATTGCACAGCCATTTTAAATCCTTGGGTATATTCTTGGGGATCCGCTTGACAGAACATGAAAAGCTGGGGCGTTGGTGTGTCATCCGTTTTAAAGTATCCGACACCGGTGTGGCTATTCACGCCTGCAATCATACATTTCATATTTATGTCACATACCGTTCATATTTTTGAGTGTATTATATTACATAAAGATTTAGCAAAATTATGAGACGAGTTCAAACCATTAGGATCCATCTCATTTTTGCAGGGCTCCACACGATTTTTCAAGAACTGAGTTAGTTTCCAATCTTTACATGGACTTTTGCCAGCTTCAAAGAACTCAGGAGTTTGACACGTCTGGGAAATATATCCTCTGCAGGATGTCCTTTCATTGCCCAAACTGCGAAGGAAGTTTTTGTCGCAGCATTCATTTTTGGTTGAATCATCATGCGTAGTTTCCCCTTTGGTTACAGAAAGTAAAGATTAATTAGGGCATTAACGCGTAATATGTCAGGAAGAGCAATAATAATTTATTACTACTATTTGAGACACTTTGTTAGTTTGTATAGAGTTCCTTTGAACTACATTAAAATGAATATGATCTTCAAACGCCACAGGGAACAATTTTCAATATCATAGGAAGTATCAGATCAGGGAGTTAAGTGCATCATTATGTTTTACAAAATAGAAAATCGTGAACAATTTAAGTACACACAACCACCATTCATATTAGAATTGATATGAATCACGTGGTCAAAAGTGTAAATTTCTCATGCTTTCAAATAATATCAACTCCTATATATTTACAATAACACATTTTCATTCATATCTTTGTGTACCTGAGGAGCCCTTAGCCACAAGAGAGATCTCAACTTTCGAGCCGACAGCCGGAACAGAACACTCATACGTGCCCAACGCATTGTTACTGTGAGAGCCAACAAAGGTGAAACCAGTCCTGGGATGGTATTTGTAAGTTGACGGAGCTACAGGAGCCCATTCAGCTGCCACAAGTCCCTGCAATTTAAACATTATTATTTTCTTTATTAA
Source organism: Orchesella flavescens (assembly GCA_964034955.1). Lineage (NCBI taxonomy): Eukaryota > Metazoa > Arthropoda > Collembola > Entomobryomorpha > Orchesellidae > Orchesella > Orchesella flavescens. The sequence continues at coordinate 31,997,706 of OZ035954.1, read as the reverse complement.
ACTACTCTTTTGCTACTACTGCCATACATTTATATCGCGTTATTATCAACACACATGTAAATTCAAATTGCTTTTTCAATACAAAGCATGGTAATATATTTCTCCCCAAAACCATGTTTAATTTAATGGAACAATGGCAATTTTTCATGGTTGCAGTTTCTGCATACAAAACGAGTAATAATAAGAAAAAGCGCATTCATTATACACACATTTCTCACATTCTACCCTCAACCACAAATGACGATAAAAAGGGATCATATATAAACTATAATATTTATCACGGACACGTTCAACAAGAGAAAAGTGGAAAAAGCTTTTTCTTTGCTCTCAAAAATTATAAAAAACTCTTGTCAAACAGTTAGTAAAAGTTGGTGTCTTTTCCAAAACATCAAATCACATATCATCATCATCATCTTATCACGTACATTATAATGGCTCTATTGTCTCATCATCAAATTATCAGATACATATATAAGTATGTATCCTGTATGACAACACAAATTAAACTTAGAAAGTAAGGATGTTTTTTTTTAGAATTTTAAATCTGATCACGCAACAACCATCAAGATTCTAATATTAGCTTCAAACATATAAAATTAGATTTATAAAGGATATTCGCTTGAAATCCTATAGAATAACCTATGCTTGCTTGAGAGTATGAAGGGGTGGTCTGGTCTGGTATCATCTATTTTCTAATTAGTAACAGTTGTACACAAACATACATTACAAAATCCGTTTTTTTTTGTAATAATGGATTATTACTTAACGAAAGTGTAAGTTGTATGGCCAACTGTGTTATATATCTGTATCAAATGCCCAAAAACAACGGTGTATGCTGCTGGGAGAAATAAAAACCTTTTGTTTATGTCAAAAATGAAATGTAGCAACTTTTTGCTAATCATTATTATCCTCAGTTCATTCATATAACGCGATGATGTAGCAATCCTTCTTTTTCTCTGTTAGAAAACAAGAAAGTTGGAAAAATCGTTGAGATTTGATGAACAATATTAGACCTAAGAATGAGCATTTGTGCGATTATTCCTTCACACAGTTTTAGAGTTACATAATCCGTTTTGAGAATTTTTGGGGTTTCGTTAGACAAAAACAAAAAGGATTTCTCATCCCACTGAGGCAGTTGCAACTATTAGTATTCAATATTGCACTTATGTTCATGTTATATGCTAAAGACAAGGAAGAAGATAATATAATATATGAATGTACGTAAGTTTTTGCGTTCATGCTTCGCTGAGTTTTTCCTTAATTTTGTGAACCAACAAAAAACATGGTGATTGAAATGAATTAAGATGTACGTAAGGTGAATCCACGATTTTTGCTCTTGATTTAGCTGCCTATTAACCAGTGTCTATAAAACTACCCAAATAAACTTACTATCTTCTTCACTTTTTTATAGGCTTATTACCGTAAAATCTCACTTCCGCGATTTCATCCAAGAAACAATATTTCACCCAGCAAGCGGTGCTCTAAAATTTGCTTCGTAACTATTTTTTGCGTCAAATTCTAGTGATTCTAACACTATCCGTGGAAAAGTTTATCATTTAAACATGGCAAAAAATAACACTATACAATATCTGGTTAATGCATGCTTTTAAATGGAAAAATTTAATTGTATGCTTGATATAACACAGTGACCTAATACCATACAGAGATTCTTTTTTGCAAGGCATTAATGAGGCACACTATCATCAGGCAGGTTTTAATTTTTAACCTTCCGCTATCCGTCATCACAGGGGTTTCCTGTTGCCTGTTTTTATACTTTATCACCACCATGCCACTTTGTTTCTCTTATCATCTTTGTTAATATTATATAATGGAATTGCTCCATTAATAAATTAATTTATTGCAAATTTTATCACGCACGTACATACAATGTACGTAAATACACACGTTCTACTTTTATAAAAGTTTTGCAAAAGCTCAGAGAAGCTCACGCATATTGGGTACGGGTAAAAGATGGAAGGATGGGTTTTACGACTTCTACTCTACTGTTAACTGTTATACTCACATTTCTACGGAATTGAAAAACCAATCTTGAAAGTCTTTAATGATCCATACATTCCGTACATAATATTTAATATCATGCTTAAGCGTTTTAAACAATTAAGACTTAACCAAGCTTTAAGTCGTAGGGACTTCCAGTCAGCAAAATCTTTGTTTTATTAACCAATGGTTTTGTTTCTTGTTCTTTTATTATATGATGTGCATTTTGGTTGTATAACATTTCATCTTTTGTTTCGAAAAAAATTATTTGACTCGAATTTTTGTATGGATCGTGAAACAAATAAACATTCGTTCATGTTGTTCCTGTTCCCTATAACAAGGAACTAAACGGATTTACTGACAATTGGCTGTGTTTCCTTATACAATCATCAGATATCAAATCAAGTGAACTACGCAGACGTTTTGGTTAAGGAAACTCTGCTTGAAATACTACTACCAAGTCATCAATCAAAGCTTAAAATAACTCATACAGGAATCCTCATTTCTCAATCCTCGTCAGAAACATGATAAACATAACGAAACTAAAGGGGTTAGATGCCGCATATATGTGTATGCTGCAAGCTAGATAAGGTTTAAATTAAACTACACAGGAATTACGCAAGGAGCTATAAATACAAACATGATGATGATGCGGATTAGGTACTAGGTACACATTTTATTTATTTCAACATTTCCTATTCCTACTCCAATTTCAAGTTTTAAGTTTTATTTACTGCTGCAGGCAGCAGCATCTTCAATCTGCGTGTGTACATTATTATTAATAGTATGCAAAAACGTAGCCATTATTTCAGCTAGCTCTAGATACGAATGATACCACCACCTACCACCTCAACAACTGTATACAACCCATCGCTAAAGCTATAAACAAGACTCACATGGACATGATCCTACTTACTCATCCACTTATCGGAATCTACAAAACAAATCAAGATATGCATGCACCCATTCACTCATCCTTCACAAAAATTTTCATTTCATGATGTGCAATATAAAACATTCTGATGATGAGAACTTTTTTGAACAATTCACATTATTATTATCATTCTATTTCTATTCTACTTATCACATCATGCCGTAAAAACAATGCCTTTGCCATACTTTTAGTATATTCATCCATTCACTATCAATATCTTTGAAATGATTCACTCTCACTTACCGACGAAGGAGGAAGCAACTTCATCAAGGTAACGTTTGCTACTGGATTGGAGACGGCGCAAGGTACAGTAACTTGAGTAGCGTTGAGATCCACTACTACGGTACTATTCCGTTCCAGAAGAAGAACGCGCTCACCTTTTGGAAAAAATGAATACAAACAAGAAATTTACATTTTATAACATGCTTATAAGACTGGATTATAGTCATTTAAACAATCATTAAATTATTGCTATAAGTACATAATACTATGATGTTAATATTTTAACAGCAGGTTTTCACAAAAAGTATGGACAAAAGTTGTAAGTGATGTCTGCAATAACACCTTAAAAAATAAAAATTGCAAGTTTTGGGATGCAGAGGCTGAGGTAAAGGTAAGCAAGGAGCAAGCATTTTGTTTCAAGTTTAACCTGATCTTAAAACCATGTCAGCCAAGAAAATATTTGTGCAGTATATAGGCATTGTTCATGGTTGTACGCATGTTATATACATACATACGTAAAGTTAAGAAGAGGCTATATAAAGATGCTCAATGAATGAATGAACTGAAGATGATAAGTGATTCTGATGACTTGTTGTACATATTTTGTAGTGATGAGATGTGGTGTGGTACACACACATCTGCTTACAAAAACATGAAATGTAACCCAGCAGCACCTCCTAAAGTAGGAAAAAGGTGAGAGTGGACTTAAAAGGTAAAGTAAAGACCTACTTTGCAACTCTCATGTGCGGGCAAGCAAAATGAGAGCCTAATAATCAAACAACTGAAAAATTACAACTTGATTCATATAATGTAATCAAACCAATTGATAAGGAAGTCTATGTAGTATGCATGCATGCATACTAAATGGCTCTTTTTGGCCACTGGCCTCTAACACTCCAACCCAATGAGCAATCAATATCAATAAGTATGATCAGCGGATGGGCAGTGAGCATGTTTCTTTTGCTGCTGAACCTGAAATTACTTTTTTTTTGAAAAATTGTTTCAAATATGCAGCTAGACTAGCAGAAAAAATGCATTATAATGAGAAATGCATACATATATGAGATTTGGTTTAAAAAAATACGTGAAGAATATACATATAGTTAATAAGGCTTCATCGTCAATAAACTTGCCTTCGAATTCTCAACCTTGTTTTGTCCCCCTTTACATTTGTTGATAAACAATGCATAAATAATATCGTACCTGAACCATACTTTTTTATGGTTGAAGTTTCATACAAACAAAGGTTAGATGTTTATCAAGTTTATCAATGTACCTAGATATTTAATACTAGCAATACATCACAATGCAATGTCTTTATAAATGACAGTCAAGAGCAAAGTTCATATTATTTTCATTGATGTAGAAAAACTCTCATTGAATAAATTATAATTAGAAATCAATAGTATTGCTGCTGCAAATCACCTAATTTCTTCATCATATCAAATCAAAGGTAAAGGCTATTCCCCTCACGTTGGTGAGTGAATCAGTAGCTATCACAATCACGTTTTTAGATAAGGCATAATAACTGGTCTGGTCTGTCAGCATTATTATTTACTCGGTAAGAATTAAAGCCCAGATTTTATTGCTTTCTTCATAATGCCACAGTACTGGACTGTTAGGTTGCGTAAGAGAAGCTAAAGGTTGCAATAATTTTGCAATATGTAAGGAGAACTGCTTAAAAAATAATGCGAAATAGTCACATCCTAGGTAGATAAAGCGAATTTGTAGAGCTGGCCTGAGATTCTCATTGGGAAACCCGCAAAAAAAGGTAGCAGGCTGGCAGGTTACGTACGATTGCGACTTGTATAATTAATCAGACAGGTGCAGATAAAGGTTGGTGAGTAATAGAGCTTCCAGCCGTTTCCTGCTCTTGCTGCCAGTTAGTTTGTAGTTGCTAGCAAGAAATATGCCTTGTTTTCTTTTTCACGTGAAAATGTTTGCAAAAAGACGGAAAACTACTTTTATCAGCCATTCCTCTTGCTACATATGTATCACACTGATTTATAACAACGTGAAACAAAGGAGTAACAACTCAAGGGTCAATAAATGCAGTTTTGTAAGATTTCAAGCTAAAGATTTGCCTTTGTAAGCATGCAAACAATAATAGTTAGACTTTACCTGGTATAAAAATGTAGAACGAGGAATGGAAGGTGACATCATCCCACTTTTGGCAACTGTAGTTTCCTGTTTGAGACTCATCCAGGCCTTCTAGCTCCAGCAATGCGGAAAAGGCATAGGTTGTTGGGTCATAAAAATCATCGGTAAATCTTGTGTTATCCACGTTGAGGAAAGGGAACTGTAAATTTGTATAAAAAAAAGAGTAAAACAAAATCAGCTACATAGTTAAATCTTATCAAGGTGTATCACTTTCAATTGAAAACGGAAAGAATTCGTATCATCTAAATGGATCGTCTATCAAATTAATCCACTTTTCATCATTTTAAAGATGAAAGTAAAACAAAACCATCAATTTTATGCACTGCATACAGGCATAAAACATGATGATTTTCAAATTGCATTGCATTTTTTGGTAGCCCGTTGCTTTCATTCATACGCTCCTAAATACATATGTTACATGCGTTGTGCTTGGTGAAGATGGGGGCGTAGTATTATAAGTTGTGTAGGGCAGTTTAATTTAATTTGTTACAAAAAAATATATACTTTTGCTATTTACTCTGATATGCATTGCTGAAAATGGATCAGGCTCGTAATAAAAAAAAAACTTTTTTTATTACTCTGTGTGATAAAATGATGATATTGAGCGCGTTTGCGTGCGTAAACAGTGTGTTTTAAAGAACGCCATTCTTAATAGCATGATATATTTGAGAATTTCTTTGGGAAAAAAATTATGTCATGGGCTAAATTATGGAGGATTTTTACTTGACATTTAGCTACATGACATTACGGCACTAGCAGCTAATTTTTATACCGCATAATATATTCTAATCCTGATATGCTAACAATAAAAGTCATCTTAGGAAAAGTTTGCCTAAAGGAATGAACGATGTTTAGAAAAAATTTGCAAATTCGGAGCGGAGGCAATGTTGAAGATATTATTCTACTGACTGGGTTCTGTTCTCAAATATACTTATTATGTCGTTGTCAGTTTTACTCGAGCAAGACAGGCAGATTTCACATCAAACATAACTGTATTCAATATACAAAAAAAATATCCGTCCGCCCGTTTGAGAAAACGTCAACATAATACTCAACCTTAAAAAAATATTTGTATCATCGTGATCTTCATTAGTCACATACAAACGTGAACATATAAGCACAATATTATATATGGATGTTCTTTTTTAGCACGCATTTTGGTACTGTAGGGAAAAAAAGTGCACCCATTTTGTCATCATAAAAATAAAATACGTTTACCACGACATGTACAGCATATTAAATGCACGCAGGTTTCAGTGTCTGCTAACATAAAATGCAATTTTACAGTTGTGTTGTGTAATCATATTTGAAGAAGCCCTTAGATTAAATTAGTTCATTAGCTTCAGGTTCTCTTCTACTTTACTTTTTTCAAGAAAATAGAAAAAAAACTTAAGTGCATGAGCATGGCTGATGGGAATGAAATCGCATGAAGAAAAACAAATACGGTTATGGTATGGTTGCTCTTCTTCTCCTTTGTCACGATGTGTCAGCATATTATCAGATTCAGAATAACATGTGCTTGTTAAAATTATCCATTATAAAATATCCTCCTTGCATAAAAATGATGAATCAAAATGTAAACTCGTAAACGACACAACTGTCGAATAATATATTTAAAAGTTGTTTTTTGAATTTGAGATATTTTGTCTCGATTCATTTTCAAATCATATAAAGAGCTAGAGCTGCCTATGTGACGTGTAATGAAGAAGGTAAAAAATCTATATATATTTGACTGAGGTTGGAAGATGATTTACAGCCTCTCATTGAGCTACTTCATTTAAGAATAATTAATTGAGTATCACATTTGCATTGAAGCAATAAATCGCAATTTGTTTCAATGTTAGTTTAATAAGTGGTTCTCATTCAAGGTTGGTTTTAATTACGTTACGTTAAAAACTGTTAAATCAGCATCAAATTGCTCTATAATTATCACCTTGTCGAGCATTTTAAAACCCTTTTTGATTGGACATCCATGAACCTTTCTAGACATCATGCAGAAGGTTTAAAAATGTGATTTCAATAACAGTTATTATGAAGGTCTTGAAAACTTTTGTTAAGTACATACTTGAATTCAAGAGCTACACTACAGAAGACAAAAGGACAAAGTGCAATAGAATTCTCATCAGAACTTTTTAGTCCTCTTCACAAACATATAAATATGCTAGTTTATGTCGAAATTGGATATGCATTTTCCCATCATTATGTTTAAAGTGGATGACCTGTGTGAGTGCGAGTTTGAGCTTTTAACAGCTAAAGCTAAATAATACTAAACATTAATATGATGGCCTGCAAGGGTCTCCTCCTCATGAAAGCTAATATTTCACAAGGGAGCCAATTCAATTTCGCCTCCATCAATTTATTTTCGTGGCCGTTGCTCAACAGCATAATAATAATAAAACTGATTTAAACTTTCGCAATATGAAATTGGGAATGAAAATTATGAATTAAGCCTCGTATTATATTGTTAAGTACATATTTCGTTCTGAAAAATTAAATAAGAGTCAAGACTTACCCCTTCTCCCGTGTAAATCCATTTGATTGGGTAATATGCACTGCAAAACAAATGAATTTTCTTGAGGGACGGATCCAATATCACTTCAGTATTCGGTTGATTAGCTAAAGGAGTTGTTGTCCCATTTTCTGGATCTGCTAGTAAAATCAAAACATTTGGAGGACTCTGATCGAACTGGACATCTTTATCATCGTAATCTGTATCAGAGTAATCGTTATCATCCGACTGCGCTGAAGAAGACGATGCAGCAGATGAAGATCCTGTAAGCGCTGGACTATTGACAGCAGCAGCCGCCGAGGTTCCTGGTTTTGAGCTACTACTAGCTAGCTGCCCACATACACTGACACTGCATAAACATATCAGCATACAAAGCTGCACTACATTTCCCAGCCGGAAATTGACTAGATTTTGGAAACTACGCGAGTTACGCACATTTCGTCTCCTTTCAAACAGCGACATTTTGACAGAGCGTTTTAGTTTCAATCTGATTTTCTTACAAAGATTTCTCCTCGAATCAATTGAATTATTGGCACTAGAAATATCTATGCTAACTTTATCACCACAACTTTCATAAGCTCACTCCAAATGGGGAACACTGACACCATGTGTATAAGGCGTATAGTACCTGTCCCTCCTATAAGGTACCTACGGCCACCACCAACACCAACAAAACCCTTATTTTCCGATTGCCTTTAACTGGGGTCTACTTCACCACATCGGAATTATACTGTTCAACAGTGGCACGGCACGATCAAGAAATTTTACTGACACAGTCAAGTCAAGCCCGAACTTGTCGTTGTACGATAATTATGATGAAAAAACCGTGTTATGCCAGTAAGATGTACAGAGAGTACTGCAAGAAACAAGCGGATGATGAGACTACCATGAAACTGGCTCAACAGCAACAACCCAAACATCAGTAACAACAAAGCCTCTCTGCAATTCTTCAAGGGAATTAGCAATTACTGTGCGAAAAACGCGAAAAATATGTACATAAAATGGATGCATGCTTAGGTATTATGTACAGATTGAAGATGCTCATGATGATGGGTAAAGTAAAACAACGTTGGGAGGTGATGTATATATTATATTATACTCATGCTGTTGACTATATACATACTTCAAACCAAGTGTGTAATGTATTCAAGCAAACAAAATCAAGTATTAAGTTGTAAGTAGTAGTAGCAGTAGAGCACATGAGACTAGTTGAGCCACTTTAACTGAACAAAAAAGTAATATTATATGGGTATACGTATGTAGATGATACATGATCCCTATCGGCAATTCGCTTTAAAATCGAAATGTGTAATCGAAGCGATCAAAGCGATTTTGTAGGGAGTCGACATTCGTAGAGAAGTCGCCTCGATTGCAGTTACGAAATCGCATAGATTAAGATACGACACATTCGCTATCGAATAATCGAATACTCTCAGCAGCGAAATCGCTACGATCTGCATTCTTGGATGTTGTAGTTAAAAACTACAGAAGTGATGTAGCTATGAAATCGATACGATTATTTCAGCTTGGTAATCTATTATATTTTTCGTTTCCCATTCGGACAGAAATCGTTACGATTGTTGGTTTTCATATTTACGTTTCATTATGAAAAGCGAGGTAGCTATGAAATCGCACTGAAGTCGATATACATGTTTATTTGAGTTGAACGAGTGGAAATCCTATTGTCATTTTAGAAGCAGATAATACATTCTAGCATCTATCTTGCTAATATCATTCCTTCTGTGACACAATAGGAGGCAACTGTTTTTGTGTGAGTGCACCATCACAAATAAATTATGAAGAGCATTCATTCTCTTTACTTGGATATCGAAGATTGAAGAAGATTATCAATCATTAAACCTCAGTTAAAAGTTCAACTACCCCAACCTGGTGACGACTTCAACTGCTGATTCTTACCTGACCGGATGCCGCATTACAGTTTAAAGGGGAGGAAAGCTGGGATTCATCAAATTAACAGGAATTTAACAACTTTAGTAAGTGCTTCTGTGGTTTTAGGAGTATTCAAATATATTTTGAATCATGTCAGTGTCATTTTTTATTGTTTATTCTTTTTTATGTTACAGATGATCTACAAGTCAACCCATAGACATTAAGTGCTACTGAAGAATAACTGATGTAATTTCGAAAGCTGAAAACATAGTTCATCGCAGAATTGTACGCCTATTTTCGATTTAATTTGTTAGAATACTCGCAGAGATTGGTAACTGCAAGATTCTAGTAACAAGTTAAGTTACAGTTACCTTTTGTCACAACTTCAGTTACAAGTTGCAGTTACATTTAGTTACAAGTTACAGTTATGTAACTTAATTGTAACTTAACTTGCAACTTTTCAAAAAAGTTACCAATCTCTGAATATCCGTAATTATTATGAACGCTACATTCACTAATTATACTGCTTATTTTCGTATTCTCTTGTATATTCTAACAGGAAAGAAGATGGATAACAGCTGTTCCTAACTACAACACATAGCCGTCAACTCCCCTTCCTACATCTCCTACAGGAGCGTCGGAGCGACTACTTATGTGAATATTATTTAATTGGGGAATGGAATCGATTTATTTAATTATTAATAATAATTGTTAACTAATGACATTTGCATTGTATACAATAAATGTTCGAAAACCATATGCTTGTATTCACTACAAATTTTTCTGCACGAAATCGTATCAATATCGCTTTGAAGTCGTAGCGTAAGCATTCACTATAAAGCAAACACGGCTGCGATTTCGATGCGATTTCATAACTTTTTCAGTTCGACTAATCTGCTCTGAATCGCTTCAAAGTCGATTAGACCTCGCGCAAATTTAGCTTTAGAACTACTTCGACTTCGTATCGAAATCATGGCGTTCGCTTCGATTTGTTACTCGATTTTGTAGTGCGATTTCGCTTCGATCATATCGACATTTGCCGATAGGGATGATGCTCTTTTGCCGTTTAAATGGAGGTTTAAAAATTGTAACTTATTATTGTACTAGCAATAGAATGATGATGAAGATGATAAATGCATTGAAAATCTATTGTATATACTTCACATAATATTGAGTATTCGCTTTATATATACATTCACATGCAAACACAACCGACAACCTAAAAATCGAATTCATATAAGGTTTATGCTTGATGTTTTTTTAACTATTCTACCAAGCCAGTCTCTTCTTTTCATACATCGTCTTCAATATCATCATCGTCAGAATATAAAAAGCTTAACTCACAGTAAAAACTAGACAAGTAAGTCGCAAGCAAAGTACGTTTTTTATCTACTGATATGATAAAACCATTTAGGAAGACTTGAAAAGTCCGAGTTTATGTAAAGGGTTGTTGTCTAGCGTAAATGTGAAGACACTATAAGGGTAGAGGAGATATGCCTACGTGAACAAAGGATGCCTTTGATACTCTCCTCGTATCATCTTCATCATCATATCATCAACATCATGACTTCATGAGTGCACGTATTACCTATTTAGGTATTACAATCATTTTTATCTTTACTCCCATTGTGTACAAGTAAGTACCTACAACATAACAATGCGAGATTGAGTTTTATTTATGCACATTTTCTCATCATAAATGTACACATTGGAATCCCTGTTTTGATTGCTACCAACCAGCCTTTGGGTAGTACATGAATACTGAATACATACGTTTTACATACATACCGCGATTTTGTTAAAAAAATAATTACCTACATAAGTATACATGTATTCGTAAGTATATTTTGATTTTTGTGGAAGTCAAGAGAAATGATGGATCATTTTAGCTGCTTAACGAGAGTTTTTCTTTCAATTAATGCTAATATATTGTATGTACACAGAATATTCCATTTACTCCAACGGTTACAACTTACAACTTAAAGATAAAAAAAATTTGAACTTGTTTACTCGTGTTATTAACACCATCGTATGATTTTGTGCATTTACTATTTACTACACTTCCATCCAATGTTCCAACGCAAACTAAATGATGGGTTGGTAGTAGTCTAACAATATGCACTTAATAATACACATACGTATACTCATATTAGAGTCTTCATTTTTGTTCATTGGTAATATATTATAACTAGACTGTTCCCACAAAACCAGTACATACTGAAATTAAATTTCTAATAACCTACGATGTGTCAAGTAAATGAAACAGCAGGGGCTCAACCGAACACTATATACATTTCAAAGTGATTGAATACAAGCTTCGTATTTTTCCCATGAAATTTTTTTCCCCAGACTTGATTATATTTTTCCGTTTAGGATAGATCGTCATTGTTGAGTTTTATGAGAGTTGACGGTTGGCTTGCTTTGTTTAGAGATTACTCATATCATATGTATTTGAAACTTTGGATGAAAGTGGAATAAATAAACGTATATTGTATGTTAAAGTAAATTCACTGGAATGAATAAAAACACCTGCCATACTGTAGTTTGTGTATGCAACTCATTAGGTTAATTGGACATGGAAATCGGAATTAAACTCGTTTTCATACCCAACTTAACTCTGGAAGGCCCAAACCAAAATTCCCAGAACTAATCCAAATATTGATAACACTACTCACTCCAAGTTGGGATTTACTTCTAGTTTGGGCTTTTTGTTGACAACGCTCACAGCATATTCTCATTCATTCACACTCATTCACTTAGCACTAGTTTTGTCTGCAAAGCTAAGATAATACAATATGACCATTAATTTTTAAGGCAAGTTTTCTAGATGCGTTGTTGTAGCTGGAGTCGTACAAATGGCGTACTAAGCGAGAAATTTTAATACGTACAGAAGTACCGCTTAAATGCTTCGTTTAAGCTTATAATTTATCATCGCGTAAAAATGAATGTTGCTGTTATATAATAATTAATTATTTTAATTACATATACATAGTCAAGAATATATTGTTCATCAATTTGCTTTATGGGATTCATGAATATGACATGAATTCGGACATATTGAAATTATTGATTAATTAATCAAGCATTCGATGCTGTCTTAATCATAAATAGTCACAGGACATAATACCCCAGAGATATATATATGAGTAATGAAAATGAAATACATAATCAAGGACCAATTTATTAGTCCTCTATACAACAAAATCGTTTCGGTCATATTTTTCTGCAAAACTGAATCATCAATTTAACCCCCCCTTTTAACTCACATTTCTTAAACTAACTTTAGAACTCCCCTCATAAATTCATGCTGAATACTTGACTGTAAATACTTTTCATTTGAAAGTGCAAATCGCTAATTAACATTATATTTTATTTTAACGGTTCACACGTTGAGTTTACATAGATTTACAACAAACCCAACATTCTCAGTATCAGCACATGACAAACGTAACATTGTATGAAAATACTTTGTCTTTTTTCAAGCAGTGCTACATTTATCGATGAAATTAAATCGCTCTCACAGAGACTTTAAGTATATGTAACTAATAATACACACATATATCTCGTAGATCGTAATCGTCTTCTTGATGAATACAATTTGAATTTATGTGAGCAAGTAATGCCCATACCGATACTATCTCACAAGCAATCACAATCAGTCTCATTGTCAGTAATTTCTAGATGAAGTTGATGATATCGCTGTTATTACATTGTCGTGTGGTCAAGTTCAATATCGATTGCATGCAGACAGTTTAAGCATGATGTATGGTATAATAGCTAAGCATATCATTAACTTGCAAAATTATATTAATTTATAGTAGTAACCCCAGTCTTGGTATTTAGACGACTAACAGTCATGAATGACTCAGCGCTCCCTACTATGATTTTCCTCAGGACTCAGGAGTTTTAATTTTCACTCTGAACTATTTTTTAAATGCACTGATTAGCACTTCTGGAGCCTGCAGTGCACCTCTGTTTTCAGAAAAGTTGATATTTTTTGGTCGTACATATATTTAGGGTGTCCTGAACTTATAAATAGGTTTATGGTTCTAAACGATTTTTAAGATTTTTTGACCCTGGGGATTTTTTTTTTCATCGTGGCAAAATTTAGAAAATGAATTTTGTAGTTATTTCCAAACATAGATGCTAATTAGCCCCCCAGAAGTGTACTTATTAGCGTCCCGGGAGTGCTAATTAGCACCCCTTCGAGAAGTGCTAATTAGTACGCTGCCGAGCCTGGTTGATTGTTGAAAGAATTTTGTCTTTGTCTAAAGTTAAAAGCACAAAAACCAAATCCTAAAATAAAAAATGAAGATGGGAACATGGGAAGGCAATGCTATGCTTATAAAACGAAACCAAAAAGCCTTTTATCCCATGAGTCATTTTGCACCACTTGAGCAATGTACTTATGCGGGACTCTCGTCTTTTGGAGATATATGAGCTGTAGAGAATGACGCTGCTGTTGGGTTGCATTGAGATTGACCAAAACAAAAAGTTGCTATTCACTATTGCATTGTTGATTGTTTACTTTTTATCAAAAAGCAGTCAATTTTGTCCTCAATAGTTGTTTCAGCAGTTGACTTGCATTACTTAGTTATCTTACTGACTACCTCCATTGAGTCCATTGCAAATATAATCGAATTTTTGAGGATGTGTAGAAAAATGGAACGATAATAGAAGATCAGTTTAGAGTCTGATTCTGCTCCCCCCGATATCCGTTCAGTTATGGCTAATCACGGTCACCAGCAACTAAATACGCATTTAGCACATCAAATTCATTATGTGCTTCCTGCCAATTTACTTCCTGCTTCGGTGTCTTATCATCAGGATGTCCCGGTATCACAGCTTACATTGGTTGCACCAACGCCTGCAAGAAGTGCTGCCCCCGTTACTGTTGTAAAATCTGGAGGAGGGGGAGGCGGCTGCGTTATTTGCTCTGGGACCCTTCCACCAAGAATTACACGGGGTGGTGGGAAGAAGCCTATTGAAATATTTACAAAAACGTGTGAACTTTTGAATGTTCCTGTGTCGGAAGTCCAGCATGAATGGGAATTTGCGTATGGAGAGAAATTGCCGTTTTGTATAACATGCACCGAAGGTGAGTGTAGCACAACTAGGTTTTACGTTTACATTTACTTATCAGGTCAAAGCGCAAAGTGGATAAGTAAGTAATAATCGTCATATATTTTGTGCCTTCTCTTTTAGCTGTACAACCCCTCATAGCTTTCCAGGAACAGGTGGAGATTATCCAAAAGAAACTAGCTACTGGTATTGAAAGTATCCGTGAAAAGATAAGACAAGCAAGCACTCGATATGCCTCGGATTTGAGAACTGCAAATTTTCGACTTCGGGCTTTGGGCAGTGAAGGTACTGAAAAATTTGTATAATTTAAAATGATTATGAAATCAGATCAGACATACTTATCTCATCTCCTCCTCTTATCTAAATTCTCATTTATGTACAGGTACACCTCAGACTTCTACTCAAGCGACTCAAAAACCAAATCTTCACGGAGAAGCTAGCGGAACCGTGTCAGACTTCAGTACCATTTTCAACACTTCTGTTGCTGGCTACCAGCAGTCGTCTGAAACTGGTATCCAACAACAGGATGCCTCCCGTCAACAGTATCCGTCTGCTACGACGTCAAATACATATGCGAACCTTCAATCCATTGGAACATCAACTCCGTCTCAGGTGCTGTTTCATTCTGTTTTTGAGTCCCAGCAACAGCAACCCGAAGCGGCTTCTAGTAATGTGGACGAATTTAGTAACGAGGCTAATAACTACTTCAATGATGATAATAATGGAGCTCAGGATGATTACTCACCGGAAGGAGATGTAAAGACCGAAAATTCTAGTGACAGTGACGAAAAGCCCAGTAACAAACGTGTGAAAGCAGCATCTTCATCAAGACGGAGGAAAGATGCTGCTGCTGCTGTGAATGTGACGCCTTCACGCGTCATGTCATCATCAGCAAAATCTTTATCAAGTAAAGGAAGATCCAATGCGGAATATTTTTCTCCTGTAGTTAAAGATGACAAAGGACGTGATGTGTTTGAAGGCATAACAATATTGCCCGGAAAAGTTGGATATGCATGTGGTTTGTGCGGAGCTGATTGTGGCAAAGGGCGCAACGCGGGATCAATGCGTAAAGTGAAGATTCACATCAAAGGATTCCACCTTAAAGCATACAAGTGTTCAATATGCAATAAACATTTCACTTCAAATGACATCCTTTCTCAGCACACTGTTAGAGCTCATGAACAAGATGATGTTCCATGTGACGTTTGTTTCAGACCAGTACGTCCAAGATACCTTATCCATCATAAATTTACTCACATGAATGCAGAAGAAAAAGCTGCTAGTATCGCTGCAGGATTCAAGCCTCAAGCGAAAGATTACGAAAATATGGCAAGAAAGTATATGTGCAACACTTGCGGTAAAATGTTCAAGAAGCGTTCCGTTCTTCAACGTCACGAAGCATCTCATAGGGATGCGTCTTTGAGAAAGGACTACAAGTGTGATACCTGCGATAAAGGATATACCACAGAGCAAGCACTCAGAGACCATATTAGTGTGCATCATGATCCTACAAATTTGCGAAAAGCAATGTGTAAATTCTGTGGAAAGGTAATGTTTCCAAAATACTTGAGGAAGCATTTAAAAACTCATATTGCCAAAGAAGACCGACCCTTTGTTTGTAAAATCTGTGGAAGACGGTTGGTGAACTTTAGAACCTTGCAAATTCATGAAGCAGCTCATGGCCCTGAAGATAAGCCAGAAATGTTCAAGTTTGAATGTGACATTTGTGGACAACGATTTGTTAATCAAAAGAGGATGAGACAGCACCGACGAAAGATTCATCCTAACCATTGGAAACTTGTAGTTCCACCTAATATGATTAATGATGTCTCAGTGGACAAGCCAGGCGAAGATGATTTCATTGAAGACTTGAACAATGAGGGTCTGCAAGAGATTAGTCAAGGATTGTATTCCTACCAGTTGTATGAAGTAAAAAAGCTTGAAGACCCGAGTGGATACTGCTGCGTAACTTGTAATAAACAATTTATAGGAGATGAGGAAGACGTGGAAGATAAGATAAAAGATCACATTAGGGCTGAGCATATAGGTAAATGAAATAATAGGAATAGATAATTGTGGATTAATCGATAGATTGTCGGTAGCAATAACTTTGTATTGTTTTAAATGTTCTCATGTTTGGTTTTTTTAGGAAACTTTCGCTGCAATATTTGCACCAAACGAATGAAGAATATAAACGAAGTAATGGCTCACAAACGTCTAGAACATTTGAACAAGTCAATTTTCGAATGTGAGATATGTGGAAAGCCAGGAATATCCTCAGGATCACTAAAACCCCATATTTGGTCACATAAAAATGCAGTTGATATAGCGGACGCTATTAATTCAGGAGAAAAAGTTCCATCTAAACACGAAAAAGGCTTAAATCAGCGCCAGAAAATTTTGATGGAATTAGGTGTCCATTTTGAGTTTCAGTGTGCAGTATGCCAGCAAAGTTTCTCTATGCTTCAGGAGTTTTATTCTCATACTGTCGATGAACATCCAGAAGCAATAACAGCCAGAATTCAAAGAATTCCACGTGATGAACAAGGCAAAAGAGGTCCAAAGAGAAAGCATTCCTTGGAGCCTAGTGATTGTCCTGAATGTGGTAAACGATTTTCAACGGGCTATAAAGTCTACAAACACATTCAAAAATTTCATCGTAGGAGATGGAATTCATCAAAAGGAAGCAAAAGAAGGAAAAGTAGTACTGCCGTCAGAGAAAAGGAAGAGGAGGAAGAGCAATCGGAACCTACAATAAAACGAGAAATTTTGTCTGGAGATTCTGCAGAAAGTGATAACAATGGCAGTGATGAAGAATATGGTACTGATAATTCATCCGATCCTGAATTTAAATCCAAAGCGTCTAAAGTAAAGGTATTGCAGACCTCTGGAATTACTCTTCGAAATCGTGCGTCTTTGCGTCCAAGACGAGAGTTTTCATACAACGAAGACAATATTTCAAGTAAGTATACATTATATTGACGTTATGTTTGAGTATGTGTGTATGAATTTGAATGAGTTTCGAATTATTAAGATTAGTAAGATCAAAATGCATGTTTAATCATATTGTTTTAGGTGGCGCGCGAGTTAAGGTGAATCGGCTCCCGATTCCCAGCGATATTGGAACAATTAAAGTGAAAAATGAGCACGTTATTGAATACATAACCCCTGATGGAGAACTAAATGAAGTGGAATTGTTTTCAGAGAATGATATAAAGCAAAGTCCTCAGTCATCAGATGCGGAGGAAGACGAAGAATGGGCAGGAGGTACTGAAGGGGAGGACGAGGAGGATTAAGTCTGAATATTGTTATTTTTAAGTAAAATGCAAGTTTTTACGTGTTGGACATTTAATGAATGTATTTTAGCTACTATTATGATTATGTGAGCACGTTCAATGCACATATATCCGCTAAAATATTATGATGGTTGCCCATGTTCAAACCATATTAAAATATCAAAGTTACATTATTTATTAAAAGTTTTTTATTTATAGTTTATCGATCGCACTTACAGTTTAATTTACTAATTTAGTCTAAAAGAATCCGTCAGAATTAAAGAATTGACACTAATATGAGTTTCACATAGTGTATTTCACAATAATTTCTGTCTCTCACAAAAAATACTGTCGAAACGTCATGGCCTCTAAATCTAGGCATGACCAATGTCGTTACCTTAAGGTACATAATACATTTTAATTGTATCAGGGATATTTTTATATTATTGAAGAAACTCAAGGTTAATAACACTACATAAAACCTTCATTTTAATAAAATGTAAAATGTAAGTACTGTATCTCAATTTCAAGCAAACAATATGCTACTTTTAATTGAATTAAAATAAAGAAAACCTTAAACGTTTTTTGCTAAAATCTTAGTCATCAGTAATTAATAACTAGTCAACTTATTTGGGCTTAGAAATCATTATACTCATTGAATATTTATGCATGTAAGGAAAAGTAAAAAACTAAACTCGTGTTGATATTTAAACATAAATAATTTGCAGGTGCCTACAATCGCCCGTGCGTGCCAGTTATTGCTTCTCCAGCAGTGATATCAAGTCTTGACACTTGAGAAGCTTTGCAATGTCCAGCGGAGTTTGTCCAAGAACATTCGGAACATTTCTGGACGCACCCTTCAGTAATAGCCATTCAACGGCATTGATATTCCTGGATTCTGTTGCGGCATGAAGGGCTGTTCTTCCACATGGGTCTGGCTGGTCCAAGTTTGCTCCTGCGAGCTCGTAGGATCTCAGTCTCAGTGTGGAACCCTTGCTGGCTGCCCTGTTAATTAAAAAATAAAGAAACAGGATTATTAGAAAATTTTCCGTATTCTTTAGGAAAATGGTACGGTTTTGAAGAATGAGGACTTACAGGCAAAGTTCAGCTCCCAAGGCTGTAGGCTCAAAGGTTAGGTGAGCCCCACATTTACGTAGAACATTTATAACCTCGTGACGGTCAAATTCAATGGCGTCACGGAGTGGAGAGAAGCCTCGGCTGTAATAAAATAATGATTTTGAATTTAGTTTTTGCATAAAGTACTATAAATTCAATTACGAATGTATATATACGTGTATGGTATAGAAGCAGATTACAAGCTCTACGCAAAGCAACTACAGGACATGATTACTGCAATACTAATGCGCGTTTGAAGTAAAAAAAAGGAGGTATTAGGAATGAAAAGGATTCAAAATGTAAGCGTTCTACAGCCAAAGTATCAACCACGGAAAAAAAAGTCACCAGTTACGGAAGGTTCTCTTTCCGCCACCAGGAAAAGCTTAACGAATCTACTAAAGGAATTTGCGTACAAACAGGTGAATAACATATATTTTTTCTTTCCAAATGAAAGTTTACCTATCAACAAATCCTGTGGATTGCAGCATTAAGTTTATCCAACTAACGCTCACTAAGAAGTCATTAGCTACGTTTTGATCTCTGAAAAAAATTAATATAGCAAAATACTAATCAGCAACTATTCTATTGGTTTTTCAAACTATGTTGTACAATTATTGTACATAATACAAAGCGCATTTTTGTTAGAAACTAAAAGTTGCTTTCTCTGGGGTTAAAAGGAATTCTAAAATTTCGTATGATGCAAGTGTGGTTATAGCTGGATGCGATATGCAACCATTTTTTTGCTGTAATAGGCCCTATAGACAGATGCATTTGCTTTGCATGACTCGCTAGTATTCTGCGCTATTTTATCAGAAAAAGTTGAAATTAAAATTCTCTACTAACCTGTCACGAACGTGGACGGATGCTCCATGCTTGAGAAGATATTCCAGTGTTCGGTTATCTCCAAGCTTGGCGGCATAATGCAAGGGCGTAGAGCCAGAATAGTCAGGCTCTGAGATTTCTGCTTCCGAATTTCCAAATATGTCATTCAGACTTTTTTCATATGCCTCATCTGAGTAGTTCATCTTTGAGCACTGAGCGACCAGTGCACAACTTAAACTTGGAGTCAAAAGTTTCTTCACTCCGGAGATTTCATCTGGTGTTTGAAGTCCAAATCTGTTGGCAACAACCTTCACAATAGTCTGTACAACATCTAAACCAAATTGCTGGCCCAGATTGGGAGACTCGGCATTGTTCTGATAGAAATCCCCATTTGGAGTAGAAACGTATGATCCAGGGTTAGAGCCGACGAATTGATGTGACTTGGTTGGAATACTGGTAAGCTCTCCACGGAGACTTGTCATTAGCATGTCACGCTTCTTTTGGATGCCCCAATCGTTACGTCCAAGGACGTAGGAAAGTTTGCATAGGGCACTCTCTGGGGTCATATCCCATCCGGGAATGACTCCAGCATCCATTAGTAATGCTCCAGTTTCATAAATTGCGGACACAGAGCCTATAAAACCAATTAAATTATGCATGAGTATGCAAAAGTCCAAATGGCTAACTCTTTAAAATAATAATTATAAACAGTAATTTTTGTGGACTTACCATGACCGCACTGTGTACAATTTACGATGAGTACACCACGCTGGGAAGCGTTACGAAGTTCATCAAGCAAGTCAGTACGGTTGACTGGAAAGTTTCCAGCTCCATAAGTTTGGAGCACGACGCCTTGAGTAGGCGCTTGCAAGTAGACCTTCACAGTTTCTAATGTTATAGACGGGAAGATTCTTAGAAGGCTGACGTTCCTGTCAAGATTCGTGTGCAAGCTGAATGGGGAAATATCCCGTGGACGCCAGATGTTGCCGTAATCCACTTGAATGTTGATTCCCATTGCGGCTAAAGGAGCCAAGTTGGGAGAGTCAAAGGCATTGAGACTGTCAGAACTCACTTTTGTCACACGATTTCCTCGGAAAAGCTTGTGACCAAAGTAAACGGAGACTTCAGGAATGCAATAGTTTCCTGCGAGGATGAGTGCACCAAGGAAGTTGTCGCGTCCATCAGATCGTGACTCAAACAAAGGAATTTGGGATCCTGTAACGATCACAGCCTTTCCTAGACTTTCCATCATGAAGCTAAGAGCGGAGGCAGTGTAGGACATGGTATCCGTCCCGTGTAAGATGACAAAACCATCGAACCGCTCGTAATTGTTCTGAACATGGAAAAAAATTAATACAAAAACATTCAATATTACACTATTTCAGCATACCGTAATTCTACTATTATAAATCAGGATATGTAATGAAAACTCTTTGTACCTTAACATCTTGTGCAATTTGAATCCAATCATCCATTTGCATGTTGGTGCTGTCCAATAATGATTCATACTCATAAATCTGGTAGATCACTCGATTCTTTTCCCCATGCATATCTCTGAAAGATTTAAATACACATTCATGCATAAACAAAAGTTGTTTTAAAAGTATAAGAAAGCAAAAGTTCGGATCATTGACTTACGGAAGACAAAGAGGAGCATCTGGAGAGTCGCCAAAGCGTTCCTTTGCAAATTCCTCATCATGCATATGGGGAAACTTGCGTACAGTCTTCTCCAACATGTTGGGTATCGGCACAAGACTTCCCTGTGGTCCTCGACTCATACCAATAGTGCCTCCACTGTAGATCACCAACACTTGCTTTTCATTCTTCTCCAGATCGATAGAGCCGAAACCAGTTCTTCCAAGAGCCTTGCGTGAATTTGTAGTCACCAGCGGGGCATTAGGACTCTTTCGAAGGGAAGCCAACGTGGGTGCTTGTTGCAGCTCCGCATAGTAATTCATCACCTCATCTTGCACAAGATTTTCCAGCTGCTTCAGATTGAAGCAGTTTGCAGCGACGGCAGGGACCGGCCCTGGAGTAGTAGCGTGGGTGGCAGTTACAGACATGATGATATTTCGTTTAAATGAAGTTGTAATATCTTGTCAAAGAATTAAAATGAAGATATATAATTTCGTTTCTTTGTAAAAAAAAAAAAGGATTAGGATATGTTTTCACGTTTAAAAAGTCTTTGTAGTTGTCAAAGATAAGTAAAGTTTTTATGTCAACTTCCACATTGATGTTTTCACTGTATTGCACTCATGAATGTAAGCTTTCTCGCATGTAGGAAACTAATTGCGATTGCTATTCTCCATGTTAATCACAGTTGCTGTATGTTCGGATTATTGTTTTCACCACTTGAGTTACTCGCCTCACTATCGTTTAAACAATTATTTGATAAATTGGTATTTGGTGATAATTCGTTGTTGTTGTAGTTGGTGTTTTCGTTATAACGTGAACTAACTTGGCTCTTCATTAATACAAACTTGGGAATGCTTTTGGTAAACATTAATAACCAAAAAGGATACTTTTGGAATTCCAAAAATAAAGGAATGGAAATGTCGAAGAGAAAAGGTAAAAAGCTTGAGCTTTTTTTACGACGGGGCAACGCGAGACAACTATTCAGCAATCAGACCAAAAAACCTGTGTTTTACTGGTGATAATGGATGTTTTTACGAAGGATTTATTAACGTGAACAAAAATACAACGCATTTAAGCACGGAAATGGTTACGAGAGATAAAACAACTTGAAATTCCTTTCGAAAAAGGAATTTTTTTAAAGAATGAAGAGACTTTTTATTTAATTGCTTAAGGAAACTGCAGTTCCTATTTGTAATTTGCTGGATATTAAATTGAAAAGGATACTATTTTCAACAGAAAACAACTGAAAAAATGATTGAGCTTGAAAAATAACTTGGATTGATTTGCTTTTGTAGGTATGCTTTTATAACAAAACTTTGCTTGAAGGCAAGAGAAATGTCAGACAATCTGTGCTAAAGAGCGAGCAGTTTGTGAATGATCTGAGGATGGTTGGAGCAACGGCTTTTATATTCAAGCTCTTCTCATGTTGTTAGCTGTTGTCTACTACCAAACCAGCAGGGTATAAGCATAGCGTGGTGTAATGATTGCAATGTGCTAGCAATATTATATACGGTAAAGAAATGTATGAAGTATGAACTACATATATATACCTACATAGCTACACCTACCACCTAAAAGGAATCTCTCTGCAGCTTCTGTAGGAAGCATGAGCTTATATGCCTTGCCTTTTTTCTTGTGACAAAACTGGGATTTTCTTATAAACTAAAAGTTTGAACTTGTCAAGGTACCTATAACCTAACAAGTAAAAAAGCATAAACAAAGTGAAAGAAACGGACCATTCCTCCATTTATTTACATAAATATCCAGTGTTTTTTTTACCAACTGAATGAAATTCCATCACTATATTGTGTAAATAACATATACTACGGATCTCCTAAGCTTGAACGGATCTCCTAAACTTGAACCCGCTAAAACACTTGTCATAAAAGAACAAAAATATGTTTACTTTCTTTCCTAAAACTTTTCCATAAAAAATAATGATCGGTCCTGTTTGTCATTGCAGTAGCATTCATTTTTATCGATTTTTTAGCCCTGAATTTCAAGATCATATTGCCTCATACTTCATCAACTTTCTTTATAACAACATCTAAATAACAGCAGCAATACCTGACCATAGCCACATCAACAAACATTTGGGACGTGTTTTCCCTCACACCCTTTTTTGAAGGCCGGAAAAGGAGTTTAGAAATCATCGGTGGGTATTGAATCATCTTATTCTTGAAATATCTGCTGGAACCACATGTTTCACTCATAAAAATGTGACTTGATTCATTTGATGGATTAAAAAGAGGATTTGCATTCAAAGGCAAACACAAACTTTTCAATATTGAATATCAAGTTCAGTAGTGGTATCAGCGATACTGTAAAGCTGAGGCAAATAACATCATCTTTACAAGATGTAAATCTGTAATTAGCATTTTGCCACTCTTCGGTTTCTTTGAAGCACATGATGCTTAAAGTTGATTTGAGATGATCTTCTGTCAACATGCATTTACGTAATTCTGCGAGATGGGTCGGTGTTTTTATTATGAAGTCGTTCAAGGGAGTTCATGCATTGCTCCTTTACTACGCAGACACCAGATGCAAAATTGCCTGAAGACTAACATAACATGTAAGAATTCAGAGTAATTCATCAGAAAGTTTAACCTGATTTGTTACGACGCAATATTATTGAATATTAAGCTCAAGTTGTTGTTATTCAATGAGTGAAAATTGAGTGCAATTCCAATTGATTGATTGAAAATTGACTTTCAACCTCCTATAAAGAAATGGACAAGACGCAGTTGTTAAAAAGTTGCTTCTTTCGAGAATTGATAAGTAATGCTTGCGTCAAATTTCTTGCATATTAAATGTACCTTTTGCAAATTAAATCGAAATTAAGCATTTTTCTGGTGTAGACAATGTTGACATATATGTGAGAATGACGAAAACAGAGCATGCCCTGTTTTTCTCCACGCCCTGGAAGGATGAATGAGGATTTGCAATTGAATTGTGAAAAAAGGAAATGAATGAAGTTGGAAGTAATGAGGATATGATGCAATATCCTTTGACATTTGAGACATTGTTGGAAGAAAAGAAAGTGGCTATTTTTATCATTCTGCAATTCAATAACTTTTATTTTCTCGGCTTCCCTTTGTCATCACATTTTTCTTCTCATGGAACAATGCACTTGCTCTTCTCCGATATAATGCATTGCATCATACCAGCAGAGAGTTGCATCAGTCATAATTCAAAATCAAGCTGCATCAATTGTAATTGGCAGGTGGTGTGAATGAATTACTGGGTTGTGGACATATAATTAGCAATTAGGGCAAAATGATAAAATCATTCCATTGTGGATGGCTGACGTCAAACAATTAGTGCTACTTTTCAGAATAGCTTTTTTATAAATATATATAATTACACGAATCAGTTCAACTATGGTTGCTTCAAAAGTACCTGCCAACTTTTCTACGAAAATATAAAAATATATGTAATTGGGGGTTTTACTTGTCCGTTACACTTTCCAGTTTGCTGTGGTACTTTTCCCTTATGGAAGCCAAAAAAATCTGGTTTTCGACCTACCCTTCAATGGCCGGCTTCCCTATAAAAAGAACACTCACACCTGCTTTCTATATGCATCCACATACATTCAATACCACTGTCCTGAGACAACCGGTCCTCATGTCATATACCTTTCGTGCAATGAATGGGTGTACATAATAGTAAAATACACAATTTTGACCAAAAATTTTCCACTTTTCTGATTGTGTAGTATAGTATGCGTATGTATGTATACATTCATTAAGAGGACCAGGAAAACTTTCCATGTTAGGGAAGAGTACCCATCCATACCCACTTGACAAAGGAATCTATGAGAAATTTTTGATGTACTGATTGGGAAAAATTGAACTATGACGCGACACTGGTAACTTGATATGTAAGATTTTGTATGATTTATACCGAAGTCTTTGGTAAACCCCATTTACGTCTTTTTCAATTTATTTTTATACCTATTAATATTAATATGAAAACATTTCACGTTAACTAGCTATCAAACTATGACGGAGTCAACTTCCTCGGAAATTAGGAGCTCAAGGTATTCATTATACATTCAAGACACATACGCATGGAGTTGTTAAAAATATGCCTGATATGCTTTTATGATATGCTTATGATATGATATGAGCCTACGATTACCTATTTTCATGGTATATACATATATAGTATAGCAAGCATATATAGCAAGTCAGCGACAACACAAACATTGAATGACGTTACTTCCAGGTCGTTCGATTGCATCTTTTCTGGGTTGTAAACATAACGTGGATTGTCAATTTTCAATTTACACATATCCTATATACATAAACCATTCATTTTTGGGAAAACTGAATGAGTCAAGGAAAGTCATGAGGGATGTTGTTATCTTCAAAAGTTATAAAAAAAATAATTATTGTAAACTTAAAACGCAATTTCTTTCCGCTTATAGTGATTTTATAGTCATATAATGTTTTGTAAGTTGTTAGTTCACTATTCTTGATTCATGAAGCGAACCCAACAAAAAAGGCGCAATTCATGCCTTCATGCTATGAAAAGTAACCATATCCCTAAAAGTCAACCGTAACATTCCCAAAGATTAAGCGGTCAACTGTCCAAACTCCGTTTACACAAAAATCCAGAAAAAAGGAGTTCTTGTTCATTCATTAAGCCTTTAAAGAGGTGGTATAGGCACATTATATTTAGTGTCATTTGGTGTGTTTCATATATATTATGTGCATTGATGCATAACATGCATTACACTTTACATCGTACTGATATTGATAATATACTCGAAAAAAATACTCCACTTGCACTGTCTCCACTCATACTAGACAGATAAGATTGTTTATGGTCTGTTTCTCACCACTCAAAACACAAACCTATGGAATTGAGGTGATGAAGCGATGGCCTAGAATATAAATAAAAACAAAAACTAAGACGTTTTGGAGAGCCTGGGCATATACATACATAAACATGACCCACAAGCATAATATGAGTCCTTTAAAGTTTTAGTAGGAGCTGTAGTAAGTGACAATAAATTCGTCTCCGGCAAAATACATTTTTCCAAAACAAAGAGACAAAGGAACAAAGTATAAGTTATTGGAATTTGTCCAAAATGCAAAATGCATGTCCGATTTACTATTACAGGAGACACAAGTGAGGACAATAAACATTGGGTTTTGTAAGTCAAATTTACAATTTCAGGAATATTGCATCATCCATCCTCATTTGGGTTTTATAATCCTTTTTGACAAAAGGGCTACTGACGCGAGATAGGTGTTTATCATGATGATAATATGGTATGATCATGAATGGTGATGGTGAGTAAAATGCGTATAATACATACATGCATCCACGCACACAATGTATGCACAGAAATTCGATTGAAATCAATGAGCCAAAACAAAGTTATAGCTGTAGAGGTGTGTAAATGACTATATATATTTACTACTTTCTTTGGATATACCCAATCAATACAAGAAGGTTCTTGGGGTCAGCCTTGGATTCTACGAAGCCAAAAAGGTTAAATTTGTATCTCTTCTGTCTCGCCATTCATTACACATGCAGAGAGTTCGCTAAGTACATGGTTAGGTATACCCTCTAATGGATATATCATGTCTATAGTTTGCATTACAGCAGCAGATTTTAACGTTGGCAGACATAGATATGTGTGAGGTGCCTAATTATACTGGCAACCGTAATTGTAATCCTTCAACTTTCATTGAGGAATTTTTAGCTGATGCAACCTGAAGAAAAGTTGAACCATCCTTTCAATGTTATTGCAGCAGCCGATTTTGCTGACTGATGAAACTACCGTGGTGGGTTGCATGCCGAAAACATCATATTTTTTTCAAATGCAACTTTGATATGGCCTGCCTGCAATAAAATACTCTCTCATATATACGGTGCAATATTCGATGCAACTTAATTACTGCTTCATTCATCAACACAAACAAACACATTTCATTAATATTCCGCATGGTTATGCATTATGCATTTTTTTATGTTTGTGTAGTACCAAGAGAGATGCGTCTATTATGCTGACCACCATTTTTTTGAAAGCATTAATTATGCAGCAATTTTTGTTACATTAACATCCATTTCGATCTGTAAACTGATATTGATTTGATTGACATGCGTGAAATTTTTTATATTTATCTTGTGCCCATTCATCCTCATTCGTGGACTGCAATGCCACTTCATCGAGCTCAAGCAGCTTCAGTCCACTCCACTTCATAATATATTTACATAGATATAATGTACTCATTTGTAACCTGAAGTTTGTGTACATAAAATTTTCTCTATGTAAACAAAACATGCAATTTGAAATGAAGTAAATGAGGATATCTTCTTCCGTCATTCTTGGCAAAAAGACTGGATAAAAATAGAAAATGCAATGCTTTGTTCCTGATCCTGAAATGAAAGTGATAGTATCAACACGGGTTCTTTGGTTTAACTCGTTAAAAATTTCGCACGAGTGTCCCAAATCTTTTCTCAGACAGCAAACTAAATATTTTTGGAATTTATCCAGTTTTGCGATCAACCATGAGCTTCAATGAAATCGTCATATAGGCGTAAGTAAACAAGATATTTGGTTGTTTAAATGAACTCATATACACATATTATGTATTTTGAAGATGATACAGCAAATGAACAGAACAGACTCGAAAACTTGTGGATCATTCATCTGCTAATGCTACGTAACTCGACTAGACGTAAACACTGTATCCACTCCATTAAAATCTCGTCCCAATAAATTAGCACCATTTTACTTCCTAATCGTTTTGTAAGACTGGCAACCTAACCGACTAAAAGAATATTTATATTCAGCCACTATTGACTATATCCTTAAATGCTACTTACATATACTGTCTTACTGGATTTGATAAAAACTTATCACCCAGCCGTCTGCCTCTGTCTGGGAGTAACAGGAACAGAATATAAATAAATTTGCAATCAGCTTAAACTAATATCATCCAGACAAGACCAGCTCAAGCTCAGCAGATCACCAACGTCAATGAAATTTTAAATAAAAAATCAATCAACAAAAATTATTTTTTATAAGTTTAGGTAACAAAAAATTATTCAGAATTCAATGTTGTATCCATTTTCATTTAGTTTGCATTAAGATATGTTGGACTTTAGTACATTGAGCAGTGAATGAGCAGCCCAATAATTCTCATTACATGATCTGTCGTGACCCAAAATGGGTTTGTCTATCCAGTGGCTGGACAATTAGCCAGTATCGATAGTAGCCTAGCTAACCTTAGATATGCAAACAGGTGCTCATCTTGGGAAAAAACTGTTCTGTAACTCAATAACATACAGCCTGCTGGCGAGAGCGTGATTCGTGCATGGTCATTGTAATTACAGAATAGTTTTATAAAAAGAAAGTTTGAGTTTAGTATAAGACCTCATCTTAAAGTTTGCTTGGTTTAGTTTTAGAAGTAGCATGAATTGGTGTTACATTACCTACATACAACATAATATGAGATTGCCTAAACTTATTCCCCAAAACAGCTGCATGTCTGCATTCAAACAATGCCTGATTGATCTATAAAAATGTATCACGTTGTTTGAGTGTACTCTTTGTTTATTTTGGTGGTTGCAGTTTTGCATACAAACATACATGCTCGTACATGTGCACACGGGGTGGGTGCATTGACTGTAAAAAGAATGATGAAACATCCATGTGGATTTGCTATCATATACTTTTTTATGGATTAAATAACAATATGCACATTTTTAATTTCCTTGCGAAAAAATTGCATCCTGAAAGTTTGCGGCGTAACATGCACGTTTTATTAACCAAAAGTTCACGTGCAAAAGATTGCTGAACTGGAATATTGAGGTTGGGGCTAGTTTTGTTGTTAAAATTATTTGACTTAAATAGAAATCTTATTTTTGTATAAATGTCATTGCCACTACATAACATTTCAATCATAAAGAATATTTGTATGAATCTTTTCATTTATATATGCATATGCATATATGTGTATTATAGCCTCTATATTTTACACTACCAAACTACACAGTATGTATGTATGGCATGAAGATGCGATAAACAGAAAAAGAAAAACAAGATATTTTTGTCGCTTTTCATTCATTTGATTTTCCCATTCTAACCTATAAATTGGCATTTTCTTATGCAACTGGAGCAGCTTAGACGATAATGATCAAGTTGAAGTTGGATAAGATACCCGATATCCGTGTTTTAAGTTCACATAAAGTCTCTCACCCCATTGCATTGCATAAACAGTTATAAGTATACTTAAATATATATATTTATTTACTTGTTGTTTAGTTAATATTTGGGGTTACGAAAGGATTTATACACTTAAAGATTAAATGTTACAGCTATCTATTATTGATATGAAATGTATATATGATATATTTATGATATATGATATCGGATGATTTAAATATTTATGTAACCGAATGTGGACGTGTGTGCCTTCACGTTATTAAATGTTACGCAACAAGCTCTCGAAAAAGGCCCTCACGACATATTAATACTGTATTAATGCTAAGTATAAGGTTAAACTAACTATTGAGGGAGGAGACTCTTCCGATATCTATTTATTCCTTTATTGTTCTTGCACTTCAAAATTTGAGCATGAATGAAATGAACCGAAAGTAAAAGGTTTTCTGAGCTGCTTCGGTCGGCTTTTTTTTCTGATGCATCTTCATCTTATTTTAGATGAAACATATATTATATTGTACCAGACACTGAGATAAAAACGTTGAAACTTCAGGAATGGGAAAGATGCTAAATATTTTATCTTATGTAACAGCAAATAGCTCTAGACGTTAGATGTTAGACGCTGCACAAATATCTGAACTAATACACCCATAGTTCTTTTTCATTCGATGCTGTGCTCAATTCTATTCAGGTTACGGATTTTTGGGTCTCTACTCTTGATTCGGGTCGAATGCTTCAGTTTTTTGACTGAGGATTAGGAGAATACGGAACGTGTGTAGAACAAAGTCCTTCCTGGGTCAAAAAGGAATATAAGCCAATCCCTGTGATTTGTTTATTATGCTTTCGCAGGTATATATTTCGTTAATTTAATTAATACACAGTTAGAATCAAGCAAAGCAGTATCGACCATAATTCTAGGGCCCTGACAATATTTTTATATGTTATGTGTATGTTTATATACTATTATCTATATATTTTATTGACGATGATTGATGTTGTGTAAATAATATATCATTTCTGTCAATGTATGTACATTTTCATATTATTCTCATGTATTTTCTATGTAATGCCAAAATTGAATTAGTTTTCTTAATAATTTTCACATGTTTCTCATATTTGAAGACTCTTGACTAATATTGAAGAGTATAGGCACACCCTGCTAATAATTACCCAGCTATAATGATTGTAGGATCAAGGAAAAATATTAAATTAGAAATTAACCCCATTACTACAACCATTTATTTTGATGCTTGTGTATTACATATGTATATAAAGCCGATGTAACAAGATTACTTACTGCTCGATGACGCCTTGTGACAAGTAGAAATAATAAGTGAAAAATAATTGCTTCACTATCGATCGTCTTTTCAATTTTTAAGCATATGTCTCGACTGGATAAGGGGTAAAAAGGCGCAGCTCAGTAAAATTGTAATAATGCTCTTCTACCACTCCTTCCTGGAAAGGCTACTCATCATCATCATCACCCATCATGTGAGTTTTTTTAAACTTGAATTCATCATCAGACTACCACACAGTTCCGCGTTCTGAAGCTCACATCACTTTCAGGAAGCAAACAACGAATGTTTTCATAAGTCTCATGATCCAGGCCTGCCCAAATTTTAACATTTTTAAAATAAATGCGGAATACGTGCTCACGTCAGATAATTACTAAAGCCTTATTAAAATACTCATCCTTTGTAAATCTTTACTAGAGTTTAATATTGTAAGGGTGAAGGGGACTTATAAATAAATCAAATGCAATTTAAATTCAAACGCCAACATCCAGGATTAACAAAGCATATTATTCTTTATAAAAAAGTAAGAAATTCTCGATTTTTCAATTTGTCAGTCTGATCCAATCCATAATCCACGGCGGAGTAAAATGATATCATGTGAAAATATTACACATAATATGGATATTATGCAACTATATATACATGTTTTTCACTGCTTTCACCATTATCATTTCAAATTTAAAAACAAACACATGCCGTCATTGAACTACGTGAAGTCAACGAGTCAACGAAAATCTTTTGGTTTCTCGTAAAAAAAACTCTATTGACAATTATGTATCTCTTCGGAAGTCATAAACATTCAAGTATACAGATTGAGAAACCAAATGCAATAACATTTCACCAATTATATTAATATTATAAAAGTTCCCAAATCAATGAAGTCTTTCCTCTTTGATACGTTCTATAGTATGTTCACGTAAATTCTGTATCGTGTGTATACTACTCATATTAATGAAGAAGAATAGTAAGGAAAACGTTTAAAGAATAATATTATGCAGCCATTAACATTTAAAAAAAACATATTGGTACATACATATATAAAAGTACATACATACAGACTCAAATGAATGATCCAGTCATTAAGAGTCTTAATTTAAGACATAATGAAGCTTATCGTATCGTTTGTTTATCGATACACCATTTATCATGACACTTCTTGTTTCCCTTATAAATCAGATTAGTCATTCTTATGTATATAAAAAACCTTCCCTATATCGTTATATGATGTCTGTTTGGTTTACATCAATTAAAAATTATAATGAAGTGTTTGGTAGTTGGTAAAAGTCTGAATAGATCTCAAATTTATAAAGCATCGCATATATGTAGTTATATATATCTAGCTCATACTTCTAAATTAACTTATAGTATTTAGTAATCACTGTTTAATGGGTCTAAGGCCATTACATCGCATGTTAATGTTATAGTAGGCATTTATGATATGTTGATTATGATGTGTCATGTCAAATTTACAAATTTATTGACGGATGGGGACAAAAAGAACACAAGGAAACGGCAAGAAAGAGGTCATTCAAAGGCATTCTTGTTCGACACTACATTAATGCGTAGTAAACTTTTTAGGCGAAGCCACTCATTATGTTCCAAAAGCAAAACGGTCCTACAAGTCAGATAACTCTGACGCCTCGTGTGTCCCACCCATCTGCTATGTACTTCCACTTTTAGATATTAGTCCAGTTTAAAAGGAAATTTACTTGTGTTCCTAACGACGTAACATTCAGCTTCTTCATCAAACATAGTATACTTAATACATATAATATAATATGAATGAACCAAACCAAACCAACCAAAACTAACCAAAAGAACATAACAAGCTTTCTAAATTATTGAGTAGACGCTTAGGTATATTGAATCTACCCAATGATTTTGCTATGGTCCTTTAGTTGTAGAGAAGGAACTAATCTTGTCTTTCATCAACAATCATCACGCCACAAAGTATGAATATTTCATTTTTGCAGTTGTTTGTTCCACACACTAAAAGCTTCGATTCAAACTATACTATTAAGCTCTAATCCTCACGTTCCGTCTTACCGAATATAAGGTGAAAATAAAAATTGCCTCATCCAGTATGACGTCAAAGAATCCAACCTAAACTGACTTAAATATTTGTGTTTGCACCACAAACATCCATCACCTGAGTCATGCATTATGTATTGTGTAGCTAGTTGCGATGCAAGGACAGTGAAACAACATTGTATCTTGTAGAAAAAGAAATAGTTAATATCAGGATAGAATGACGTAGTTGAAAGCATGTATTTAAAATGGTAAGGCTAAATAGCAATAAGAAGTTAATTAAAATTGTAGGAACCAAAGGAAACAATTCGTGGAGATGAATTGAAATGGAGCTACCTATCATAAGTCAGGCGTCTTTTTTCGTCACTCGTTTCATACCCACATTGGGAGAAAGGGAACTTAAATTCGGTACGAAATGTGAAATATATGGATGCTAAAAATGTTAAGCATAGCGTCTGGCATGATGAGAGATTATAAATTATATATGCTGCATTTTATGCTGTATTGCTGTTATTGAAACGAAGAGAAGTGTATAATGTACGATCCTATCTGATCATCCAAACCTAATAACTTTTCCCAAAACTATATCTGCTGCTATCGCCATCGCCTACTTGTCAAGTTTCTTGAACCATTCATTTTAAGTTCAAATATGTAATCACAGTTTATCGAACGTTATCAATAATTATCACGTCTTATTCAAACAAATATAATAATTATCACGAATTAAGAATACAAAAGATGTATCGATCTATATGCTTATAAATCCATATATCGATCATTATATAAGTATTATATAACCATCATAATTAATGCTACAGGTCTCTCGCTTCCAGAACATTCTATAATCCATGTCTTATTGGGTAATTTTTGTTTTGTACTGGAGAAACTGTTTTTATATCCTTTGATAAACCTCATGATAATGACTGTTCAGTCATGTAATAAATAAAAGCTGTTTTTATAATCAACTTTAACAACAACGCATCATACAGAAACTATTCAATTCCGTCTGATGATCCTGATAACCTTTTGGGACCACTGATCATAACATAGGAAAACAAGCAAGCCTTGCAAAATCGATAACGATTCGCCTTTCTATTGGCTGGCAAGAGCCACGGCCCATCATCGTCCTATTTTTCGTTTGAAAGTCAATTTTTCTTTCAAGGAAAGATTATGTTTTGCTGTTGCCTCAATCTATGTTCATTGATTACATTATGGCATTTGCGGACACAATATTTGTGTTCATTAGTGTCATAAACTTACATAGTTAAGATTGTTCATGTTTACAAAGATTTAATTTAATCCCCGCTACTTTCATGCATAGCATGTTAGATGCTAGCAAAATAGATTAATGGAGGTATGCCGTGTCGCATAACGCGTTTCTCCCAAGCTAGTCCGTTTGAGTACCTATAACTTTTCTGAACCGGAGACTCTTTCACAAGGAAATGATAATCGAATGATGCTTGTTAGTAACTTGCATAGGTGATAGGTACTTTAATTCTCGGCACCATAGGTATCATGCATCAGAAAATCTCTTTCATCTATAGTACTTATTTATGAAATTGTCCACTTCTATTTATCTGCATCAAACTTACCTTTCAAGTTGTAAACGCGACTTCTCAGTAAGAGTAAATGTATGAAAGTTTTTTCAGGATGCGCCATAATGCTTCCCTCTCACGAGTTTGATTTTGATGGAGTAAAAGCAAATTCTAGCAACAAAATTACATCATGTATATTAATCACACGATAGAACTAGAACTAATTTCAACTATAATGATAAGCTTTGTTATCCTGTTAGTATTGAACCTCAAATGTTCTAAAGATCATCAGTCTTCAAAAGTAATATACGTCTACCGCTGATTCTCAACAGGCTCTTCAAATTTTAAAAATGGTTTAATTATCCTTATGCGACAAACATGGGAGTTTCCAAAGTGTTTTTATCATTCATGGTGTTTGCAGTAGGAGTCCCAATCTTTGGATTTGCAGCCGATCTTAATATTTCTTAATGTCGAATTTGAATAGTGGAATGAAAATTAAAAGACATCACTACGGTGATGTCTTTTAAGCCGTGGAGAGGCATGTATCTGATTTTGGTACTAATGTACTTGTAACTTGTAAGTCCAAAAGGGTAAAGAAGTTGTGCGATGCTGAAATGACAAGGTGTATCAATCGTCTTTCATGTTTCCGGTAAAATCCATAGGCTTCCTTACCTTTTCCTTACCTTTGTTTTCCTTACGTCATAAACGGTTGTGTTTCCGGTAACTGGCTGCTGTAAATCTCTTAAATGATTCTGCATTGATGGATAAAAGCAAATTATAATACCCTTCCGTCCATACTGATAGTTGCTGTGAGTAAATGACATGTTATATCAATTGATTATAATATGAATTATAATCTATTCATATGAATCATTTCTTTATAATTCCATAAATTTTATTAAAAGTTTCGACCTTACACTTTGTAATTAGCTAGTTACTGTGACCTATATTAACTTCTGCAGTATTAGTATTAAGTTTCTAATTGTACTGTAAAATCTATACATTAGTATTAGACTAATGTTTGGCAGGAGAAACAAAATGTTTTCTTTTTTTTGAAACTCAAGATGAATTATATATTATGGTTTAGAGTCCACTTGTTCGCACTGTTCTTTTAAATTGTAGTTGTAATAAAGTTGTTTTATAGAGCTGTAGCATTTCATTCATGTTACTTATTACTAATTAGACGAGGGGTGATTTGATTTGATTGCGTTGATCAATAATAAATGCAATGATATTACGGAGACCGTGCTAGTTCGTTACAATATTCAGAAGTTGTTGTTGGAGAGAGAGAGAGATCTCTTTGGGAGACCACACTTTTTTTTGTTATGTGTTATCATAATCATTACCGTTACCTATCATCCTCATCATCATGTTTTTCATTGCATTGGAAGTGTAAACAAGTTTTTCCTTATAGACATTTCCGTAAGGCCGGTTCATATTCGTAGAGTATAGTAGGGAAATTATAAATTCTAAATGGTTTGAGTCATTTCTATATAAAGTAATAATAATGATTTATAAATTTATATGGGAAACTCAGTTGCTTCCTCCTCCCCGGACAAAAAATGTTTTATACTAAAACTATAAGAGTTATAATTTGAGCTTTTTCATGCACTTAGCTCAATATCTTCTTATAAGTCCTTAAAATATCAAGTTGTTGTTGTAATACATAAAATGGACAAACGTATATTGAGGGTACATATTATAATTAGTTACACCGCGCGCACATCTCTCCTGTACTCATTTATATTTCCGAGTTCATTTTTTTTTGTAAAATTCGGGTAAGAGATTAGTAATAGTAAATGACATGATGGATACTTACTGAAAAACGTTGTTGGACCATTATTACAAATTATTTATGAACATCTTGTCTCATGATAGGTCTCAGAAACTCAGTTTTACGTTTATGTACACTTTTATAGGGATATACGAGATTGTTTTTTTAAAGATAGATTTATAGTTTCTCTTTGGTAGTTTTTAGTATTTTGGAGATTTTCCAGGTTGGTTGGAGCCGAGGAGTGCAGCGTATGCGGGAAACTGTTGAAGAATCTGTTGTTGAATTTCTTGTTCTATCACTTGTGAATGTTGAAGATGTTGTTGCTGCTGTTGGTGTTGTTGTTGTTGAAGCATCAGTTGCTGCTGATGAAATTTGAGAACTTGCTGCTGTTGTTCGTATGACAATGCTGCCAAAGCTCCGAGATTGATTGGGGGTCCCCCTTGTGGAACCGTGTTTGAGGAGGATGTTCGACTTTGTAAACTAGGGTGGTGACCAGGAGGAGGGGCATTGAGAACCCCCATGGGTCCACTGGTTGCCGGAGACATTGCTACGGGTATACTTGTTGGTGGTGGACTACCTACGCTTACATTTGCTGGATGATAAGCAACAGCTTGATTGGAGCCAATGGCCAAATGTGAAAGATGTGGGGGTATT
This sequence comes from Orchesella flavescens, assembly GCA_964034955.1. Lineage (NCBI taxonomy): Eukaryota > Metazoa > Arthropoda > Collembola > Entomobryomorpha > Orchesellidae > Orchesella > Orchesella flavescens. The sequence goes on along the minus strand of OZ035954.1, from coordinate 31,960,595 downwards.
TGACTTTGTTGTGACTGATTAGGCGGTGGTGGTGCAGGCTGAGTTGGGGCGGCGGTGGAACCAGCAGCCTGCTGAGGTTGGGGTCGGTGAAGTGCTAGCGCCGCAGCTTGTTGCTGTTGGTGTTGTTGGTGTGCGGCGACGGCGGCGACCGTTTGGGCAATGTAAGGATACTGAGCGTAGCGGGATTGGACTGGAGCAGATTCGGGTCCAATTTCCCGGTAATAAAAAAATAACATGAATAAATAGGCTATCGTTATCATCAGTTGTGTCGTAACGTCTATGAAAAAGCTTGCCCTTAGTTTCTTAAGGGTGTCAACGCTGCTGTGATGTTTGATTGCGTCGGCGACTGATTGTGGTCGGTAGCCGTAGGTGCTCTGCAGGCCGATACTGTAGAATTGAATGAGAAGAAATGCAAAAGGTGGCCAGACCAGAAAGCGTCTTAGTTTCTGCAAATGAAACAAAAATCATGTGTAAATTTCATAAACTTGTTTCAACATAAATGGTTTTGCTTTAACCAAATCATCATCTTAAATTGATATTGATTTTACAATATAATGTCATCAACAACCTTTTGAACACCCCAAAAAATGAAGATTCCTGGTGGTAGGAAAGCTGCATAGTACGCCATATATAGAAAACCCATATAGCGCCGACTCTGTGGATTAATGATAACAAATTTATTCGAAAACTTTTTCTTCTCTTTACATTCTCAATCATTAGGACGGTCAACATTCCAAAAATTGTTCTATATTATGCGTGGGGAGCTCACAGTGAAAGAATAGGTTACACACACATAAAAGAGAAAAAGCAATATTATGGGCGTTTTGAATATTTGACTTTAATATCATTAGTGTGAGGTGCACCACTAATTAAGTCGATGACCAATAATATTCCAAACTATTTCTATTACTAAAGGATCAGCAAATCTAAAGAATATACATATATATATTAGTATATAGATAATGTGGAAGAGAGTGAAAAAAAATTAGTGTGCTGACTTAACCTTCTCATTACTTACGGCACTATCGGGAGCATCCGCAACGGCGTACAGTGCGTACGAGACGGCCCCAAGCAAATACAAAAAGTATATCCCAACCACCTACGTTCATCAAATATAAGTTAATTTGTATAATTACACAAAAACTACACGAATTTTTTCCGTGTTGTGTGTATGTATGTTAATAATAATTAAGTAAAGTATGATATCGTGTAGTAGTTTCCGGCAAGTCAAAGTCCAAAACAAAAGTTGTCATTATCAAGTTGACTCATCTCATACTTTTATCATATCCCATGTGAATCTTACCATGTGAATAATGGCTCCAAAATGGCTTAGGGTCCGTAATGGAATACAACAGCACATCTCGTCGTCCTCTTCTTCTTCACTTTTCGTCTCGTGTAAAAAAATTACTGTAGATATTTATATACTTATGTGTATATATATATAATAGTATCGTATATTTATAGTTATTAACTATGTGATATATACTTTAGCCAATCAACAGACATATTTACAACACTTACTTTTCTACTTATCATTAAATTGGATAGTAATAATGATGTAGTCTATAAATATATTTCTATTTTACAACTTTCTCTCGCATCTAATTAGTAGTACCAATTTTCCCATTTGTATCCAGTATATGTATATAATTAATTATAGATGGACTAAAACTTTAGTTATCCTTATATACTTTTTATCAGAGTACAAATTTTTTTTCTTTGTGCAAATGTCGAAATCCCCCTGCGTGTTGAAAAGTTGGTTTTTAAACTTACATACTTTTTTGATAAAACTTGGAGTTTATAAAGAGTCTCTATATTTATAGGTTTTTTTCGTGGAATTGTTTTCCCTAACTTTCGTAGTACAATTTATTACCCTTCCTGCTTGTTCAGCATGTATAACGTAAACTGCATATGTCTAGTATTTAGACTATATATAAAGGTTTATTTTTAGAGTGGATAATTTATGTGAGCTAGCTCTAACAACGGTTTTGAAAAGTGTACATGTAGAAATACAATTTTATTTTGTTTTTGGATTTTTTTTTCTTCTTGTAAAATAATATCAGTTGTATATAAAACAGTGAGCAATTGGTAATTTATTAAAATTTATTCATTCCTTAAATATTCTATTTACGTATGTTTGGTTTTATATCTCATCTTATTGTACTGTGATACTGTTAACTTTGCCTGTGTATACCTTTCTTTCTCCTCCTTATTTTCACCACTTATATGGCTACAAAGTTCCTATAATACTTAGTAATACTATTTTCTCTTACGATTACTCATGTATATATGTATATGCTTAAATTTTTTGAAGTTTTTGAAAAAGAGAATTTACAAACATTTATTTACACCTATAGTCATCATGTAGAGAGAAAGTTTATTGGAATCATTGAATCATCGTAAATATAATAATGGTGCAGCAACGAATGCTGCCGTCCACGTTTATTTCTCTCTGTACTAGTAGAAGTATTAATAGCAGCGAATGAATTGAAAATCGAGTCGAGTTTAATACGAAATCTAAGTGGTAAATCCACTAGCAATAATCCTCTATTTTCTTCATGGTTATTTTTACCTATAATACGATTTTTATAATACTGAACGTACTGGTTAAGGAAGGAAGCATCTACGCTAATTATTTTGAAAGTAGCCTGCTTCCTATTGAGTTTAGCAGCTGCAGAATATAAATTGGGATTGTAAGTAGGTCTACATAATATTAACTCTAAATGCGCTGATTTATCAACTGCGGTAGATCGCGATGACAAAGCGGAAGTAGGATAGTGGTCAACATCATTATTACAACTAGTCGTTTGAAATGGTAATACAAATCGTTTTCCTGTTGTAATGTCCTTCTTCACGAACGGTAAAGTCCTGATCCTGATAGTCCTGCTGAGACTCCAATGACCTGATAATGTATTTGTTGTAGATAAAACTTCTCTTATTCCCATTTCTTTCCGGTGATGAGAGTGAGAAGAAAATCGTTGTCGGTTTAGTTTCTCCTAGTAGTACCATGTAGTATGGATGTGCCCATTTGCAAAACAAAATATATTTCTCCACCACCAATACCAATAATAACCAGTAATTGGTTTCAGAAATGCATTATTAGCTTGTGGGAAGGTTTGGAGACTATTCAGGAGAAAGGAAGACGAACTACTTGCTTAGATTTCTTTCGCAATTACACTAAATGTACAGATAGAGTTTATAAGTGTAAAGCACTGAACTGAATAAGCATATGTAGAGGTTAATACATTAATAGTGAGTCTTGCAAACTGAACACTATATATCATTCCTACTTTCGCAGGAATCAGTTTACTTTCACCATTTTAATACCAGATGCTTTCATGGTCCAACTGCTTGTTGATGTTCTTTTTCTTGGTAGCCTTTTGTATCCTTGCTCAGGAGCTCATGTGATACAAATACCCTGTCTTCTTCAGTTTATTGCAAAGTCCAAATTTGCCGTAAATATCGAAAACCTTGACATTAATAATTATTTTATCACACTTTTTCAATCACGTCAAATGTACAGACAAAACAAAAATACACAAACTGGTAATGGTAATGTCAAAGAAATTGATTGAGCCGCAGTTAAGTATTTTGTTTTCAAAATGGGAATCTGGTTTAAGCTACATAATGTAATATTTCGTCAAGTATTGCATAAATAATTGCATTTTAGGTCAAAAGGATATTCTTGAAACTAGGCGTTGTACTTGAAGAAGTATATGGAATATTTGATTTAGTAATTTCACAAGACCATTTCCCAATCCCTCTTCTGTCGTGTTTTCTATTGATCACCACCGGAACTTACGGAGTTGTTTTCACACGAGACATGAAAATGTTACACTCACAATTAGGTATGATATACATATAGTACGAGCAGCACAGAAGAAAAGTCATCTCAATGCGATGACCACCACCGGAGAACTGGACATTTCAACTTTGTTTGCGGCAAGCTTTTTTTTTGTCCAAGTAAATGGGAAACGTTTATTGAGTGCATTGATTAAACTTGAACCACCACCACCAGTACCAATTCACATCACAATCGTCAACCAAAAAAGGAGTCGGAGCAACTAGACTGGAACAGGAGCAACCGTTCCATTCCGGAAAAACATTAGCACGATAATATATTGATGATGCTGGTGATGAGATGAGGCCGACAGAAAAAGCTAACCTTTTGATTGGTTATCCGTATTATATTCAGTATAATTCGTAAATGTTTTGCCAGCGAAATAAGATGTTTATGTACTCTGAAACAATAATAATTATGAAATACATAATAATATTTTTAAATATGGGAGCTTCCTGTGCATCATCTACACAAGAAATATGGAGAAATTCAATGCAATGAATAAATCAAAATGAGTTGCACGCTCAATCCTTCACAATCACTCATATTTCTAATAAATCTTGATAAGTCAAAGTTGAATGATATGACTATTGCTCAAAATGCTGGTCTAGAATATTAATCATCATCTAGGTAAACATGTGTGTGTGCATCGGACGGATTTGAGTGTTTGAGCCTGGTTTATGGTTTTAGGTATGCATATAACAAGCAAAATATTTGTACCTAAAGCACCTTGTGTCTTGAATGATCATCCTAGAAATAGATGCAACAACCAGTTTTATGGAACTGCCAGTAATAGTAATATCAGTTTTTATTCACACCATACTACAAGAGTATAAGCACACTTTTTTGTTTTATTAATAGCCTTCGGACGGAATTCCATCCGATCCGATAACAACAATCATTCCCATAAATCTACAAAAATACCTATACCAAACTGGAGAGTGAGAGAAAAGAACTGAGCGAAAGACTCGCGAAAAAAAATCTACAAGCGGGAGAAATATATCTATAAGAAAAGACTTGAGCCTGACTGAAGTCTCTGTATTTTTTGTATGGATGTATATAGATATGCACCATCACGAAGTATGATGATGATCATTCCACATTCCACATCATAAAGTACACCTGCCAACATACCAAAGCAGATAGTTTTTTTGCACGTCTATAATAGTAAGGAAAATACATGGGAGATAGATCGCAAGCAATATATCTTCCTCCAAACCAACCTATCTTTTCTAGTGTGCACTCATGCAAACAACACTCAAAGACACTTACTGTAAGTGGTGTTTTCAGTGTAAAAAAGGGACGGGAGAAATTGCCAAAATTAATTTTAAGCACTTTTCTTCCCCTTCCCCAATTGTTTTCAAGAAAATCAATGCAAAAATACAAAAACCTTTAGCAAAAATACGTTATGAACCCTAAAATTACTGAGAAAGTATAAGGTTACATAAAGTATGAAGGTACTTCAAATTACTACTAAACTTTCACCGTTTATGCTAAAATTACTTCCTGCTGTCGACAATAGCCTGAACATTACTCAAATGCTATTAATGTTTTCAACTTATGGGAATATTATTATATATGATTCAAAAAAACACATGTGAAAGCTTGCTTACAGAATATTTAGGTTGAGTAAAATTCTACTTTTTTTTTACTTTCGTGCTTTCTTTTTTTCAGCTTTAGAAATCGTGCTAAACCTACATTAAAATTCAGTAGGCCACCTTTCCCTAGTTTAAGACTGCTTTATGAATTGCCATTTAACAACCCATGTCATGTTTTCAGATTGACGAATTTTTAACAAAAACTTTCTCCCCTGCGTTACTTAAGAGTTTCTATTTCAGTCAAACCACAGGAAAAAATATTCTACATTGACTTACTTACCCAACTGTATTTTCTCTCAATTGCAAAAGATTTTAACGAACTTTCATTCCGTGTCCACTTTACACAGCTACACGTCACGTCACAAAGCACCTGAAAATATTTTACTATGCTCGTCTTGCTCAGTCCTTAAGCAAGTTTAGTCCACTTATCAACACCACCACTAACACCAACCAGCTATCGTAGTGATCGGAGGATCATCCCACGTACACACAAAAAAAAGTAACTTACTTTCTTATTCACACTTTTTATACCCGTGTTCGACTCGTGGTTACATAATGGTATTACCAATAAAAATAATCATAACGTGATTACGAGAGGAGGATGATGTTTTTTGATAATGGTGTACTACAAGTGCTTTTCTCATACCGTAGGAAAAGGTACTTATGTACTATACATAGCATCATGGCACCTATTACTATTACAACTAGTTTTCTACTAATAATAAAAAGGAAGAAAGAGGAAATATGCCATCAATTCAATGTCTCCTCTTTTCTATGAAGATGTTTTTCTTCAGTAACTACTACCTCCAACAACCTCACTCACACACACACTACTACACACACATAACAGCAAACTCCATATCACGACTCACCGACCACCAAAAATGTTAGTTTTTTTCTAAAATAGATACTCTTATTCTGCTTATGGTATCAACTCACCGAGACCTCCACCGTGTGAGAGTTTCCATATTATTATTAGTGTATATATTACTCTTTCTCTCACTCCTGTGGAATACTGAACTGAACACGATTTGCAGAGAGAGAGAGAGAGTTATGAATGTAACATAACATAACATCTACATTGGTTGAAAGAAGGTATTTTTAGTTACGAGATATAATACGTAGTACTATATAGCCTAGTCTAGCCATTATCTACCAGTACTTTTTGATGTTGATCATGATACACTTAAATTCTTCGTTTGAGCTACATTCAACACCACACTTGTTCAAAGCTTGAGTTGTAAGAAATGTATGTGTAAGAAAAGACAGTCGTCATCCTCATCTTCATCATCATAGTCGTCATACTATTCTTACCTTTTTTTTCGGGAAAAAATGATACTCGTGTACCACACACTTTCACTTTCCTTCTTTCACTTTCACCGTACTCCACTCATTCGCTCGCTCGCTGGCTCGCTCTCTCTCTCTTTCTCTCAAATTCAATCCAATGCATGCAATCATCATCCCGTGGAAATAATGCTGTTGGAAAGGAGATAGACTAGGATAGGCTCCTGTGTGCATTGTATTTCTCATCCGTATTTTTTTCAGCCCTTTCACTTTCACTAACGATAATACATACTTATATTTTGAGAGTTGAATACGAGTTCCTCATCTTTCCCATACATCCGTCCACACACACACACACACACACACTCTATATCACACTCCGAGCCAAAATATCCACTCCATGTATTTCGCTCCCAACACTCCATTCCACACTGCGTGGCAGAGAATACTAACCTGCGTGTACGTTTCCATGTTCATCTTTCCTCTCTTCTCGTCTTCCTTCCTACCATATTATTCCATAATTCTATCTGGGATGGGATGAGAGAGGGAGAGAGCGAGCGAGAAAGAAAAGAGAAACGAGGATACACACATGTTTTATACGCTCCATACATGCTACCACTACTCCGCGAAAAACATGGGGAGTGCAAGTTTCTCTAGCTGGCTGGTGTGTATGTCGTCGTTGTTGAGGAAAAAGTGATTTTCGAATCCGCTCACTCACTCACTTCATTCTCTGGTATTATTATTGCACATCTCCGGCCTTTACTGGGACTCTATCTGGAAGCGAGAGAGAGAAAATATGCCTTAAAACTACTTTTCTCTTATATAGCATGCATGCCACATTTTATATGTATATATATTTTTGTGCTCAATGTTTAAATGTAGGATTTTCTCTCTCCGCAGAACTTCGGCTTTTTCCTGTGGAGCTATAGAGAACCATGAGATTGTTCAATTTTTGCCATGTACTCAAGTGTTCAAAATGCTCTTCTTCTCTTCCCCTTTTGGGTGTACGTACATATACTTTATATAGTTATAAAAAGTATAAGCAATAAAGCAAAACCATGCATGCAAGTAAAAGTCTCCCAGTTATAGAAATTGTTGTACAAGAGGAGAACAAAAACTGAGAGGTGTGTGCAGAGTTGTAGTTGGCTCCTTTCCTTTGCTGATGTAAACAGATATGCACATTTACATTCACACATACACATAAAAGCAGTGAAAATAGGAACCAGCAAAAAATAGAAATGATCAAGTAAGTACGGCTTTTGGAATGTACGACACATGAAATGGTGCATGAATAAACATTTCACTTTCGCGTAATGGCCATTTACACACTATGTGTTTACTGTGTGGCAGTAGCAGTAGGGTGCATGTTATGTATTTTTAAAGGGAAATCTAGAGTAACAGGAAACGACCCAAGAAAAATATGAGAATAAATAGAAACATCACATCCCCCCGTCGTCGTGATCGTGACTCGTGACGGTGGTGATGAAATACAAATGACGAGGACGACGACGAAAATTCAGTTAGCAAAACTTTATAATTCCATTTTATATCTGATGTTCAAAAGGTTATATGTCAAGCGGAAGAGTCACGACAGATAGAATCAGGCAAAGAGAGAGGAGAAGAAAAAAAAGTTGACAAATAACAAACTTGAGTACTTTCTCTTGTACCTTTCCATTTCCATCCGTGAAGATACTGGTGTAGAATTATGTACAATGGCAAGTGGAATTGATTGTGAAATGCTTTGTCGCATAATACTTATGATGAGGAACATTAAAGCAATGCAGTAGTACCTTTCTTTGAGGACAACACATGCTAGTTAGAATATATATAAGTATGTATGTGTGTTCATAGTGTTCTATATTGTATCTTTCATCCAATCCAATTCCAATACGAAAATGATAATGAACGGTTGTTAAAAGCTAGTTGTATTGAGTTTGAGAATTGAGTCATTCAACATATACCATGTTAGTATATCTAATTTAGCAATGCTTCTTTTACTCTTCCACTCAGTTTACTAAAGTCAACTTTTTTTTGGCAACAGCCTCAGGAAACCTCGCAAATCCAATAAAACAAAGCGAATGTTGGGTGCAGATTTAAACAACATTTTATGCATATTTTTACGATTAACTATTATCAAAAGCGTAAAAGCAAACATACTGAGTGATCCTTAAACATGTTTTTTTATCCTTTTACCCCAAATATTCCAAGATTCTCGTAGACCATGCGGCTGCTGTTAGTCAAACGACTTTGATTTTTTTTGGATTGCGTTGCCTTATTCCAAGCAAGTTTGGAGAGATAACAAGGAGAGCAGAGAAAGAGAGGAACTGCTCATTGGAGCATTTTTTTTTCTTCTGTTGAGATACTACAAAACTTTTTATTTCAGGTTCAACGGCTCTGCCCTTTTACTTGATTTGAAGAGTAAATTTATTTGAGAGATGAAAATCGCGTGTACATTTTTGCTAGTGTCCCTTCTTTCCTCCTTTACAAGAATGATGAGAAATGAACAGGACTCCTTCACTCTATCTACGAAAGAGAAGGGTCGGTGTAATAGAGAACCGAGAGAAAGTCCATAATCCAAGTGTAAACAGAACGAAGGTTGAGTCGACGTACTGATCTGATGTGAAGATGTTCTTTGGTGGTGGCAGGCAACCAGTAGTGCATGGAGGAACAAGTTTACGTCCTCGTGCTCATCTGCCACCACCACCACATCAGTAGAGGAAAAATGGCCTTTCCTTAAGTTTTCCTATATTGTTTTCTAATACTATTCTCATGTGTGTGTATATCGAGTGTATGTATCATTGTTCATTGTGTATTGCTTCGGCGGGCTCATATATACATACATACATACATACATTCTTTTATCTAACTATTTCAATAATGCGATGATGCACATCCACAGCAAGCAGGCCTACTTTGGAATGGAAAAGAGCCCTAGTCCTGAAGCCAAGGAAAAAGTATAGCTGCCATAAGGCCCAAATAACTCCCGGCAGTGTGGTTGTGAAAAGGAGAAAAGTAACTGACTGATGATAATGCAGTACCTACTTTATAGCAGACACACACACACTCATCTAATGAAGATGATCATCATCATGGTCGTCATCCTCATATCAAGTTTTAGGTCTCTGGTTTGATCTTCCCATATTCATTTTATATCCTCTTTTTGGATGACTTTTCACTTTGAAATCATTTTCCTTCTTTATTCTCCTGCTGCTGCTGATTCTACGACCGAATTTTTTCAGTTAAAAAAAAACAGAGAACTTTGGATGCGGAACGGGAACACGGGACTACTGCTGGAGTTTGGTGTAAGATGTGCTAGTTATGGATGATATGTACATAATATATTTCTACCTCTCGTTTATTTTTGTGAAGTACCAATAGTACCTCTATGGAAAGACCTTCACACATAATTCTTTATATATAGGGGGTGGAATTACATAGGATCTACAAATATATTACAGTTGACATGATGTATTTATTGAATGTTACCACTCCAGTAACACTCGAACCGTTTTTCACTTTTTCACAGGGGAGGGGCACACTATTAGAGAAAAACATATATATTTTTGGGGAAAGGTACGTATATATGGGAAAAAGGAAAAGGGATTCTATAATGATTGCCCGTAAAAAAAAGTTCCATGCATATGTATTTTCAACCATGCCATACCACCGCAGAGCGGAGCTTCGGGTAATATAACTTGTTCAGAGGGAAAATGCAGTACAGCTTGACAAGTACGTGAGTATGTACTTATTATATAAGGGTTAAAAAATGTAGGAGTGAAAGGCATAATAAAATAAAAACCTTTTTGCATTCGCACTGGATCCAATCCATGCTTATGCTTCTTTACATTGTATTCCAAAAAAAAGTCCTTAAAACGTTTTAGAGGAAAGGAATCCACGCTTATGAAAGCATAGCTTTTGGAAATCCAGACAACTAAACACGTTTCTTTCGCTGGGACAAGACAATTGGCAAATGGTCGGATGTTCACCAAAAAAGAAGCTGGTGATGATATTACCACCAAATAATAGCTGGAAAAGAAAGCATGACATGAAATGAATGTTAGAGTAGCTGGTTGGGAAGGAATAAACTGACAAAAGGGTATGACTGCAGGATTCATGCAAGCCGAGGAGGCTCTCTTTTTTTGTATTGAAAACACAATTCTAGCAATTTTATATCTCTTGCTCTTTTCTTTCTCTCTCTCTCTTTCCTTGTTCAAATTTCATTGTAAAAACTGTGTTCAAGTAATTTTTTTCACTGCTGGAGTTTCTTCTTCTTTTTTGCTTGTTTAGCATTCTGAATCAGAAATAAGAAACAAAAAAATGGTGAAAGAGAAGCGGAATACATAGTATATATAGAATAGTGTGGTAGTGTGAGCTATTTTTACTCACACACACAAAAGTTGTGTATGAACATGGACGGGGTGGTATGAATAAGTAAATTTTATGCATATGTGATACCTATATAAATGTCATTATGACCAAAAGGCTGGAGTTCATTGGAAATAAAAAGTCACCCTTCCACACTTGACTGAATTGGGAATCGAATAAGTCTTAGGATTTTACAAAGTATGTATATAGTTCTTTGCCCTGAGATCTCACTAAAACTAAAGATTCATAAATGAAAGTACAATGTACAAATGTGGGTTCTTCTTTTTTTGCAAACTTTTGTTTTGTTGAGACAAGACCATGTCATGAATTTTTCATTAGATCCCAGTTTCTCGGTGAAGAAACTATATGCAAAAATAAAATGGTTATTGACGGTGGTGGTGGTGGTGGTGGTGTGTTATGTTATGAGTAAACTCTTGTTTTCGACGAACGCCTTCATTTATGCAATGAACTGATAAATATTTCATTGCAACAATTTTGGGTCGAATGATGTTGATACTTTTATAGCTTCAACAATAATACTTTATTTCATATCCGGTTAAAATGTTCTTCCCCCAACCAAAAAGTAAGACAAGATGCTTTAGGAGATACCTTCACACCTTTATTTACGTCTGGAACTCTGTCAGCACACTTCCGCTCAGCTTTCTCTCCGGTCTTGGGGTATTCTTGTTTATGAAAAACTTCAATACTTAAAGAGGAAGAAAATGAAACATCTCCATGAATTATAGCTTTCCCCGGTTTTTTGAAAGAAAAGGCTGCACACTAGGAGTGACCGGGATAGTTCGCTCGTTCGTGGTACTTGGATACAAACAGGAAACCAGTGATCATTTTTACTGTTTCACAACAACAAACTCTCATGTATTTTATTCTCCGGTCTATTGATGGCAGAAAAAATCAGATCATAAATTGCAACAACTTGTACATTTTTTCATTATATGCACATTTTAGTAGTTTTGGATTCTGCGAAAAATTTCCATAAAATGGGCTACGCTAATATAATGCTAGCATCATCATATCATTTTCTTTGAAAAACCGGAACTATTTCTGGGAAAATGTATCCGCAAAAAATTAACATTTTATATTTTCGCTATAATGTCAAACTCGCAGTTTGTATCTTGCAGAGTTAAAAATCTCTGGCTTTTAGTCCGGAATGGATTGAAAATTTACATTTTTGGTATATAAATGGCCATATTCCAAAAAAATATTGTCAGTTTTTCTAACAAAAGGTATATCAAATACAGTTGCAGTGTAGACATTAAGAACGTACATGCTGCCACAATTATTACAGTCGTAGTATTCAAGACAAGGGGAACAACTTGTGTAGTTAGTATATCTTTGGTTTTTCCAAAAGAATGAATGTGGTGTAATATGAGTTCTGAGCGTTACAAGAAATGATAATAACATTAAATATGAGAAGTAACAATAACATCATGTGTGAAGATAAAATGGAATGGTATATAAGAGCATAATATAAGAAAGTAGAAAATATATATATATATATATCGCATCGCATGACAAAGACTGACATTTATATGAAGCTAGCGTTAGCTCCTGTCATATCATAATGATGATGTTATGCTTATTATGCCATCATTTGTCTACACCATTCCATGCAACTCTGCCCATTTATTGTCTGTCATCTCATGCACACACAACTGATATAAAGCCGACGAGCCGCGCGACTGGACTTGAAGTCAAAAGGATGGAGTATGAATATGAAAGGATGAAGACCAAATGTATAAGTATGACCGGAATATGACAATGGTAATGAAGAAGAATAATAAGAAGACAAAGTAAAAGAAGTGGATGATGATGATGATGATGATGATGGGATCACTTAAGTTGGACATTTATCGAGTTCATTTCCACTTGGCTTCATTCCAAAAACTTTTTCTTTCTTGCTTGTATTGCTCCATATCAGAGCGATATCTACTCATTTTTCCTTAAAGATGTTTGTAAGCGTCCATTATACATACACACATGTAGTAGGTAAACTGAAGGCAAAAACATAAGAAAATATATGTGCATATACATACCATGCACTACTTACACATTTACTTGTCGTGGAATTGGAATGGAAGTAGAAAACCCATGGCCCGTTCTATCCTCCGGATATATACCATAGGTAAGCAATACTTTGTCGCTTATATGGACAGACAACTTTGCATTCATGCAAGTCAAGTCAAGTCTGTCTTCCTCTTCCGGCTGCTGTGTAGCTATTTTTTTTACCTAGCAGCTTTTATCCAGACAGAGAAAGAAGAAAGGCATGGGAGAAAAAGTGGCAAATGCTCTTTGGATGTGATATTGATATGACGTCTGTGCATCATCATGCTCATCCATGACTTTTTGAGGTTTTCCCTCTAATCCAAGAAGGATGAAAAGTGATAGCGAAAAATTATGCCCTTCATTCCGGAATGGTAGAAACGTCAAAATGTACTTGATGGTTGCCACAAAAAAAGTGACGTTTGCTCATCTATCAAGCTAGACCAAGGATGACTGACTGGCTGTACTACTATGTGGATCATAGCAAGGAGCTGAGCTGTGTTGCTGCTTCTTGTTAGGTTTACACAGAGAGTGAAATGTTTCAGAAAAATAAATTGTGTGAAAAGCCTTAATGTAACCAACTCTATATAAAGTATGAGCTTTTGAGCGGTTTTAACATAAAAAACGTAAAGCCAAAAATCAGGATGTAACGAAGTAGCCATAATAAACCCAATATGAAATTTCTTACTGTGCTATGTAGCTGTTGTAGGTCAATAGAATTATGGAACAAGGCAAATAACTTTGTCTGTTATAGAAATGGAAACTGACAGACGTAGTAGCAGTTATGACCTATTTGAGGTATATTATTGGAAGGAAAAATCCAATGGTTTCTGTAAGTGCATCAAAATAAACTACATCGCAACGGAGACGCAACTGCGAAGGTTAAGCAAGTTCAGTCGTCTTAATAAAGTAACTAAGCTGTCTTCCTCCCTTCTACCAAAATAAGCTCTCTAAGTCTCCAAGTTGTTGTTTACTCATGGCTCCTCACATTTGTATCCTGTATTCAAATTCTTATACTTGCTCAAATGGAAACAAAAATGATAGTTATATTATCGTTTTGTTTCACTACATTCATATCTTTTTGATGGTAAATCCTCGTTATCTTTTTTATTCATGAGTGACGTGATAAGGAGTTTAAAGTAAAGTAATGGCCCTTGTTTACTAAAAGTGATATTATTAAGATGTATCTTCTTGTTCTAAATTTGGTGTACTTTATTGTCCTATATTCTTACGTATATGAACTAACTTGTGTTGTTTCATGAAAGTCTTAACCATGGACTTCATTTCTTTACAAGAGCTTGTTGAAGCAAGTAGTATACGGATGTAGGCTAATCTATGCACCAAGAAAGATTGGTTTGGTTTGGTGGTACCATAAAATATTGGATAAAGAATGGTATGGGAAGAGGAGCAATGAAAATGAATGATACGATAAGGTATAAGGTGAAGGGCATAAATAAAGTCGAATATTCTACCACTTTTACTAGTAACAAGGCAGTTATTATTGGAGTTGTGTTGGTGGCTGCTGCTGCTTCTTCTTCTTCAGATATCCTAAATATTGAGAAACATCATTTATCATGATCATCTAAATGTAGTACACTGTTTTAGGTGGATATGTACGTACAATGTGGACAATACTATTCTTCTATAAATGGGATGGGGAAGGAAACCTGCAACTGGGGCTTGCATGAGCGACCACCTACCTACTACTACTTTCTTATACATGTTCATAGTACATGATCAGCCATTAACATGTAGATAAAAATGTTTTCAAAAATTCATTTTTATCACTTTCTTGAAAGCTGACTCCCTTGTTCCAAGTAAATTGTGTTGTCGCTAAGTATTCTCATTCTCACAGCCAAACGCCCTCCAGACGGCTCACTACTACATACAACATACTTTTCAACAACTTTACTTATTCTTCTTCTTTTCTTGGAGAAAAAAAAACAGGCCTATTATAAGAAAGTATATCATTTCGGTCGGTCGGTCGTCCTCTAGTATAATTCACTTTCTACCAACCTAGTTAACTCCTATAATTCGTGCAAGGAACAGTGTTCTATTAGAAATCCACCGCGCAAGTTGTCTTTTTTGTCTGCATTGTGAAAAGAAAAATGGGCTTGGGAACAACATTACGAGTCTACTTAAAAGCAATTAGCCCTTCCGGCTCGGTGCTTCTCCTTCTTTTATTACATTTCCACGGAGGAATTATTGCAACAGCATCCGCAGCAGAGCAAAAATGTGACAAAATAGTCTCAGTAGAGACTCGAGAGTTATTGAGCTACCTGGGAAATGTTACTTTCCCCGTACCTACATCCTTCAAAGGACGATGGACGGCCACCATTAAATTCACTTCACCGTACACATTCATTGGGGTAATTAAGTATGCTTTCTTCTCCTTACGGATATAGCTCCGTTTACCATTCTACTCTGGTGGTGGTGGGGTAGGAGATGAGAATGCCCTTTTTTACGCCTAGCAAATGAAAAGTCATGCGATGGCCTGTATACCTAACTCACTTTTAGCGTTGTATAGTAGTAGCATTAGTGTAGATGATTGCGCTTTCTCCGAAAATTATTTTTCATTCACCTGGCTTATAATAATGTTCAAACCAGGTCGTTGGTTTTATAGGAAGCTAATTAAAAAGTAGGTAATGTGGTAGGAAAGATGAATGAATCGGATGCTTTTAGATTAGTGAGCTAATGATGAAATGGTAATTATTATATATTCATAAAAGCAATCCTTACAGTCAGTGCTCAGACCTTATATATAAGGTCTTGGACCTTATATATAAGGTCCAAAAATCACCTGGGCTGGACCTTATATATAGGGTCTTGGACCTTATATATACGGTCCGACCTTATATATAAGGTCCAAGACCTTATATATAAGGTCCAAAAATAGTTTTTTTGAAAATAATTTTTGAACAAAAAATTATGAGGTCTAAAATTATAAAACAAATTTTACAATTAATTTAAGCGAATTTAAAAATTATTGACCGTGGCAATTCTATTTTTTCACATACAGTAACACTGTAACCGATTTTTGAAAATTATCCCATGCATAATTTGCATAAGAGCTATTTTTGGACCTTATATATAAGGTCCAAGACCCTATATATAAG
The DNA here is from genome assembly GCA_964034955.1 of Orchesella flavescens. NCBI lineage: Eukaryota > Metazoa > Arthropoda > Collembola > Entomobryomorpha > Orchesellidae > Orchesella > Orchesella flavescens. The sequence continues at coordinate 31,944,330 of OZ035954.1, read as the reverse complement.
GTCCAGCTGAGCTATTTTTGGACCTTATATATAAGGTCCAAGACCTTATATATAAGGTCTGAGCACTGACTGCCTTACTAATTATTAATGATGCTTGTGAATTTCCTGGTATATGTAGGGTTGGGGTGGTGTCCAGGTCGAGAGCTATGGACGAAAGGCTATTGCAGTGTTTCGGAGCACTGAAGATGATATTCTGAGAAAAGGTACGGTTGGAAGGTGACATAAAATTTTAATGCTATATTTGTTGCATCGCATTGTCACTTAAATTGATTGCAATGAATAGGAGACAAAATAATATACCAGTTCCGAGTGTTGTACGGATTCAGAGTGAAAGTTCCAAAGGTGCTTTCCATCAAATGGGAAAATCGAATGATATGCGGTCCTCCGTAAGTTGAATTTATTTTTTACTTCAATTGATATATGTCTCATTCTCATGATAAGACAAGACAAGACAACGTCATGTCATTATCATATCATGATTCCGCTCCATTGTTGTTGTTGGTTCTCGCTCAAACTCATTAAGAATTTACCGTTTTCTTTGGTCTTTCCAACTTTTCTCTAGCATTACGGTGTCTTCATTGAAAAAATTGGGAAGCAGCAGTAGCAGCAACTCTGAAAATAACGACGAAAATGATGATGATGATGATGGGTTTCAGCAATATATCACAACCAACAATGTGCGATTCCTTTGGAAAGAGCCTGCCAAAAAGGAGTAGGAGAAAATGAAAATAGTTGGAACAACTGTCTACATATAAAGAGCTCAGATATAAAATACTCTACCAACATTAAAATATAATATCAATTATTAATGCATTAGGAATTGCTACAATGTAACCCTAACCTGAGTCCACACTGCCGTAACCGATCCGTTGTACTCGTTTCGCAAAAAGACGTTTCACACCTTTGTGTATATATATTATATGTTTGTACATTCATGATTAGATTTATTTTTGCAATTTTGCAATCAATCATTTTGATGAATAAAAACTAAAACATAAATGTAGATAATTGTTGATTTTAGTCCTACTAGAGCATTTCCCTTAAGCATAATGCAATACACATTCTTACGCATCTTTTTACATTTTACGGAAAGCATTCATTTGGGTGGTCTTGGGGTAAAGTGAAGCACAAGTAACAAAGTTCCCTTTTTATCCTTTTAGGTTGGTAAACATAAATGTTGTTTTCCTTACGTTATGCTGCGGCTGAGTGTAGGTACCTAGATTGATTCAATGTATGTGCTAAATGCAATTCAGTTATCAATCATTTCAGCCGGATGAGCATTTTGATTTAACTTTTAAATATTTGTGCTCTAGTATGACCATAAATATATTATCCGATCGTTGAAGGGTTAATCGTTTGATTGGAAAATTGGAATCAAGTATTAAAAACAAAGCAAAGGTTGAAATAACGTTGTTGTTGGAAGTCACAAGTTCAGGTCAGAATGTCTTTAGCGGAGGAACTTCTTGCTGATTTGGAGGAGGAAGATGATGACGACGAACTTTTGGAGGGAGGGGCTTCCTACCCAGAAGGTGCTCAAGACGAGGAGGACAAAGTCAAGGTCAAAGTTGAAGAAATGGAAGTAGATGATGAAGCGAGTAGGGGTAAAGGTAGAGTTAAAATAGGAGTTTTTTCAACAATACAAAAATCTATAGTATTTCACAGTTTGCAGTTTAACAGTCAATGTCTTGTTGTGATTGTAAATTGTTGTTTTCTGGATATTTTAGTTATAGATCCGTTAGCCACCTCAGTTCGAAGTACATGCAAGCTTCGTGATTCGGAGCAGTTGAATTGGGTTTTGAGTCAGATTGATGAGAATGCCACCAAGGCGAGAACTGCTGAGGATATTGTAGGACCAGTTGAATCTGACCCGGAGTATAAACTAATTGTCGAGGCGAACATGTTGGCTGTTGAAATTGATAACGAGATCAGTACCATCCACAGGTTTACAAGAGACAAATACAACAAAAGGTTTCCAGAATTGGAGTCTTTGGTTGTGAATCCTTTGGATTATGTACAAACTGTAAAGGAATTGGGAAATGATTTGGACAAGGTGAAAAACAACGAGGTGTTGCCAACATTTTTGACTCAGGCTACCATAATGGTTGTCTCTGTAACTGCTTCAACAACCCAAGGGTGAATTATTATTATTATTATTATATTGTACGTAAATATGTAGTTTAATTTTTAAAAAGTGTAAATGTAATAATGGTATGATGTGATTTCTCCAGGCATATACTATCGGAAGAGGAGCTCAGCACAATTTTTGAGGGATGTGACATGGCATTAGAACTAAATGACATAAAGTCGAAAATATATCAGTATGTTGAGTCCCGAATGGCATTTATTGCTCCAAACCTTTCAGTAATTGTTGGCGCAGGAACTGCTGCTAAATTAATGGGTAAAAACAAATCTCAATGTTAATGAAGGTTTAATATTCTGATTTTTTAGTTTAGTTCTGTAATTTAATTTTTTATAGGTATTGCGGGAGGCTTGACTCGATTAAGTAAAATGCCTGCTTGTAATATACAAGTTTTAGGTCAACAAAAGAAAACTCTTAGTGGATTTTCACAAGTAACTGCCTTGCCTCATGCTGGATTTGTTTATTTTTGTGACCTTGTTCAGGAGTCGCCTCCAGTAAGTTGTAAATTGGAATTTTCACAAGTTTATTACCAATTGAAAGTTGTATTGAAATTAAATAAAACTTTTTCTTTTGAAACTATTAACTAAGGATTTGAGACGGAAACTTGCTCGTATAGTGGCTGGAAAGTGTGCATTAGCAGCCCGTGTAGATGCATGTCATGAATCTCCAACAGGACAAATTGGTCAAATGTTTAAAGAGGAAATTGAAAAGAAGTACGAGAAGCTGCAGGTAATTAACAAACTTTACATGCTCACATCAAGCGAAACTTAATTGTGCGGCATTTCTGCTTATTTTCTTATGGTGCGATTTTTTGGTTCATTTGCATATTATATGAAATGTGTTCTTTTTTGAAGGAACCTCCACCAGTAAAATCGATTAAACCATTGCCAAAACCAGTCGACCCACCAAGAAAACGGAGAGGTGGAAAAAGGGTCAGAAAAATGAAAGCCAGATACGCTGTTACAGAACTTCGTAAACAAGCCAATCGTATTACATTTGGAGACGTAAGTTTACTCTGATTTTTCATTTCATTTAGGGAAATAGGGAAATTATAATTAAAATATGATTAGCCATTTTAATTCCTCATTCGATGTTTATAGATTGGAGAAGATGCATACCAGGATGATTTGGGATACAACAGAGGAATGCTTGGTAAAGGAGGCGCTGGCAAAGTTCGAATGGCACAAATTGACGAAAAGACAAAAGTTAGGATATCGAAAACCTTGCAGAAAAATTTACAGAAACAACAAGTGTATGGAGGCTCAACAACGGTCAAAAGGCAAATCTCTGGAACTGCTTCGAGCATTGCTTTTACGCCTTTGCAGGTAAAATTTTGAACCTCACCATGCATTATTATGAGCAATGTACAAATTGAAAGGGTTGTCATTTTACAAGACTTTTGTAAGTTAATTTTTTTTCTTATTCTTGTAGGGCCTGGAAATTGTTAACCCAAGTGCTGCAGAGAAGAAAGTTAGTGAAGCCAACGCCAAATACTTTTCTAACACGGGAACGTTCCATAATGTTAATAAGAAGGATTAATTGAAATATTATTACGAATTGATAAAGTCTCAATTTATTTATCCATTAGTTGCACCAATATTTGTTACAAGGTTAAAAATAAGCCTAATTAATTTTTTAATGTCGAGTGGAGTGGACTGATATTAAACAGTGAATATAATATAACATCAACATAACTATTTTGTCATAAAAACTTTGATGGATAACATTTATTTACTTTTTCACAAAACCAAAGAATGGGAATGTTGTCGGAGAAGGCAGCTACCATATTGAATATTATAGAATCGTAACAAAGTAATCATATGATAAGTACATACTTGATAAACTGCACTGTACAATTGAAAATCTTGACTTGCAGAAAAACAATCTTGAAAGACTTAAGGTTAGGAGCTAGTGTTGTAAGTAGGTACTATTGTATCTGTTTTTATAAACCTGATAATTTTTTTTGCTTATTAACTGAAGATTACAGCATGATTGTAAGTTGCAATTGAAAATTTTGTCTTAATATCATTAAGTTAGAATCTAAACAGATCATTAAACACGCGAATGTCACTATTTTCTCGTTAAAATTTGTCTTTTCAGAACAATTTTCGACAAATATCAGTTTTTAGGGGAATAAGGAACAGTCAGATAGTTCTATTTCCAAATTATTGATTGCTGCAAGATTGTCATTATTTTCCTGGTCAGCAAGACCATGAGCATCAATATTACCAGCAGTCGCTATTGCGGTTCTGGTTTTTGCTTCTGAAACAAACCGCTCAAGCTGACCTGAAGCAGCTGCAAGAAGGCCAACATAAGGTGGTGATGGTCGCAATGGTCGACTCAAATACTCTGGATGAAACTGCACTGCAGTGAAAAAGGACTTGTCAGGTATTTCCAATGCTTCCATTCTTTGACCAGTGTCATCTTTACCTATGAATCAAGTTAAAAAAAGTTGGTTACACGTTGAAGCAATGAACTGAACGCAGAACATACAAGCGTCCTACTGAGCCTAATTTTATAATTCATGTAAAACATCACCAATATTGCTTGAACTTACCCACAAATATCAGACCAGCTGCCTCCAACTCATTTATATACTGGGGATTGACTTCATATCTATGCCTGTGGCGTTCTTCTACAGAATCTTTGTTTCCATACAGTTGCCCTATTAATAGAAAACATTTATCATTTCATATTCATTTCAGATTTCATAAATTATCCATTCAGTAGACGATAAGTTTGTAGCATTAACGATTCTTACTCAAAACAGAACGTCCTTCATTTCTAAAAACAGTAGCTCGTCTGCCAAGACGCATAGTTCCTCCCATTTTCCCTGGATTGTGTTCGGGCATATCAACAACTACAGGGTTTTCTGTGTTGCTGTCCATTTCGGTCGAATTGGCGTTCTTTAGCCCAACCACATTCCTGACAATTAATCATAATCAATATTGTTAGCTGGAATTGCATACATAGATAAAGCTGAAGATCAATGTGACAAAAAATATCTATTCAATTATATTACAACGTTGAATATATGATGATACATTTTCCAATTGCAAAAGTACTTTATGCCAACTGTCGCAGTCAACTCAAAAGATGCCCACTAAAACCCAACCAACATGTAGCATATCATGCATAATACAGTAATATAAATTTGATAACGGTTCTTCATCAAATAGATCTTCCCCTCTGAGAAAATAATTATATTACGCAAGCAAGCAACTTCAAAGAAATGAAGCTGAGTGTGCCATGCTAAGAGATGAGAGACCAATGACTTAACCATAGCAGTCGCTAGTCCCATCGGTGAAAAGATCATCAATATAATTTTTTCGGAAAACATCTGCATTACCTCTGTTTATGTTAGTATGTACCAGGCTTCGATACCTGCCCAACTCATCTGCAGGTCAATGAACAAGAATGTGCAAGGGGAATGAGGTTTTCTTTTGAAGGTGTCTTTTGTAACAACTTACAATGTTGGCAAAATGTCTTACACGAGATTAATCTGTCTCTCGATTCATTCATCCCGTTTGTTTCCTCATCTTCATACTTTGCCTTGATGCCTTGTGGTACGGCGTATGACCCATAACAGAATTGAAAGTGTCGTCTATCGAATACGCTTATTGAACCTCTTCTTCGCATCATCTCATCTTATTCGCATGTACGTACGCTTAGGTACTCAAATCCACTCAGTAGCCACAAAAGAGTTAAAACCGGTTTTCAAAGTCTGCACCGTTCCTTTGCAGAATGTTAAAGAGACGGAACTACCAAACCAAATGCTTGTGGCTTTATCTCATTCCTAAAAACCCTTTCGGATAAACCTGGTCGTCTATTGAGGAAGAGAACGAAATCAAGAGTCAGAGTCAAACGGACATTCATGGGGTGAGGAAGCAAAGCAGTGTTTGTTTGTGTACAAAAAGTGACAACAAAGTTGAGGCTACATCAGTTTTCTCCATGTAAATTTTTAGCAGGGAAGCATTACGCAGTACAACGGGAAGTTTTCCCGTTAAACGCATTACAATGCACAGGTTGCTGGTAAGAAACCTAATGGTTTTTATTTTATTGGAAGGTTATTTCGGTGGTTGATGAGAGAGAACAAAATTTGCATGGCATCCAATATACCTGAGTAAAATTTGGAATTTTGTTTTCTTTTCCAGCATGTGGCCCTTATAATTGCCATTTCCCTATACGTACAAGTGGACACAAGAGGGTATGTATTCCATACTCACTCACAACCATGGCTTCTGCAAAGAAGAACTCTATACGATCCTTCCGCCTCGTCATCTGAAGACAAAGTCATAGTTGCCTCTTCATCAAACCCTGAATCTCGATCAGCCGAATTAGAAGACGAAGACTACCTGAGATACTCATCACAACCACCAAGTTCAGATAGCTCTGATGATCGTAGCTATCGCACAGACTTGGACAACGCTGCCCAGGTTGGTGAAACTGGTAGCGAGTCAACGGAACAACAGAAAACTGAAGCTCAACAGGAGCAACGAAATAGATATCGCGATGAGCCTATAGAAGATGGTATGGAATTTGATGATTCTTCAAATGAATACAGACAACAAAATTCTTACGACTATTCAGCTCATTCTCCATACCAATATCAAGACGAAGGAAACGATGGGTATGACGAAGAAAATGACCATCAAGAGCAGTCTAATTCACAGTATAATGAAGAACTCCAGCTGCAAACAAACTCAGAACCTTACGACGATGAGGTAGCTGCCAAAGAAGAAAATAACAGCAACCAACATGAAGTTTACAGCATGGAATACACACAATCGGAGCAGGACGCTATTAATAATAACAACAACAACGACAACGTTATCGAAAATAACTCCAATAATGCGGGATCAGACTCCAGCTCTACAACTAATAATAATTCCAATGCATCATCAGATTCAGATTCGTCCAAGAACGACAGAAACGATGATGATGATGATGATGATGATGACGATGAGGATGACTACAATGATTACAATGACGATGACGATTCAGAGGAAGATGAAGAGTATGATGATATTTTATATGATGACAAAGGAGGTGGCAAAGGTAAAGGAAAGAGAAACCGTAATAATAATAACAACGAGAAAAAAATAACTCCGCCATTTTGGGGAGCCCACGATTACACGTTAGGAAGTCCAAAAGGAGGTCATGGTTGGGCCGTACAAGGTCCTCCAGTATACTTTGAAGAGGGTGAAGGACAATGGCCCCCTGAGGAACATGGTGGACGACGTGGAGGAAAGGGTGGTAAAGGAAAAGGCAAGGGCAAAGGAGATAGGGGAAGGGGTGACAAAGGCGACAAAGGAGGCAAGGGAGAAAAAGGTGGTAAAGGCAAGAAGGGTAAAGGAAAGAAAGGTCGTGGCAGGAATCGTCAAAAGGGATGGCCACATCCCGGCTGGGGAGGATGGGAGAGAATTGGAAATGGTGGCTGGGGAAATTGGCCAAAAGGATGGATTTCTGCTGCTAATTTGGATACTGGTGATCAGAAATGGGTTGATGGAAAAGGTTGGACAGGTGAAACTGGGGTAAGCAACTTAAGTAATGTTGGTTTTTTAAAAATTGACGAGATTGGTAAGAATTTTTTTTAAACAATAGTTACAATTTTGACAGGCACCTTGGATTCCAAAACGAGAGATGGTTCATCATTGGGGACATCCTTTAGGATGGGGGAAAATGGAAGAACAAGGGAGAGGTGGCGGCAAGAAAGGTGGAAAAGGGGGTAAAAAAGGTGGCAAGGGGGGTAAAAAAGGAGGCAAGGGAGGTAAAGGCAAAGGAAAAGGCAAGAAAGGTAAAAAATGCAAGAAAAGGAAAGGACGTGGTGGAAAAGGAGGTAAAGGGGGAAAGGGAGGAAAAGGAAAAAAAGGAGGGCGAGGATGTGGTGAAGATTCAGGATGGGGATGGCCAAAACCTCACTTTCTCAAGTTAAAACCATTGCCACCAAGAGGGTCCCAGGTTTGGCTTAAACCTGGAGGCGGATGGCCATCCAAGCCTATAGGAGGATGGCATCCAAGCCGAGGTTGGGATATTTTAAGAAAAGTAACTGGTGGAGGTGGATGGGCACTACCCGACCTTGTTGGCGTAGTCAATCTCAATGGCTAAGCAGAAGCAGTTGCTTGATGAAACATTTTAAGCAACATAAAGCAACTAAGCAGGGGTTTCAATCAATACGAGTACCTACCTATGTATGAAAACTATGAATAAATGAGTTTCGTTAATAAAAAAACAAGTTGTATTAAATTAAGATTATCAAACCTGGCATATTCAATGACTGCAGCTTGAAAGCCCAAACATATCCCCAAATATGGTTTGTTATTAAGTCGGCACCAATTTGCTGCCAAGATTTTCCCTTCCATTCCACGTTTTCCGAATCCTCCGGGAACGAGCACACCTCTAAAAAAAACAGATTGAACCTCATATTACAACCAATTTTCGATGCTTGAATACCTTTGAACCCTTTCCAAGATTGACTGATTGAAGCATTGAAAATATATGAATTTGTTTGTCAAAACTTACTCGGCGCCACATAAAATCTTCCAAGCTTCATGATATTTCACAGGATTTGAGCTTAAAGTTTCCTCCTCTAACTCTTCTGCATCTATATACTTCAGCATAAGTTTACGACCAGTCGCAAGTGCGGCATGACCTAACGCCTTTGTAACCGAAGCATATGCATCCTCCAGTTGCGTGTACTTTCCTACCAAAGCGATTGTTGTCTCTTCAGTCAACCTTTCATGCCTATGAATATCAAAAACAAAATTAAAAAAATATTGGCTTATTACTAAATAACTAAATTACAATCTTACATATATGTAATCACCAATATTTGTGTGAATACAAACCTTTCGGCTAACCCTTTCCACTTTATCATTAAATCACGAGATACAGGATTCGGAATGGGCAGCTGGAGTCTATCACGGAAGATGTCAATTACATTTTGCTGCTTAAGTAGTAATGGCACACGGTAAATCGAAGCGCAATCATGAATTGAGATGACCTAAATAAAATAAAATTACTACCATGAGATAACTAAAAAAAAGTTTAGTCACAATAATCATTAGCTATATTTCAAGTTTAAATTCCTATACCTGTTGAGGAGCAACATGACAGAAATTCGATATTTTGTCTTTTACTGATTCGCTAACTGGATTTTCAGATCTGCAAACAATCAAGTCCGGGCTTAAGCCAAGTCCTCTTAGCTCTCGAACAGAAGCTTGAGTAGGTTTAGATTTTTGTTCTCCTGTGGATTTAGGCTAAAAAATCAAATACATGAATGTGTCACACATGTGAAGTACGAAATACCTTTAATTTCTTTAACGTTTTGGACATCAAATCAATGTCACATATATGTTAGTTCAACGAAAAGCACAAATGCTTTTACAAGTTCCATACCTGAGGTACCAAAGATACATGGACACAAAAGAAATTTTCTCGGCCAACACGAAACTGGAATTGTCTGAAAGCTTCAACAAAAGGCATGCCTTCTATGTCACCAATAGTTCCACCCATTTCAATTATGCAAACCTGGACATTAAGAAATATGACATTTCATTGCGAATTTCAATGCGAATTAAATTAAAATTTTACTATGAGTATGAGTATATTATGATAGTTACCTCAGGTTCTAAATTGTCTGGCGTAACAGGTCTTAGGGACTCAGTTTGAACCCTATCTTGGATAGCATCAGTAATATGAGGTACCACTATATAATGAATTTAAAAAAGACAAACCATAACTCACCTTGAAAGATAAAACATGAAATAAAAGTGCACATACATAAAAACATAACTACAAAGCAAAGTCTTGTACACGTAAACTTTGCTTTCGCTTGATTAGTAAATGCAAAACGTTACCTTGTACTGTTTTTCCTAAGTAATCTCCGTTCCTCTCCCGATTGATAACAGACTGATAGATCTTTCCAGTTGTGATATTGTTATCTGAATGCAAAGTTACATCCAAAAATCGTTCATAGTTCCCCAAATCCAAGTCAACTTCTCCTCCATCGTCCAAAACATAAACCTCGCCTAAAATTGGCAGTCAAACACAAAACAATCAATGGTCAATATTAAACTTTGATTATTAATTAACCAGAAACACCAATAATAATATTCACCAAGACCTACTTACCATGCTCAAATGGAGAAAATGTTCCAGCATCAATATTAATGTACGGGTCAATCTTAATTGCTGTTACTCTGAGTCCACAACATTTTAAAATGGTTCCAATTGACGAGGCAATAACGCCCTTTCCAATTCCACTGATTACTCCTCCAGTTACCAGAACGTACTTCATTTTCAAAAAGGTAGGAGACTAAGGTTGAAGGTAGGCAAGGCAGGTAGGTCGTATGACGTAGTTAAACAGCAGAAGTGACTAAAATCAAATAACAGGTGACAGGTCATAGCGAAGTTTAAGTAAATGGTTTAGACCACTTATGAATAAAAATGAACTGAATACATGATTTAAAATTATGACATCTTATTCTTACCTTGCCTTATTTTGTGTCTTCAACTAGCAACTTCAGCTCAATCTAATCAATAACGGCCTTGTACTTAAGAAACGGTAGGAGGCTGAGAAAGTCCAAGAAACCATAAAATTTCACTTATAATAAAATGTGTTCCATTGTTTTTTCCTAATAACATACACAAAATGGAAAGTGTACGGATTGCACATGGGAAAGCAGATATTTTCTCTCTGCTGCTGGTTATGATATGATGCAGGATGCAGATGGAACACAACAGCAACAGCGCATGTATTTTGAACGTGCATTTACCGGGCCCTCGCTCTAGCTGATGCTGACGTCAGACAACAAAGTACATAGCGTAAAACATTCTGTATAAAATGCAATACTTACTACAATGTACATAATTTTATGTATAAAAAAGTTAACTCGAAATGAGGGGAAGCGAATAAGCGAATAAGGATGGTTATTTGATTGTCCGGACATTTTTTATGAGGTATGGCATGCATATAGTCTTCTTGGTCGTGGTATATGGCATTTTAGATGTATTTGAATGTTTCTTTCTGATTGACTCATCACTCATACATCATGAGATATTGCCTTCCTCCTCATCGATGTTAGGATCAAGATCTTTCTCTTCCTCTCCTGTTCATACGCTTCTCTTCCTTTTACAAGACACGATGATGATGATAATTATATTTTCATAAAATTTAAAAAAAAACTTTATTTCGTTTTTTATCACAGTCAACAGTAGTGTGTTTAGATCTAGTGCCTCCTGTCTATTTAACGTTGAATGTTTAGCTGATTATTGTGATTATTCATTCCATTGGATATGGTGATGTCAGCGTGTTTTAGGTTTTAGCGAAAACGCACATACTCACTACTCACACAAATTATCCATATCCATTCCTTCGTTGAGTCTTTATGCCGCCGTCCAGGACTCATTCTCACTATTTCTCACCACCTCAACAGTCAACCGCATGCTTTCCATATACACGCTAGCGTACGGAGTACGGACGCTTATAGTCAAAGTCAAGTCAACTGTCATGCAGCCAAGCTAGCTGCAAAAAGCAAGGCAAGCAAATTCCTCGGCTTCGACTCGACTCTAAAAGTCTAAAACATCCAAGAAGAAGCTGTTCTCTTTTAGTGCACTTCAATACAGTGCTCTCATTTCTATGTGAAGACTTTTTATGCACAAAACAAGAGGTGTTGGGCATATTATTATGTGTATGCATCCACTTCTTCACTGAAATCCTTAAAAAAGCGTTCGTTTAAGAACGGGCTTGGGTTGATAAGACATTATATCCCTACGCCATGGTGGGAAAACAAGAGAAAACAGAGAGAGACTGTGAGGTGAGAAGATGGAATCGAGACGCTAGTCGGTAGTCACTTAGTCAATTCAAACTATAATATTCAATTTCTGGTGAATATTACTGAACGACAGACAAAGACAGAACGAAACATTTTTCTGTCTGTTGTTTCTAGTCAAGCCGGAATTGTAAGAATTTCGGTTACTGTTGGCTGGTTGCAAGCATTTTAATAGAGTATTACGATTTCGTTGAACATCAAACTACTAATTTGCTAATTAGTCCGAAAAGATTAGTTTGTTCAGTCGATTTTGCAAAAAAAATCGTAGATTGGAAAGTTGTTGCGGTTATTAATTTGATTCTGGTTTGCCGTTGGTAAAATCCAGTTTCAATTTGGGTTGACATTATTTGTGAGAGAAGAGAAATTTACTACTACTTGACGGGCGGTTTTTGGGTTGGAAATTTGGAAACCGTAAAAGTTGAGAATTGAGGTGAGAACGAAATTATTGAATTCATTGAATTGACTGGGTTGTATTGACGTATTGTTGTATAAAAAAAATTCAAGAAGGGGGTTGATGCAGCTATCAGTTCTGCCCTTTCAGCCCTTTGCTTGAATACAAAGACTGAAGACCGATTTGGTTGATCTATAAATCAGATTATATTATTTTAAATCCGTGTAGTTGACCATACGCGGGTGAGGCTACTGAATATCAACTGCTGACGAACATACGAGTTCACGCCAAAATCCATATTATGTACAATGGATCCGAGGGATCCTTTTGCTAGAACTTCTGGACGGGTGACGAGGAGTTCAGTTGGGAAGGGGGAGGTTAAAAAGACCAAAATGCTGGATATAAATGAGTTACCAGACATGCCAGCAGACCCACGCGAAAACATTCTGGATCCTAGGCTTCAAAAACGGCTTCGCAAAGAAACGGAATCTGCGGAGGGAGGAGCTAGTGCTGCTGCATCCGACAAAGGTGCGGATGATGATGATTGGGATAAACTGACTGCAACAAATCCCGCAGATGTAGTTGATGCATCAAAGACAAGGCATTCTTCAACAAAGGGACCTAACCTAGCGTCAAAACTTTTACAAATGAGTGGAACAACCGGTGAAAGCGAAATAAAAGGGGCTGATCAATCTTCCATTACTGAGGACGATTGGGGTGATACGGAATCGCAGACTGCCCCAAATAACAAGAAGCTTGTATCTACAACTAAAGATTCTGATGACTGGGATAACACACCTAGTACTCCTTCTGCACAATTTCAGGCTGATGCTACACCAGCCTCTACTACTTTCCGTATTCCAAAAAGACCTTCAAATGCACAAGGTTCTATGCAGTATCAATCACCCCTTCAATACGAGGATCCAGGGAAAACGCAAACAAGTTCCTACCCTACGCCTACGAGGGCTTCCAATGGCAGAGGCAGAGGTGCATCGTCGTCGCGCACTCCCAGAGGTGGTAGAGGTTCTCATTCACATGCATTTCGTAATTCAGCTCCACAAAACAAAACATCAGACAACTGGGAAGCAGATGATTGGGAATCCCCCACAACAACTGGTCACCCGACATCATCGGCTCCTTCTACCACAACTGCTGATGATGATTGGGAAACCCCTGTGCCTTCAATTAAGGGAACAACTGCTTCTGTTAGTAAGGTGGTAACTAATGCTGATGATGATTGGGATACTCCTGTTGCTACCACTGCTCATTCAACAAAGGTGACACCTTCCGCTACACCTACTAGTAAGGTTGCAACTGCTGATGATGATTGGGACTCACCTGCTACCCCTGTGCCTTCAATTAAGGGAACAACAGCATCAGCGTCTGCTTCCAATAGCAAAGTAACTGCTGTCAATGATGATTGGGACACCCCAGCGCCTCCCAACCCACCGGCAGCTGCAGCATCTACTCCTACGCCAAAGTCTAATGACGGTTGGGATGATGGCTGGGGCTCAACTCCTGCTGCTCCTCCCGTCGAACAGCCAAGCACTAGCAGTTGGAATGAATGGAGTACACCGCAGGCCTCTTCCACTCAAGATGACACATGGGGCAGCTCATCTGGTGGTAGTAACAGTTGGGGAGGGGGAGGAGGAAACGGAGGACGAGGAGGTGGTCGCGGTAGAGGAAGAGGGCGAGGAGGACGTGGTGACGGAGGAGGAGGATTCAGAGGTGGTCGTGGTGGTGGACGAGGTGGTGGAGGTAAACACATATTTGTAATTTGTATGATTCAATAATTGTAGTTTGTATATAAAATAATTAATAATTATACTCATATTGTATTGTTTAATAGCAGGTCCGAGAGAGCCCAGAGCGGACGATTGGATTTGTCCTGATAGCAGCTGCGGAATTAACAACTTTGCCAGCAGAACACGTTGTTTCAAGTGCAATACAGATAAGCCTGCTGATGCCGGAGGCGGAAATGGAAATCCATCTCGGAATAACAGTTATCGAGGACGAAGCTCTTTTAATAATTCGTACAATCAACAGCCCGTAGATAATTCTGATTGGTCTTCCAAGCCAAAATCTCAGCCTGAGGACTCGTGGGGTAGTGTACCTCCATCGGCTTCTCCAGCTGGCTCTGTGCAATCTCAGGCAGCTAGTGATTCTTCAAAGGAAAAAAAGCGTAAAGAGAAGAAACATTCTAAATCTAAAAAGCGAAAGAGGCAATCTTCATCCTCCTCATCATCATCTTCGAGCAGCTCCTCATCTTCTTCTGATGAGTATTACTCCAAGAAAAGCAAGAAGAGAAAGCATAAGAAGAAGAAGTCAAAATCCCACAGCCAAAGTTCTTACACCTATGCTGTCCCTCCTTATCAGCAATTGCTTCCTCAGCAGCAAGCTTTCGAGTCTATGCAGTCAATGTTTCGACGGAACACGCCAATTAGGAGTCTGCTTGGCCCGCGTATGTCTCTGAATTCGACAGTTGTTGATCAAGTGGACGCATCCACCCAAACACCGAAATTTCCTGACCTGAACGACACTATTGAAGTAGCAAATCCCACAGCTTACGATACGGGCTTACCGTTGAGTTATAGATTTGGAGCTGTAAGTCAAAGTGAAGCAGGGGGTCCGGGAGTTCTTGGAACCGTCCTAGTTGGTAACAAAGGATCATCTATTAGTAAATCTGAAGAGATAAAACGCAACTTCAAATCTGCTCCTGGAAATGTTCTTGCACCAAAAACAAGAGATAAAGTCAATTCCTCCTGGCCAATGTTTTCTATAACATTAAAAAATGACTTGGCTGGAAGCACTAGTACTGATGTCCATATTAAATGTGACCCAACCATCAAACCAAATGCAAAAACTGGCATCATCAAAACTGTGCAAGTTGAAGAGGAAACACCTGCTAATCAAACACATCTTCCTCAACAAGCATCGGATGGTCGTGGACAAAGAACTGCAGATGAAAAGAGTGGAAACCTAGATGTAGATGCAACATTGGAAAGTCATCTAAACTTACCAGCAAGCAAAGGTCAAGAGAGCAAGCTAGATGACGAGTCAAAAGGTACTGTAGCTACTCCAACTGAGGAAACAAAAATTGAAGGGGATCCAGTTTCACTAACTACGGATGCTACTCCAATGGAAACTGAAGATGTGGACTTGTCGAGTGATGTGAATTCGAAATCTGAAAGCCCTTCAAACGCACCAGAGAAAGAGGGACAGGACCAAGCTGCGGAGAACGAGAACTCAAAGGTTCCTGAAGCTGCTGTAGCTGGGACTACAAATGTGGAAAGTACAAATGAATTGACTGATGCTCCTTCTGAACTAGATATGAGTTCATCTGCAAAGAACTTAGTTATTCATCCGCAATCGGAACCGGTGGTACCCATGGACGTTGAAAATGTAGAGGTAGTTGACGCTCAAAAAAAGCCAGATGAAGATGATTGGTAATATTGTTTTGTTAATTTTTTTGAAATTGTGTATGAGAATTTATTGTTCTTGTAAATTATTATTTTAATTTAATTTTGATGATTTGTTTGGTGTTGTTATTATTACCAATTACTATATATTTATATAACATAAATTATCACAGAATGTCTAACCAACAATCTTCTAGGGTAGTAGTTAAGTATTGTCTGCAGTCAGGTGAAAACTGTAATATTTAGAGAAATGATTCATTAATTCTTCATTTTAATCTTTGAAATGGAAATGACCCATTTAGTTTGTAGTTTCGTCAATTGTATGAATTAACTCTATACCGGTGTTAGTTAGTATTAGATGAATTTACCTTAACACTTTCTATATGTAGATGACGTAGTGATGTAATTTTAGATAGGGCGAAATATCCTGTTATGTCCGTTATGCATTGAGCCTGTGGCCAGAATTTGGCTTGATAGTCCTTTTGTTTAATCTTTAGTGTACCTAGTTCTGAAAATAAAATTGTAATAAAATTTTAATTAAAACCTTGTAGTATGCTTATTACCTTTTCGAATAATAAAATTTTTTTAGCTAAAAGTATTTTTCTTACTGCTTAGATTAGCCAACGATGGTAGCACTTGCGCATCGTCCACCTTGAATTCCAAGTACTTTTCACTCTTGCGAATCTCATTGCATATTTTCCTATCAATTCCCGTCAGTTGATCATCCACATTAAATCCGTAAATCAAATACATCTCAAAGTACTCCAGGTTCTGGAGATAAAGGCAAATGGAAGCTAGAATCCTATTTCCATATCCATCTAGTCTCAATTTTACAAGATTAGGGAAGATCTTTGCCACAATTCCAATGAATTTTTCATCCCTGTACCCACTAAAGCTAATATCCAGCTCCCTCATGCTTCTACACACACTTCCATTATTACTTGGGAAGAAATAGTGTATGAAACCAAAATCATGATAAACGGCCAACTCCAATTTGAGTGTTTCCAAAACCGGAAATTGATAATGGTACTCGATGGAAGGTGTGAATAGAGTGTACACATTTTTCCACGGTACGGAGATGATCATATGGAGCGTCACAAGTTTTTCCATTCTTGGAAAGTGTATCATTCTAGAATCTTGCATGGAAGAACAGTTTATTTGCAGTTCTTGAAGAGTTGCTTTTAAATTCATGAGCAAGAGCTCCACACTCTGAGCACTCACTTCTCCATTCAGGACTGGCAAATGTAGTTTTTTCAACGAGCTTAGCCCATAATCTGCCAATCCTTTTAAAAGACTTTCTCCCACAGAGCCGGGGTACAAGGACACAAGACTTTCACGCTGAGATCGTGTCAAACAGGTAAAGTAAGGATTAGAGTGGCCATCTCCTCCCGCCGAGTTCCATGTCCAGAGCTCATAATGTTTAAGGTTAGGCATTGTACTAAAAAGATCCTCCAAAAACGACTCGGACCATGCCCCTTCCATGAGAAGCGTGCGGTCAATCTTTAAATGAGCTAGGGAACTCCATCGTAATGAACAGTCTTGACAAAGTGAGTTTGGGTTTGTAAGTTGTTGTTGCTGCTGCTGCTGAGTTTCATCATCATCTATCGCTTCTACTACCGAATTATCATTGTCTTTGTTGCATAATATATTGTTGTCTTTTATCGTATTATCGTTGCTTAAAATGACGCTATTACTATTACTACTTGTACTGCTACTACTACCACTACTACTGCTATTATTGCCGTCATTTTCATGACAGCTAGTTTGACTCTGAGTACCCTCACGCTCTTCACTTGTCAAATCACGAGGAATAATGATTGTTCGAGATTTAAGAAAAGAGCTCTGAGTAAGCTTGGTGGGAAGGTTGACAAAATGAATGTACTGAACGTTTGGCATTCCTTGGAGGAAAAACTGTCTAAAATCTCGGGCAGAGAGGCTACTGTCATTTGGATAAAAAATCTCGAGTTTCTTCACGTATTGTCCGTAAGTGTGACTAAAGTCACGTACGATTGGGCGAGAAAAATTTATCCGAGGGTATTGAGCTGTGAAGGAAAAGTCAGCGTAGGGAGGTATATACCTTCCATGGGGTATATTGTTACTAGAGCTAGAATATTTTTCATTAGAATTTTCATCTTCTTCATTGTAATCTTCATCTAGTTGAGCTTTCATGAAGGCAGTAAAATTGGCCATTTTTTCGATACAGTTTGGAGAAAAAACTATCCGATGCTTTCTCCGTACGTAGGCACCAGCTTCCGTATTCCACAACTTGCAGACGAGGCGACAAGAACAGAGGTCTTGAAGGGTTAGGTACTTCATTACATTTCTTAGCACCTGGGGACAAAAATGATTGCATACTTAGCAAATGCAAATGCATGCAGAATTCGTGAGCTCTGCCTGCCCACACACCACATTATAGTATGAATGAAGAGTATGTTTTTAGTACCAAATCTATCATCAAGGGATTTTGCCCGTCGAATGACTCCACGCTACTATTATTATCAATACCCAAGTCTTCATTTAGTACGTTGGTCAGAATCTTTGAGAACATGTTTAGGACTCCATTTTTCACAGTTTTTGCTGACTCTGTCGCTGTCTCGTTGATACTCTGACAGTACTATTCCAACAAAAAATAAAATCGTTAAAAAATTGGTTATCATCCAGAATTTCTCGAATTTGCTACATATGATATTGAAGTTTAAGCATATTCCCAGTTCTGTATTACATGAATTTAGCTCCGTATGTTGTTGGTCTACGCTATAGAATCCTTATATTATACATATTCTTACCTGTTCCATCATTCTTTCCGGCTCCATCATCTGCATTCTAATGAGGATGTCTTCTGCTGTCTCGACAGCATCCTCAATGCAACTTTCCATTTCCATCCTTAATTCTGCAGGATCCAATGTTATCATCGTCATATCGAAATCGAAGGGTAATGACAGGGACTTATCCGTTTCATCCCCCATTTTTTATATCCAATTTATTGTTTTTTTTAAAGCACACACATAATTACCAGGCTCTCAAATTTTACAATCATTTACAGCAACACAGAGGGAGGTGTGTGGCAAATTAACTTAACAACATTTATAAGGTTTAAATATATATATCTGCTCATTGTGATTCATTTTTACTAAAGATAAGCATAAAACAATGCGTTTGGGAAATCTTCATTCGTTCTTACTCTATTGAGATGAAAGAAAAGCGATTGCTTTGGGGCACATTGAGATTTCACAAATTTTTGTAAGTTTAACAAACAATTATTATTATTATTTTGCTAAAACACTTAATACCGACAGGTGAAGAATGTCTTAGGGAAAGAAGTATAGTTAGCAAGGTGTTACTTGCAATTATTGAAGTGCCCATTCAAACATTGTGCATCACTAATAAGCTTCAGTGTCAGGAAACGTAGGGTAAGTTAACCGAACAGCATAATTATGTACTATTTAGAGATTCCACGTTTTCGCATTTTGTCAATAGTTATTGTTCTCTATATTATTTTATAGTTAAAAGGTGACTGTCTGTCAATGTCTTATCATGGCTATACTTCATCACTTCATTCTCTCCCTATTTGCACTATTTTAACTGGATTTTTTTATGTATTAAAATTTGTGTTTTTTATCAGTAAATGAAATCACAGAGACACAAGTACGGCTGGCTAATTTGTCATTTATATGTAAATTTTTCTACTTTAAAATTTCTGCTATTATTCTCAAAAATTTATTTACACAATAGTAACTTGTTTTAATGCGAAAACCAAAGGCTTGGATGTAATTTGTCTTAGTTGCTCAAGCGTGTTCAATATTCAATTTTGTCTGAGTGAGTTTCTCGTAAACTTAGAAGAAAGAGTTTCTTTGCTGGCTGAAGTAATTGAAGTGACTGTGATTGGCTGTAAATCATTTGGGTAAGATTCAATAATTTATTAGTTTTACAAAATCTAGGCAAAACTGAATCTAAAGTATAAAACATTAACATTTCACGAACGTTGGATTGGATGAGAGAAGAGGAGATGGAGAGGAAAGTTAATATTGTGAACAAGGAAATTTGCATGAAGCGCTTCTGCAGAGAAGACGCTTCTCTCTAAACTCCATTTGACTTGACTATCTACAAAATCAGCCCCACACGTTCTATATACGCGTAGTAGTCTCATTCCTATGCATTATGTACTCGTTTTCGTACTGACAAGTTTCACCAACTAACAACTACAACTGACTAGTACAACATACATGACCACAAGGTCAACAAAGTCCAGTAGAAAGTACACCGCAGCGCACTATAAAACATAAAGAGACAAGGTAGTTCCAATTTAAAAACTATTATCCCTTGTACTAGTAGTATCCGTCGGATGGAGGATAGGGAATGGTTAAATTACATTTTACAAAGATAACAGGAAGCAAGATATAGACTAAACGGAAGAAGGCACCTACTATACACCATCGTATTACCACACATCACTACACAGCACTCTACTTACTTACACCACCACACTACCACTGCATGAATTTATGTCAAACGACACACGGGCACGACCCTGGCTACTAAAGTACTAAAATTGTAAAGTGCATGTGAATCAAGTTTTATTAGAGCTCCAGAGAAATAAAGCCGGCACACATTTACATGGACCTATGATAAAAAGGGAAAAAGAAATATATGTACAAGTACAAAGCAAAGGGATTGATACAAAGACGAGCATCATACGCTAGCTCTAACTATGCATATAAAAATACATCTATCTAACTATCTATACAAGACCAAGTACAAGTAGGCAAAGGTCCAGGCACACAAATATGGCTTTTCACTTTGCTTTTTCTGTGTGTGGTAATAGTATGCAGTTATATGGGAGAAGGAGTACATACAAAAGAGCTTCTACGGACGGAAGGAAGTAGCAACTTTTATACTCAAAGGCAAAGGCTCACAAGGGAAACCGAATGGCTTTAATGCAGATGTTACGTTACGTTTTTGCGATACTTTGATATATACGTATATATTGTATGTCTGTTCTAAACAATTATAGAGGCATGTACATTTTTGTGATATCGCATCGAGAGGACTACAACCTACAACAACAGTCATACCACATTGCTTCTTTACGAAACTTTTATAAATATTATGGGGAGTAGGGGAAAAAGTGACTACCTACAACTGCACAATGTGCCATCCCGAAGGGATGAAAGAAAATTTACCTTTCGTCGTTTTAAAATTGTGTACATACAAAAAAAAAAGAATGAAAAGGTGGTAGTGGGCATACCTTACTTTTTTTTATATGGCTTCCATATTTTTTACTTCCTTCCTGTCAATCTACATCTACATAACAATGTCAATGGTTTATTTCTTCTGCAAAAAGCTCATTTTTTCAAATTCCTCATCTTGTACATGCATACAGTGAGGTGATTGAAGTAATAAGTAATGATATGAATGGAATGGAATATAATATAAATGTATCTCAAGTATATATACTCACCAGTCCACGTGTGATTGAATCACTGATGTTGAAAGGACAACAATGTGACTACGGTCGTTTTATAGGAGGTCCCATGACACATCAATCGAATTTGTAATATTATTACTTTTCTCCGAGATCCGCTGTCATGTCGTTGCTCATTATGATTCATGACATATAAAGCTGAACATGACAAGACAATTACTTAGTTCAAATATAGGATTTATACATTTGATCTGTCTATCCCACACGTATACGTATGTACATGGTAAATAAAAAATCACAGTAGAGAAAGTTTTATTATGAAATATGAAATGAAAGTGTAACGTGCTTTTGGCAATTTATTGTATTCCAAATATTCTTCGCCTGCCCTACGCCCTCGCATTTCAAAATGGGAAAGCTAACACAAGAAATGAAAAGTGAAAGAGACTTTTTAGTGAGTGTATATATAAAATTGCGTCTCTAAAATCATTACGATCGTGAACATATATACATACATATATCCGTCAAATCAAATCAAATCATACTTTGAACATGGATACTATATATTATGAGTATGATGACTATGACACAATAATAATACACATTGGACCTCACACGCTTATCACCACCACACACGTGATTTTGCTTTCTTTGTGGACACAGACGAAACCTTGACTTGTAGTAATATGTTTTATTATCTGATCACGAACCAGTAGCAAAGCAGCCTTTGTCTGAATATCCTTATCTTTCTGCCCTGGAACTTCGCTGTGAGACTCTTTTTTTTTTACTCACTTACGTAAGGTGAAAGTAAAGGCTAAAATGTGAAGAAGAGTAGTAAAAGAATTTTCACTTTGTGAACGGTTACACATAGGGTAGCTGTACATTTTTCCTATAATTCTATTGCTTTTTTTCTAGTTCATCAAAGTCCAAGTCGACACTCTCAAAACTCTCAATATATGCCTATCTATCTAGCTCTGCTAACTCTAGTAGATCCTCATTGCAGACAATCAACTGGATCTGATTCTGATGGTAGCAGCCCTGCTGTTTATTCCTTTCCTTGTGCCAACTGCCAACTCACGTTTTGAAGATTGCGGGTATCTAAATCAATATTCTGCATTGCGTATATTATAAGTACTAGTTAGAAAACAGCAGGAACAGCAGCAGTGACTGGAGACTCAACCAGACTAGGACAAGAGAGAGAAAGTTACAATTCCATTGCAAAAAAAAAAGTTTTCCGTTTTTCACCATCCACATAGTCCAGTGGGAAGGGAGCAAAGTCTATTGCAATATTCGTGGAGAAGGGAAAAGCTATGTTTTCGCATATCCGTTCATCTGTTGTGTTTTCTAGGGCACATCGTTCTTTCGTCTGCAGTCAATGTGGCGTGGTAGGCATACGCTTCCGTTCCATTCGACTCTCACATGCTAG
The DNA here is from genome assembly GCA_964034955.1 of Orchesella flavescens. Lineage (NCBI taxonomy): Eukaryota > Metazoa > Arthropoda > Collembola > Entomobryomorpha > Orchesellidae > Orchesella > Orchesella flavescens. Next base: position 31,921,702 of record OZ035954.1, on the reverse strand, counting down.
CTGCAAAAAGAAAGTGGTCGTATAGTCAAAGTCAACTAGTCTCTTGGAACAGTGGGGGGAGGTTGCAAACAACATGTATTTTCCATAGTCAGTTCAAAAGCTCACAATTTTGTTTTCTAGAGAAAGTAGTGATGGTAGTAGTAGTAGTAAGTAGTCAGCAAAAGAGTTGCGATATATATTGCGAATTAAGTGAGTGTGCTCTACAATGTCATCATCCCTATGAACACAGCATGCATATAGATATCCACATTAAAACCAACAACCAAAACTCTCCTTTTCCGGAAGCTGCTCACAGTAAACATTTTCTCTCTTGGTTTTTGGTTTTGTACTATTGGCAAGTATGCATGCATGCTCCCGTAGTTTAGAGCTGAGGCAAGCACCATTTGAAAGCTTTTTGTTAATGGAAGTTCACGTCAGTTTCTTAATATTCTATTGTTAAATTATGACAGAGATTGTGGAAAATGGCTTACGGCTCACAGGATTACACTTTCCATTTACGTACTCCACTCCTCTCACAAAAAAAATGGAATGTTGAAAGACATGCACACGCTTTTACATTTATGGTATGATGACGATAGTCAACATTAAGCTGGAGAACTGGAAGGGTACTTTTTAAAACAGCTGCGATTGCAAAAAAATATCCAGTTAGTTGGTTCATGTTTTAGTACTGCGTATTCCATTCAGAAATGTGTGAAAGTTGCTAAAGTACATGTGGTAGTGATATATATATGTATATAGCACATGTGAGTATAATTGAATGATGGGAAAGAAAAGTCGTACATGAGAAATACATATATAGCCCTGGACAATAATGTCAACTGTGCACAATGCATTTAGGTACATAAAAAGAGGATGAAAATGACAAAAAGTGGTCTAGCCTCCCTTTTTCTGCCACTCTCAGCGTTTTTCATTCTTTGACAAAGTCAAAAATAGAAAAAGAACTACCACAGACAAACGACACTCCAAACAATGAATGGGTTCTCGTAATAGAAAAATGGAAATAAATTCGATGTAAAAAAAGGAATCATTGTGATCCTCTCTTTCAAAAGTCACACTTTGACATTCAATCTGAAATGGAATTTTTACTTAGAATGGTTCTCTCTCTCTCACGTTTCGTTGTTCCATACATTTTACATCCCCATATGCATTCCAATTCCAGGCCAGAGCTGAAGAGTCTCAGATAGACGATTACTTTTCAGGTCCAGTGGAACAAGAACAAATTCTGGATTATGACGGAAAAATTGCAAAAAGAAACCAGAACACGCTTACTTTTACAACAATTCGCAATAGCTTTGGAATTCCCTTTGTAGTGCCATGAGGGATGAAGATAATGTACTATGTGTGTGTACATGCCCACTACTATTTGGAATTGTTTGAAAAAGGCATGCTGGTCCAAGATGCTTTTGGGGAGTTGGGAATAGACGAAAGGAATTTTGAAGAGGGGAAGGAAAAGTATGTCTAAACTAAACTTTCTCCAGCGAAAACCAAACCAGGCTTAGGCAAGCCCGTATACATTTTTACTGCACTGGAAGAGTATTTACGTAAGAAGCTCCGAATCTGGGGATCGAATCAAAGTATAAAAATCTTTGTTAAGCAAATAACGTATAATACATGATACATGATTTCCCCACATATTTCCTTGTACACGTTCAACTGCAACTTTCTTTCTTTTTTCTACTTTCCTAATATAACAATCCTTCGTTGTAGTTGATACAATCTTCTTTCCCCTTCAAAATTATGGTCTCATTTCTTCATGGAGCAGAAATGATCCGAATAGAGAGGAAGGGGAAAAGCTAGAGAGAATGAATAAAAAAAGTGTTTTATTCTTTTCACGTTTCTTGCTTTCATTCACAAGATCAGAAGATACGATAGAACAATACAAAAGGTTTGTGAGCATGATGGGAGAAGAGAAGTGGTATGTTCTTGTTCTGGTATGTTATTCAGAGAGAAGAAGAAGAAGATGAAAGTGGTGCAAATTGCTGCTACTTCTTTACTCTGAGGATTGCATCATTTATTCACTGTCACAAATGTACACTTTCCCTAAATATCTTTTAGTAGGACAAAAAGGAATCAGAAAAGGACAATGTCATCACTGGAATTTCATTATACTCCCTTTTGCTATTCATCATTTTTTTTTGTTTGTCAGGGTCACAAAAAGTCTTTGTGCTGGTGGGGTGCGTGGGTGGTGGACAGTAAGTTGAAGGGAACGGGGAGATATAAAAGCCTTTCAAATTCTATCTCGTGATAACGTGATATGATAAAAGGGTTTGGAGAATGAAGCGAATTCCAGGAACTGTCTTGACTGACATTTTTCGCATGAATTGCTAATGAATTTTCTCGACTTTATATAATATTTAAAAGAAAGTTTTTAATAAGATTTAAGATTTCATAGTAGAACATCTAAATGCATAAACCAATTTGCTTAATTGAAATGGGTTTGCTGTGTAGAGTCAGAAGTTATCAGTTCCCCCAACAGGTCCTGATACTAGGAGAAAGTATAAAATTTGCGAAACTCAATCTATTCTCTTCTAATTGCCTGAGGGGAAGAAGAGAAGATTGTAAAATCGTTTAGTTCCATGTAATTACTATACGAATTTTGGTGTACATATAAAGCCCTATCAAATCAAAGACTATATTATGCATATTAAAAAGTATATACACCAAAATTAAGTTATTACTAGAAACGATATGTTCAGACAAGAAGCTACTTTTGGGAACTGGAATAATTCACGAATTTTGTTTCTTTCTCTCTTGCCCTCATTCCCCGAAATTTCACTTCTTCTTTAACTTTGTTAACATTTCAAACAAACATTTTACCAACCGTGAAACCATGATGCAACAAAATATTTAAACAAGTTACAGACATAAGTAGTATGTAACACACGCATGCATACATTTATGAAGGTATTCTTAGGTTTATTGGCTGTCCTAAAATTTCACCCATGTATATAACGCATATTTACAGTGGAATGAGAGTACTAGAGCTACTAGTACCAAAGCCGTCTCTAAGTTTGCAAAAATGAGAGCCCACATATGAGGAAAAAGCGAGATCCAGGAAATATTTACTTCAATGATGCTATTTTCTCCGGAATTTGCACAAGCTTTGTTCTGGTGAAATTTTCTTGGAATCTCTGCTCCACATCGTAAATTCATTTACTTCAGTCTAATGAGAGTGTGTGTCTACGTAATACATATCGTATGCAAAAAATGGCTTCCCACGTAAATACATTAAGCATTAGATATTCGTATAACCAACCACACGTATGTTGTTTTGCATACGTTATGATGACGGAGCTCGTTAATGAATAAAAGAACAATGCTCAAAGATGACTAAAGTAATTTCCTCGTACTTTCAAACAAATTTGGTTTGGTAAGCTTCCTACACGAAAACAACCAAATGCCATTAAGTCTAGGTACTCAAATCTGCAGCGAAATTATTCCAAAAAGGTCAGAGAGTGATATGGAAAAGGAATGCCTCAACCACGTATAATATTTAAACCCTGATTGTAATGTTACACACAAGTCAGTGACGTCAACGCCAGAACTTCACTCACGGACGCAATTGCACAAAGGTAAGACCTGTGTACTAAATTTGTGCAGTGTAATCAACTACTGGAATGTCTCAAAGTTCAAGAGTTGACAAATGATTTCGTTTTTTTAGATAGCTGCACAAACGCCTTCCTCATCCGTAAAAATAATTACTTTCAGACAAACTTCTCTAAAACTAAAACTGTTGAAGATAAAAGTAAAATACAATAGAAGTTAAATGAAAAAATAAAAATCAGTACAAGGAAGGCAACATTACAAGCTATATGTAACGAACGAGTGGTAAGACTGAAAACATTTTTTGTGAAAGTCACCAACTAACTAGGGAACTAGGGGTAGGTTAATGATGAATGAAATCAACATAAACACAAAATTCAAATCTTGCGAAGATTGAAGAATTTATCGTCAATAAAATATAATTATTTCAAATTCACTACAAATATTTTACTAATACAATACATTACGAACGATAGACATAGACGTATCCCTTACTAAGAAACACCATATACCAAATAGTAGAGTAGAACTAGACATATATGCCAAACATTTTGCAAAAATTAAAAATTAATGAATACTCCACTTTTCTTCGAACCCTGAAGTGATTTTAGCACAAGCAAGAGCTCCGCTCAGAGGGTAACTACTGATTGCTACTTGTTCCTCCACGTAGTCTACTTCCACCTGAAAATATACAATAAACCCTCAAATTAAATACAAATATTAGACCATAGCAAGCTATATATATTTAGGCCTTCGATATTGTTACATACCTTTCCATGAGCCATTGCCCCTACTACTATTACTACTGGGCGATCATCCTTAGCCAGATCTATAGGTTTTATTAACTTGTCTGAAGTAAAACTGGTTCCATACTTCACGCATCCAACTGGAAGATGGTCAGTTACAGGATTCCTAATTACTTTCAACAGTTTCATAGGTCCATCCGAAGCCCGAATAGCGAATTTATGGAGAAGTTGGACTACAAAGTCATAATAACATTCATAATTTAAACCTTAAAAATAATACTATTCCTCAGCCTTAAACTTAACATTAGAAATCTCTCTTCGCCATACCCATCAGTCCTGCAAAACGTTTGTAAGTTCTAGGAATACGGGTTTGAGGATTAACTTCGATGAGAACTCCTTTCGCAGTGTGTACATAAACTTGCAACAGGCCAGCCCTATTTAAGGGTGAGTCCAGCAACATCAAAAGACACTGATGAGTAATGTCTGGACGACATAAGGCAGGGTTTCTGCTATGCTTCTTCAGGAACGATCCATGGTCATCGCAATTTAGGAGTTCAAAGTTAAGCCCAATCTACAACAGGAACAGAGGAAAATCGAATAATTAGTACAGTCAACTCATTTTGTGGAACTAGAAATCTTCTGCCATCATTAACTCAAACTCACCTTTGCTGTTTCTAACTGCGCATTTTCAAGAATCACAATTAATCTTTTCTCCTCTTTCCGCATGTGTCCAACAGATAAATGTGCAGGGGGTAAATCGATTTCCCGAGATTCCTCTTCTTCATCATCCTTTTCCTTCAGTTTCCTTTTACGACCCATTATACCCTTAAGTTTAAGGATAAGTTAACACCAACTGTCTAATATGATAATACTCTCAATAACTCTACTTTTCAAAAGCTAAGCTCTCAAACTCTGAGTGTTTCTAATTAATGACGAGGCGAGGATGCGGATGATGTCAATAAACACATTTTTATAAGCACATGCACCTGGTTCAAAGACTATCTGCTTCGCGGCTGGGCCGTGTGGTATAAGCATAAGGACGTGTGAATGGATATAGTATTTTTGTACATAAGGTTTTGGATAATATGCTATGCTCGTGGGGTGGTCTTAGGTCGCCTTTGGAAATGCCTAAATAGATGCGAGAATTGTACCTAGTGGTAAAGCTTCATTATTGCATTCGTTGGTATATATGACTGGAAATATACAAACCTTCCATGTGCATTCAGATGGACTAGTACAGGATATTTTCCATCCCCTTCTCAATCAGGTTTTCGTAGTGTAGTGGTTATCACGCTCGCCTCACACGCGAGAGGTCCTGGGTTCGATCCCCAGCGAAAACATTTTTTGAATCTTTGTATCAAATCGAACAATAATTAAACTTAATTTTTTACACATACAAATCTCAAATATTGTCTGGAATTATACAATATTTTTTCTAGCATGCAAGTTGAGGTGTAACAAATTCTTATTCATTTCATTCGTCTACAGTTTATAATTTACACGTGAAAAGGATGTCAATGTATTTACAGCCGAAAACCGTTTTTTAAATGTAGACAGATAACTGAGGTTAATTTATTCACAACTAAAGTTTATGAATAATAACAGCAACTTTAACAATAGAACATTTAAATTCAACTATACGGTTAAAAGTAGACACAGACAAATTAACAATTAATCCAGAGCTATACTTGTAACTTAATGATTCCAATATCTCTATTAAATAGAAAATGATTAATAGTTTATCAAATTATTACCTATAAGTATCCACTATGCGCCAAAGTGAACATCACAACGTACGAAATAATGAAATACTCTTACTTTCTACAGCATATAAAGATTCACGTTAAACATTTACACAAGAAGCACTTGCGTACATATTACAAAATAATTAATTACGGTTTTGTAGTACATGTTAACTTTTAGCTTCTGAGCTACATTTAAGCATCCGTTATTTGGGTTGTGGTTTCCTTGATTCGCTGATCCTCAGCTGCGTTGGCAAGGTCCATTAAAATCGTTGCAGCTTCGACTTCGTTATCCCGTTCAACGGTTTCCACTTTTAGAGCAGCGTCAGTAATGTCCATTAAAATTGTTGCAGCTTCGACTTCATTATTATCTTGTTCAACGGTTTTCACTTTTGGAGTTACGTCCATCGCTGCAACTTGGTTATCTTGCTTAACGGTTTCCACTTTTGGAGTTTCTTCAGAAGCTGGTGGTGGAGCAGGCATTCCTGCTTCCAATAAGTTATATTTACGGAATTTCGTAAAATCCTTAACCACCCCAAGGCACAATGTCGATTTCAAAATTTCAACGACTACTGTGTACTGAGCATTTTTGAGATCCACAACGTTGAGGGGATTAACTTGAGACACCAAATCCGCCATAATCTTGATTAGTTGATCTTTCCCAAACTTCCCATTAAAGCGGACGTTAACAACTACACGGAAGGAATTGTAACCAGCCTTCAAATATTTTTCAAGGATTTCCTTAGTTCTAGCTTTGACCTCGTCCATATCATTAGCCTGGAATGAGAAAGAAATTGTCTGTATCCTACTACATACATGTTTTTCACTCAAAGATAATATATTTAACTACAATCAAAAAACTTACGTTACAAGTCATCTCGATGGGAAGTAAGCGTAATAAAAACCTGGACTTAGTTTCTTTCTTGGCAGTGACATCATCAAAAATGCGGTAAGCCAGTTGAGTGGGATCAGCAATCTATTTTTGCAACAAATATTATAAATCATTAATCATTCGCAATAGTGACTCAGGACTCAGTGTCTTAAGATCATTCATTTTCATTATTTTTAGTGCATCATTGAATTGAACTTACAGTCGTGCTAATAAAAATCACATTATTGACACCAGTATCCACACTTTGGAATTTCTTAGCAGACCTTTCACTTTTCAACTCTTTGAGCTCCTTGGCAAGCGCTGCGTCAATGTCAATGTCTTCGTCATCAACTTCACATTTGGTAGCCTTTTCTTTATCTTCAACCGTAACAGACACTTCTGGAGCCACCACCACCGACACTAAATCCGTTGAACCATCATCATCACCCTTCTTCTCAGCACTACTCTCAATCTCCGATACCTACAAATTAAGAACAGCACAACGTCAATATTCACATGTGCAATAATTTACTAGACTCTTATTAAATAATTTTCATGTTACTCATTGAACTGACCTTTGTATCTGACTTATCTTTGTCATCAGTCGTCAAGCTAGTTTTTACGGAATCACTTGGTCCCTTTCCAGCATCCCCTTCAGTTTCCATATGAGTTTCTGGTTGGGTTTTATCCTCATCATACTCATTCAAAATGTTATACGCCTCCACCACACATTCCCTTTCTTTCATGTTTGTAGTACAAAGAAAACCCTTCATGCCGGATTTTAAATAATAACGTGATCGACGACCGCCTCCACCCCCATGACTTCTCCACGATGAAGATTTCGGTTTTGAAGAGTACGCTGGTTCATAGCCTCCATACTTCAACCCCGACTCGTCTTCTCTAACAGGATTAGAAGCCTGATTTCCCTGCCCAGCGCGGTGTCTCTTGAGGTAACTCATCCTGCCTTTACTTTTTCTTTTTGATCTACTATCCTCTCGATGCCCTCTTGAAGATTCACCACCTCTGCCCATTAAATCTCTGTATAATAGAACAAACAAACAAAATTACAAATTGACTTTTTAAATACATAACAGTTTACAGAGAAATTAAAATGATCAAAAAAAGACTGCCATAGTCGATAATAATGTTTAGCTTACCTTTTCCCAACAGCAACTACTGTACTCAAACCTTTAATGTTCAGCAAAAAATGTGAAGTGATACTGCAAAAACTCACGTCCTCCCTAATCTTCGACAAGCACCAATCACAGTTGCAGCAACAAAATATGCAAATACAATGAAGGTCGTCGTCGGTCGAAAAACAGAATTAGGTTACGTATTCAAATCTTTTCAAATTTAACGAAAGGAACTAGCTCGGAACTTTGTTTATGGAAAAATTCACATCAACACAAAACGACCACACATGGCATTGGCATATTGTGCACGACATGCCTTATGCATGTGTTTTATACTTATAGAGGTATTTAATGCATATATACTAGTAGATAGTTGACGTTGTGTATGCTTATGCTTTACGGATGGAATATGGGAAAGGATATTTTTTTGTACATAAGAAAACATGAATATATCTCTGCCGCTTGTGCTTTTTACTCTAGAGCTTTTCAAAAACTCTCTTTGTCGCAATTCTTTCGTCTTCAATTTGTCTTATCACCGAAAACTTACCTTAGGAATATTATGCATACAGAGGCTGGACAACAAAGGAGAAGAGTATGAAAAATGATTTTTTTTATAGGAAGTTGGATGAAATGCATATAATTTAAACATGAGATGCTTTCGGCTTCGTAAAATGTAAATGTTTTGTGGATTGAAACCATGATTATTCACGTAAAGTAAGGGTGACTGCATGAATGTATTAATTATTTATTGTTACGTTAATTTACATTTTTAATACAGACAGATGAGATTAAACGATAAAAATCATTTTTAAATATTGCACTGCTAAGGACGAGAATATTAATAATAATAATACCTTTGTGTAAATATTTATTTATCCACCATTCTTTTAAAACCTAGCTTAATTACATCATCACAAACTCTACAATGCAATCTACAACTTGCATAGTTCGTCTACTCTATTACATCAATAATTTGAGATGGGACAATGCTCCCCCTTCGAAAATCCATTGTGACAGTACTAATATTAATATCCTTTGGATTTGTATAGCTATTAAGGACCACATCATTACTCGCCATTATAATGCTGTCTTTTTTATGAATAACTGTTTCGAATGCGGAGCACTCCTCAGCCAATTCCTTCAGCTCAATTGCCACCTGCTTCAAGAAATAGTCAACAGCTTCAGGAGAGAGACAAGCTTCGTCAGCAACACAACAGAATCTCATGTGGTCGTTGTAGCGCATTGTAACAATGCCGAGACCTGTCAAAATCGTGTCACAACAAAGAGTTTTTTTTATATCAAACCATAAATCATGATTCTATTAATTTACTACGCATGAAAATTCGCCTAAAGACATATACATATTGCGTAAGAACTTGTGACAAGCAGAGAGTTAAAAATAGAAGATTAGGTAATAATTTACTAGGCTAAAAAATTATTTTATATAGTACATACCTGTGTTGGTAAGCAAGGGTGGCCACCCAGCAGCGGTAATCACTGGATTTCCCCAAAACTCGACAATTTCTGTGCTCATTGGAACATTGCTGAATACCACTGGAAGGCCCCCATTTTCCATCATGGCTTGAATCAAGCATGATGGAAATCTTCCAAAGTACTTGAACATGAAATAGTTGAGGTACACCATGGGATCCCTACCAACCCTCGCCATGTTCTGGTTGATAACATGAAGTCTTTGAATGTTTGACCTCGTTTTCTGATTCTCAGTGCTTCCCGTATTGACTGGGAAATGGACCACGGTGAACTGATTCCGTAAATCATGATTTGGGTACGGCACCAACGCACTCACAAGCCCAATAATGATTTCTTCAGGATTCCCATAAATGGCGTTTGGAAACTTGTCATTCAATTTTCTAAATGCACCGCCCATTGCAGTAGCCAACATGGCTGGGACGCTGGCTTTACAAGTGTTTTTAATTTTCCTCAAAACGTCAACACTTATCGATTCTGACCACCCAAAATGTCTTTTCCCAGTGTAGTTTTTGGTCACAAAGCGACTTCTAAGCCGTCCAGCGTTAATAATACTTTTCACCATTGTAAATGCACCCAGTATCACACAAGAGAGATCATATAGGAATCTTTGGAATTTGGAAACTCTCCCAGACTCCCTTAGTGGATTGACTGGGTATGGGAATGAAGCACCATGGTCATCAGTCATGCAGGCCGTCCATAACAGGAGATTTGATGCTCCATCCATTAAACCGTGATGGTAGCGGAATATTCTAACGGTGCAGGGAGAGCTTGATGACTCTTTTTTAAATTTTTGTATGACAATCTCCTCCCACTGTGGCTTTGTTTCATCCATGTCATGGAATAGGGTAGGAAGAATGTCCTTCATGAATTGAGCTTCACCTACAACCACATCACTTGCTTCAGTTCCTGGATAAACTTTGACGTGATTTTTTATGTCAAAGTTTTCATCTTGCTTGTGACAATTGTAGCCACAGTTTGTGACCAAAATTTTCCTCAGCTTATCATAAGGCTTCCTCCCATGTTTTGTCGTGTGATTGATAACACGGCTCATGTAAAGCTTCCGATGTTGCTCCATATCTATTTCCTTAGCACAAAAGAGAACAGACAAACAAATTCGGGCATTGTTTTCCTTTGTATATGCCCAAATGTTATCGGCTCCTTCTGGCGCAAGGGAGATCTTGTTCCCATGTTGTACTCGGAGTATACCCGAGACTCCAGCTCGGATGAGTTCATTAATCAACGCAAAAAACAGTCCGATAGGTACGATAAGAATTGACAGCAAAATTGACACCAGTATTTCAAGTGAGAGGATAAACGTGGACTTGATCACGTGCAGTACTTTAAATGCCATTTTCGCCATGTTCGCCACAAGTGCAGATATTTTTCCAACTCTTTGAAGAACCTCAAATGAAACTTTTCAGGGGATGATACTCAAGTGCTCTAACGTGTGCTGCACAACAACTTTATTATTGACAACCATTTTTCCTCACAATTTTCACACCTAAATCACAACGCGACTTTAAGGCGTGGGCGTAGTAAGGTAGTGGTTGGTGGTCCTTATGAAAATGAAAAACAAACTAGGGCCGAACAACAGAGAACACGCTTCATGATTTACTATCTCATTTTAACTTCATGTTTTTCATGTAGTGGTTGTTGTTGGTTGATGTTGATGCTTCCAATTTGACGCTAAAAACTCTTTCTCGTTACAAGTTCATACACTACTGTCAAATTTAAAGCCAGATAACTATAGCTAGCACTGACTGACTGACTGACACCACACCACTTCACAAAGACACCAAGCGTTTAGTCACCAAACGCAAGCTTTCCTCTGTCAACTTCATCACGCTATCAAACCCCCATGAATAATCCTGACCAAAAAAAAGTTGACAAAGATTTTCTTTTCATCTGTATCTTTCAGGAGTGGACACTGCGCTTTTCAAGCTATAGATGATCATCGGTTGGTTGTTGGTAGGCGATTCACGAATTTGCATGCCTGCAAAAAAAATCAGATCTTAGATGATATATACTCATTCATACTTTGTTTTGTTGTATTAACTCTCTACGCATGCATATCAAATGGCATCATGTAAAATGCACATTTCAAAAAAGTGTTTAGGTACAAATCAGCGCAGCGTTTTTATACTGAGCAGTGTATGATGCTTGCATGTATTGAAGAAACTTTTGCAGTTTATCTAACTACCACTACCAACTAACTACCCCATCTCATTGTCAGTACATAACAAAGTGCACAATTTACAATATCGTACCTTTGCTAACTTAAGAACGTACCATACCATACCATACTTTTTTATGCATCAGTCGGTACAACAAAAACTAGATTGATGATAAAAAATCATTTTTTTTCATATAAAGTTACTTCTTTTCTCTCTCACTCAGCCCAATCTCTTCATGTGAACAGTTGGTCACGAAAGTTGCTCTGTATTTTGTGGGGAAGGGGTAATAGCAACAACGTGATGATGATAAAACTCTGTTAACTTTTACATATCCATCTACAATTTCATATTAATTGTTTTCATGTCAAGAGGAAAAGAGAGATAGAGATAAATATGCATGCATATTTGATTTTTGATAGTGCTTTCAACTCAACAAAGCTATATATGTACACTTCAGTTCAGTAATGGGCTAGGTCTTAAGGTTAAGTCATCGTTGTATAGAAAAGAATCTTTTACCACGGGAAGTCAGTCATGCCATATCTGATTTTTTTTTGACATTTGTGCATTTTTGGTAACACACACATACCACGATCACTTTTTTGGTTAAAGTGTAGTGGGATAACTTCTTTTTTGTTGTGATTCTAACAAACACAAACAGGGAAGGATGACAAAAAGCATTAAAAAATCAACTGAAATTGGTTCTTTCTGTTATCAACGCATCTACTTGTGTACTTTCTATTGAATTTCACATGAATTTCATACCTAGGAAATTCAAGAGTTGCGCAAATACTAAAAAAAAGTTTAGCGGAAATCCATTGATTGATTTTGGCAGGATTTTTTTTCCTGCCATTTTATTGTGAATTGCTTCCTTTACTAAATCTAAATTTTAGGGTAAAATGAGGACACCCTTTTGGTAGTGTTCTGGATGTTGAATTGGGCTAAATGGTGCTAATAGACTAAATGCAAAACTAACAAACTGCTTGACTCAAAAAAATAGTGTATCAAATCATCATATAGGTTCTATGATCTGTACAGCATGTATAACGTTACCAGTAATTCACCTGTCGCAAATGACAAAGAGGTGATTTGCAGAATTACCAAAATAAATACATAACTATACTTTTCTATAATGCTCCACTGCGCACGCACATGTAAGGTTCACGTCAGAAGACACTTGCACTTACACTAAATCAACACGAGTTTTTCAATTCCTTCTTCTGCTAAAGGTATACTGACCCTAACAATATACTAATATCAGCTTACAATTATTATTGTCTGCAAGCTTGGCTAATCACATCAACAATTTTTTGAATGATGTGATGATAAAAGTGATTGCGTTGTAAATTAGTAAAACACAAATATTTGAGCTAATTAAATTGTTACATACATTGCATTTAGGAAGGAGAATGGAAGGAATAGGAAATTCCAAATATTTTGTTGTACAAGGTTCTCCTTATATCTGTTTGTTTTTTGTTGCTTTTTTTTGCAAGTTTCGTCATTCGATTCAGTTTCAGATACTTTTTATACTAAGGTTTATGGTCTATTCATTCCGTTTTGGCATTTATGTATACAATGCATTAGGCTAATAATAAACGCGTGTAATAGTGCATTTTACATTATTTCTTACAAATAAATAACAATAGGAGAATGACTTTGCGGAACGACTCAATAAGATACTGAAATTGTAGTTTCAATAGCGAATTTCATGCTACGCATTTTGGTTTCAAGACCGACACCGTTCTTCTTGTAGTTTTAAATTTGGTTAGGTATTCACGTATTTTTAGAAATAATAATTAGGTACTTTTTGCACTTTAGAAGAAATATGGCGCAATCAAAAATGTTTGTTGAATAAAACTTTTTAAGCACTAGCACAAGGGAATCCTATTGCTGCAATCATGTTTGGAATTTTTGATTGAAGTAACAATGAAATTATATGCAGATTCATGTTTCATTTGCAGCACTGTCATGTCATGAATTCCCAATGGTCATGTTAACCAAACCCGCAAAGTCACTGATGAAAAAATTTCCCCACCTCCTGGAAAACAAACATTTGACTATCGTCTTACAAGTGAGCTATAAGAAGACAATGCCCAGCGAGTGTCCTAATGTCCTTGGAAGAATCAATGACTTTTGTATGTTATTCATTAATGGTGGTTGAATCTCTTTGATTGAACTTCACAAATTTAAAACTCTGTGCAAAATATTTATATAAAAAAAACTAGTAAAAACATATATAAAGGGAACTAGTTAAGTAAAAATTTCCCATTATATTGTCTTCTCCATCACTTCGAAATAAATTATTGACGGGGAGTAGTATATTGCAGTCTCGTTCCAAGAAAGACACTAAACGTCCACAAAACGGGGGTTTGAGAATATAAAACTTACCTATTCACAGAATGACAAATAAGGATACAATTATTAACCTCCAAATGAATCGGTTACATCCTCCATCGCTATAACTAGCTTGGCTTTGCTTGCAAAGCAGGAAGGTTACCCTGCTGCATGCAATTAGTATTTACAATCCATCATCTTATCGTGCCTACTACTCCTATTTGGCAACCCGACAAGAATGACAGCTCGTTATGATTATGTACACCTTGATGCTAGATTTTTCGGCTTAGATAGACAGAAACAAAATTGATTTGTTAGAATAAATGAGGATTTGAGTAAGAAAATCAGACTAAAATCTATACCACGCAATATAATGTAACATCCTTGAAAGCTTGGAGGTACATATAATATAGTACAGTGCACACATGTACACAGCGTGTAATTTGTATGTATGTTTCAGTTTGCTGTTTTGTCGATGTCCACAATAACAATGATTAGGTGCAGAGTTTAATCGTGCGACGCACGTACTCCGATTGTTGCTTATTGGCTTACCCTCACCCACCCAATCATTTCTATTTTTATCCAGAACCTTCACCATCAACCATCAATGTTTTCGGTAAGGAAATACAATATATATATGTATAATAAAATTGTATTTAATTGCATGTGTATAATGTCCTTGAAAATACCTAAGATCACTTTCCATTTGACGAGACGAAAAAGATCATTATCATTTTTGAGAAGAAAGTCAGCCCGAGAGCTAAAGGTTATGTTATGTAGCCAGGTTGTATTTAATCTGGACAGACAGGATCCTTCGGTGTACATTTCACGCTTACGTCTTCTCTTTCTTGGGCTTTTGTAATGATCATGTGCATCCTGTACTCTGCACCTTCCTGATTGGTTTTGCTATGTAGGTCACTGTCACTCGTCGTACAACATCATACGATGTGTATTTATACATTGTTAGAGCTAAACTTTCACAAGTTCAGTCGGTAGAGCTTTCCAGTAAGCCTTCAGCATTTTCCCCTATTTTACAGCAAAGTTGAAAGTCAAGTCAGCATCGTCTAGAGCTTTTGTACCCTCGCAAAGCATGCGCTCATTCTTATATTCTCATACGTACTTATGATACTTACGACTCTCTATTGAATACTGATGCAGAATGCAAATGAATATGCAATACACAAGCTTTAATTGGCAGTCTTGATAGGAAAATCTCATTTTGTTCAATATTTAAAAGCTAATAAATTCAGTGGGTTAATTACATATTCACCTCATCATCGGCTAACAAAAAAGCTCCGTAAAATATACATTATACATTGCAGTGATTTCATTTGATGGTGAAGCCGAAATTTTATCCGATGATCAAAAAGGTTTTTCACAAATTGCTACATGCAATAAACTTGATAACGACATGATAAGTTACTATATATATGCTTCAAGATCTCCTTTGAATGAAAGAAAGTAAAGTACATAAATGAAGAAAATTTTTAATAAAATTTAAAATTGGCCAAAT
The DNA here is from genome assembly GCA_964034955.1 of Orchesella flavescens. NCBI lineage: Eukaryota > Metazoa > Arthropoda > Collembola > Entomobryomorpha > Orchesellidae > Orchesella > Orchesella flavescens. The sequence continues at coordinate 31,906,158 of OZ035954.1, read as the reverse complement.
ATCAAATGCATGATCAACAACACACAAAACAAAATGCGTAATATTATTATTACACTGAATTTCCAATTTGGCTCGGGTTATCCATTCTAATTAAACAATTTCAAAATGAAATGAATTTCAAATTCAAAAGTTTCTAATTTTTATTGCAATTTTATACACATTCTAAGTAAAGTGTATTCACTACGTGCGTAGCAAACAGTTGGATGTTCTGTCTGTTTAAGAAACATTACATACAATTTGGTGCAATGAAAATGATAAGCTAAACTGCTCAAGTGCTCCTTCAATTTGTAAAAACGTTGCGTCTGGCTCTGCAGGCAGTGTTCGGTATCCGATTTTTTAGTATATGGTTACCACTGCCAATGGTCGACCGAAGCGTTCATATCGTTGCGCAATAAACCATGTAATGCCAATTTGTTCCGGATGCTTGATCCTAGATCTTTCATTTGATTACACAAGATATGTTTTAAAAAACTCAAAGTGCATACTCGCTTATAAACTAGATCAATTAGTAAGTGAATGTGCAAACAGTTGAAAACCACAAAAAATATGTTATGCAATAGAGAGGAAGTCAGTGTCATTGTAATAATTACGTAAACCGCCGGAATATTCCAATGGTTCTGGAACAATTTGGACATGAATGATCGGCATCTTTGCACATGTCAATGACGTACGGAATCCAAACGAGAGGGCAGCAACTACCAATTTTTACAATTGATTAGCACATTCTTCTCAGAATTCTTACAATTAATAATAATTCATTACCCCCATTGAAGCTATTAAATTAAGCTTACAATAAGAAAAGTGCAATTGCAACAATATGAGACATCATGCCAACTCGATATTTGACGACAGTTGTAATGCTTGCCCCACAATATGGACAGCGAACCCTTTGACGATCTTCTGATAGCATCACCTCATTCAAAGCTGGAGCTGGTGGGGGCTGTGGCATAGGTTCTGTGTTGAGGTCAACGTGGAATGACAAGAAGATATGATAAAGTCTTAAAATGCATTTGATTCTTGTATGATATACACTTACTTAAAGTCGCGATAGGTAGATTTGGTGAAGGTTGTGTTGTTGTAGGCACAGAATACATAATCTGAGGTACATTCAGCGTCGCAGGTGATGGAGGCTGCGGTTGAGGGGAGGGAGAGGAGTAATTTAAGTTCCCATTGTAAGTTGGTACTGGCGGATATGAACTATAAGGGGGCAAGTTTGTCGAGTTCATTGGGGGAGCAGAGGGGTAAAAGTTTGGGGAAGTTGGTTCGACTCGTGCGTTACTTAACATTGTAATAATTGTAATGAACTATTTTATATGGCAAAGACTTCCTCCTGACAAAGTTAAAACTTTGAAAAGTTATGCAGAAATGTTTTAATATTTCATAACGTTTCTCGTCAACCTCCTACGAACAAGTAGATTGACAAAAAGGAGCCGACCGATAAGATTCATCTGAAGGTTATACAATACATTCCATATTGATTCAAGTGTGCAGCAATAACAGATACAAGTGGATAAACACTTGACAATGTAGTGAGCATATCAACGAAAAACATCTTAAAGGATTCTCAAGTATTTTTTTTATACATTTTACGAAATATAACGAAGGTGTGCAACATCCTGTTAGTTTTTATGCTTACTATTCATAAACTTCCATATTTCAAAGGACCATTACCGAGACCGTGGACTCTTACATGGAACATGATATCGACTTGTGCTACTACGCTTAAGAACCCACTTTACTTCAATGTATGTAGCACTCTCTTTGTCATCATTTGGCCAAGGTTGAAAGTGGATGAAAGTTGAATATCTTTTTACACAAATCGATTCATGTTCATAATATTTCTTCCTTTGGCATCATAGACCAATGAATTCCACCAATGAAGTGATTAGTGGCTGAAGCAATTGACAATTTTATTTGTATTCACTTAAATTGGTTCATAAAATTTTAGTTTTAATACAACATAATGCATATATTTATTTGGACAATATTTGCAATAAGATTTTGAAGTGCAATCTTGAGCTTGATACTGGCAAATAATGTGCTTTACCCTTTATGAAAATCGATGGCATATACTTTAAAAGTTCAGTTTCCGGTGGACACCAAGCATTCTTCCACATATGGGGCAATAATGCTCAACATCCTTCAGCCCTTTTATGAAATATGGGACGCAGGCACAGCAGCAAAGTGCCCTAAATGATTCAGATGTGCAGATTTTTATAATTATATTTCATGTATAATATTTTAAATACAATGTGTTCATGCATTGTAGTATAGCATGAGTATAAGTTCTTACAACCAACATGCTGCAACTGCAGATAGATGATTCAACATCCCAATTCTGTGTGTTGTGTTTGTGGTAACTTCCCTCATGCAATATGGACACACGATTTGTTGTCGATATGTTGACATTTGCAGTTCTCCAGCGTAAGTAAGCGAAGCTGCAGGGATCATTGCCTGTGGGTGCTGTGATCCAATTACTGCAGCACCTACATATTATGTAGTTTCTGTAGTACATAATTCCCAGTCTATTTAATGTGTACAAAATATAGTCGGTTGTCTTACCTCCAAATTGATTAGCACCAGTTGGAATTGTGTAAGGTCCATTTGATGAATCAGATCCTCCATTATGCAATGACGTTGATGATATATACACTGTTGAATCGTTGGGTGGTAGTGCTAATGATGGGTAAAGCACAGGTTTAGCTTGGATTGGAGGTTTGATCATGTTAATGTCAGCGTCTGAACGCATTGGAGCAGGTGGATATGATGTGGATGGATATGAATGAGTGCTGCTACAGCTTGGTGGGGAGACAGGTGGAGCTGACGGAGTGGAGGTTGGAGAGTATGGTGGGGGAGGTGGCATATTATATGATTCTAAAATATGATCTTTTGTAGCTACAGAAGGTGTGATCTTATTGTTACTTTGCATGTCTGAAAGAAAATGGTTCTATACTATAAAATAAGATTGATGTTGGATATAAACAGCCAGCTAGTTTTATGCTTAATATATTATTAATGCAAGGAAGAAAAAACTATATTACTTCAAAGACAAAGACATGGCAGTGACTAGTTTGTTCGGGAGTGAAAAAAAATTGACAGCAGAAAAACAGGCTTAATCGATCGGTTCCCGTATACTTGCACCTAGCTTCGTATTCGCTTATATCTTTCCAGTCTACGGCCATATAGTCTGTGAACAACCTGGATACATGTTCATATATACATACATGTTCTCATATCGTCAATTCGTGACGATGAAGTTCAAGGCTTTAATAGTACTTCAAAACTAGTTATTTGCGAGTGGAAAGGAAAGGAAGTGAAGTTGTCATTTACGTATAGGATATCGACAGACACATATAATGAGGAGTTTGCATTAGTAAGCTGTTGCATGACACACGACAAATCGGTATTACAAATTGAATTACACACCTAAACCCAACACGAATTTTTGCCGTGCATGTGTCCTCACTCATGATTCTTATTATTTTCAAAGTACTTCAATTTTGCAAAGCTTTTATGTTTCAAGCACGACATTTTCTCAGCACGGAAGTATTTACACTTTAGGTTTTTGTTTGGCCCTTGTCTATATATGACGTAAACGAGTGCCTAAGCGTTGAAATTCACTGGAGGACATTGGTTTTAAATTTGGCAAGAGACAACAATTCGCTTTTCATGACGAAACCACTTTATTAAAAGTATGTTTTATTGCTTTGTAATTTTCAATTGTCAATATTCATTTATGTCATCAACCTTTTGTTGGAATAGCTCAAGCAAAAGAATTTCGCAAATTTTTAAAGAAATTAGCCCACGTGCTATCTTTTCGGTAGAAAACTGGGGGATATCCTAAAGGACTGTTTATCGTTACATTTAACGGCCCATTTAACTCTGATTCGGATTCATCCCAAAGATGTATCCATGTATCTGGGGGTAGATAAGCATCTCTCGTGGTCTGCAATATTTTAAATATGTTTTTGAGCGAGTCCTAAAAAACAAATCTTAGAGTATTATTGACTTTGCATTTAACTTACAACATTTGGATGCAATACAGGTGCCACCAACAAGTCCCTTCCATAGAGATACTCATGCCAGTCTTGATAACTACCTTCATCTTCCTCATAGTGGAGGAACAGAGGGCGCATGGCAGGTATACCCAACTGAGAATTCTCACGTACAACAGTTCGAGTGTAGTTGCTCAACATTTTGTACATTCTTGTTAATCTTCCAAACTTTTGCCATGTGTCAGTATCTGTGTAAACTTGGTGATTCCATGCTGGTTGGTTGCCTTTTCAAATATCAATATAACACATTCATTTTCTCATTTACTTGTCAGAATAAGCAAAGGCATGCAAAATTAGTATAAACTAATATTAGCTCATAAAAAAGTTGAGTCACCTTCGTGTGTTCTCATGACTGGTGTAAAAACAGCGTACTCAGCCGACCGAAGTAATAACTCTTTACGTCTTACAAGCCCCAGAACGGAGAGTGTGGTATATCCTCCAATGTCAAAATGAGACAGTCCCATTCCTGTCATTCCAGCAGATAATGCTGCAAAGGCGATATGTGAAGCATGCAATTCATTTATTCATAAACTGTTGATTCCATTTCCAGTTTATTTTACGTCTTGACAATGATTGAAATTACCAGCTGTAATTGTTGAAGGCAAGCCATCAGAAAAGCTCCAGTCAACATTTTGATCCCCGTTCCAAAGCATTGTTGCATATCTTGATGAGCCACTGGAACCAGATCTTACCCAGAACATGGTTTCATTAAGCAGGCCAGCTTCCTCTACTGCTTCTCTGCGAGTAACAATATTTAGTTATTATTATTATTGATTTAAAAAAAACCCACATAACTCAACTTGATTAAATGCTTACCTATTCAATTTTGCCCACAATGTAGGCAACTGATTATGTCTTTCTTGACTGTTAAGACCTACGGATTGATTAGCGCTCACCATATCCAATCTTGTATACTCTCCGAAATCTGCCATCCACCCTGAAAATCCAAACTCTAGCATGTTTTTCTTGATGATACCTTTGTACCATTCAACCGCATCTTTACTCCAAACATCCACAGTTCCACAAAAGAACTGACCAAAATCCTGGACATAAGTTTGATCGGGGGACGACTCATTTCGTAGAAAGTATCCACTTGCATCTCCCACTTTAAAAACATCCCCTTCCATATTCAGTGATGGATTTATGTAGCTTAAAACTCGAATATTTTGGTTGATTTTCAAGGTTCTTATCAGCGTGTCAAGATCTGGGTACCATTCAGAGTTCCACTTCCAGTTCCAAAACACCCTTGTTCCGAAGCTAGTCGTTATTTTACCAGACCAGTCTTGTATCCACATGGCACTCACAGCGACATCATTTTGTTGGGCTTCAGCAAGATACTGGAGCATGTTTTGAGTACCCCCTTGAACCCCAAGTATAGCTCCATTATAAACCCATTCAGGTAGCTCAGGTTGGCGGCCGTATACTTGGCTAACTTTCTGGACAAGAGAGAGTAGACTTGAATTGTCACGAATAAAGTAGCCAGATATTTCAGTTGATTGAATGGAGATTTCATTGAAGGATTCGTTTTTGAAATTAAAAACTGCGTATGCATTAGTTTTAAGTCCAAACAATAGCCTAGATTCGGATGAGACGTATGAAGATTGTGGCCAATAAGTATAGTCAAAGTCGCCACCCGCACCTGGCTCCCCCAAATCTATTATTTGCGTAAATCCATCTGACTGATTTCTCCCGACCCCTGAATGAAAAAAATAGTTTTTTAAAACAATTACATGTATTGGATTGTATGTATGCGTAACATATCATTTAGTACCTTGCTCTCTCGTCCAGATTGTGTAATTGTGACCTTTGAGATCCAAATAAGAGTACTGCTCCCCAAGCCCATAAATATGATCTTGCGAGGATGACATGGTTCTCATTGAAATTCTATTAAAAGTCGGGTCATTAGGGGGACTTTTCAAGCTGATGTTGAAAGAGCATGATACATCAACTCCATTGAGCATTTCCAAATCATGAAGCGTTACGGATAACACCTATTTTTTATGACATTGGAAATAGAAATTATCACCCATTATTATATAGGACTTGTTTTATGTATGTATCTCCAAATATTTGGAACGTTTTTGCTATTTATTTTATTACATGTCCAGGATATTCCGGATTGCTCAAAGTGATTATAAATCGCCTATTTGGAAGGTCGTCAGCTACTACAAGAAACTCCGTCAACGGGACATTTTCCAAGTCATGTCGTTCCGTAATAATGAAATTTCCAGCATTTTCAAAAAACGTAATGTTGGTCGAGGAAAGAAAAAAGGCAGGATCCGATATGTTGTGTTTAATAATCTAAAATTATGTTTTAATAATGACAATTAAAAGTTTGCCCAAATAACATCAGTAGATAACGCTGTCAACTGTACCGGAATCGAATCCGCAACAACAACACTAAACGAATTGTCATCGAAAAAAACAGCCAGCTCATCTTTGCCTGTGCTGCTGCTAATAATTAAAATAAAAATCCCCGCAACGGTAATATAGTTTAAACGATTGGCCATCATTTTGGTTGATTGCCAGCGTTTAGCAGCTGGATAACTAATTCAGGATGTTTTCAAGTTAGTTATGCCTTGTGGAGTTAAAGATGAAACATATTCTTGATTTTTAAATGCGGATATGAGGTAAATAACTCAATTGAAGCAATGGCAATATTTTTTCATGAAAGAAAAAAGTCGAAGCAATATTTATTATAATTTAACATTGTTATTTGTACAGTTTTCATATAGTAAAAATTATTCATATTCAAACATTACGAGCCCCCTGCATTTTAATCTTGCTAATAATTAGTATTATCATTTTCATCCTTGTCATCATCATCAGTCATCCTATCAGATTGCAAATGTCCCGTATCAACATCAACTCGCTCCCTGTCAACCGGATTAATATTTCGTGTGCACACTCCGTGAGATGTTAATCCTTTAAGTTGATGTCGTACTACTTCGCACTTGGCATTTTCACTGCATATCGTTGAGTCAGATTCATGAGGATTTTCCTTCATAGATGGTCTGCATCCATGTTTAGCTAAACCAAACTCTGTTGTAGTTTCAGGAATTTTACATGTTGATCCCAACTTTGCTACACATCTACCAACGGTATTATTGTATGTTTTAAGATTGTCTTTACAGTCACACTTTCCATCGACACAATGAAGACCTGCAGATTCATCGCATTTGTTCATTGTTGCACCTGTGCAACTTTGGCCATATGTTAAATCGCAGCCTCTATCCCGATTTTCCACAAACCCTTGTTTGCACCCACATGTCCAAACAACGGTATCCGTTTTGTTCTGACACGCTAAAAATGGCTCACATAAAATTTCTTTAGCAGCAATTGCAATCTCGGTAGGATCAGGTTCTGTTAAATTTTTTGTACAAGGACCTCCAACTAGTGACATACAGACACCATGATTCTCATCGTAAACTTGGTCATCAGGATATTTACATTGACAGAGTCCATTCAAGCAGTGAAACTTTTTTAAACATGAGATATTTTGTAGAACGTCACAAGTGGCTCCATACTGCCCCCTACAGTACCCATGCTCATCCATTTCATATCCCCGTTCACACTCACAAGTCCCTGGATGTAACCATCCAAACATGGAGCTTGAAATTGAAGCCCCACCGTTATCACTTTCGCTGACACAAGAAGCTTTAGGTACACAACCTGATTTTGCTGTACAAGATCTTCCTGCTAAACTCACACATTTAGTTTTAGATGATGGTGGCGTTGACCCTGAATCATATCGCACGTAGTTCTCTGAGTCACACTGGCAAATTTCTTCGAAACAGATTAACGACAAATCTCCCAAACATTCAGCGTCTGAGTGGCATAACTGACCGTATCCCTTTTGTTTGATGCAGTTTCCTCCGATGGAAGCTTCAACGAAACCCTGAGAGCACTTGCAGATTCCTTGCTGGTGGTCACAATACGCGTTAGGAACACAATTGATAAATACTCTTTTGGTTTCCAAATAGCCACAAACTTCATTAGCAAATGAGACGCAAGTGCCCAGCTCGTGGTTGTAGGTCATTGCTTCAGAATAAAGGCATTCACAAACGTTGTCTTCACAAGTGAGCAATGCGTGAATATCGCATTTCAATGTGGAATTACATGGAGAGCCGTAAGAAGCCTTTTTTGAAGCTCGTTTAGCATGTTTAGCATGTACTATGCAAAATAAAATGAAAACTAGCCAAAACAAAATTGGAATAAAGTTTCTATCTTGCATTTTAAAAGCTATAGTTTCAAATTATCCAACGAATTTAACAAAATTTCTCAGAAATTTCAAAGTAAGGCTGTAGCGGTGTTACTGCTCTTGAGGTAAAACTGTCAAAAATGTACTTTGAAAGGAGCCATGATTTTGCACTTTGCAACAAAGCTAAGTCTATAAGCAAGCTTATGAATGATTCCGTTTCTCATGAGATATATTATGGTCACCACAACCAACTGTACACATAAGAACAAGTGTATATAATAGAAGTATGAAATCTCACAAGTGGGTGACACATGTAGCAGATAATATTTCATTTTTATTAGCTTCTTCGGAAATCATCTTTGGTCACAAGTTCTAATCTTCAACTTAACTTAAACATCTTAACACCTGTCACACCTGGTTCATATATTGCTATAAGATAAGATACTTATATGAAATATATTTTACACTCCGTATAGTACAAGCGTACCTGGGTCTAATTTGCTTCTGTATATATGAACTAATCGTAGGTTTAAATGTCTTCAAGATTAGGTTGCATTGGAATACTACTGAAGTAAAAAAAAGCTCCTCAGAATGTAGAAAGCTATAGAAAAGTATTACACATGTTAAATTATATGACCAATCTGTATTTTGGAGTTACCAAACGTATTGCATACCCTCAACATATTAATCAATGAAAATAATGCAATTTCAACTCGTAATTTCAGTTTGAACAAGTGTCATCAACCTCTATAAACCAAGTAAGTGCAAAATCATTAAGATTTCTATAGAAAATTCCATACTATACTATAAGCTTAACACCCTTTTCAAAAGGGTCTTTAAAAAAGTTTTTTTTTTGTTGTAAATGTTCGTTCACACTTGTGATTCTTATGGTGTGAAGTTGCCAACTTTTTTCTATTTTCTTACTTCTAATGCATATAACTAGTTTCAGGAACGATTTATCGACAGGAAATATTTTAAGATGTAAAATCTCTCATCTTACTCATACTTAACCAATAAAGGCCTTTACAAATCCCCTCTAATGTAAACTTTTTCCCCAAGAAAGTTTCCGCAGACACGTGGCACTTTTATTCAACTTCTTTCCAAAATTCTTTCCAATTTCTGTGGACTTTACTACTACTGCCCGCTTTCATTCATCCTATGTTATATGTACATCTCATTCACACGCTGGAAGTGGGATGGTGGCAATAGTTTTCTGGAGTTTGTTGGTTGGGTTGGGCAAATTCACAGTCAATGCCAGTGTGCAATAATGTTCATGAAGTTTTCATTACAATAATTCATCTATAACTACTTCAAAAGAAAACGAGAATAAGACGAAGAACTGATTGTAAGTGAGAGAGAGAGCTTTCTGTTTGTATGTATTTCTTCATCCAATTCCACTCATTCCCAGCCTGCGTTCTATGTTCTATTACATTACATTGCAGTATAAACTAAAGTGCGCTTCTTCAAAAACTTTGCTAGTAAATTGGGACTGATTTCCATCATAAATGTCTAAACGGGAAATTGTGATAAGACTCAAAGTGTTGCATTATGGTCAATTACGTAGGTTAATTTGCTCATTCCCACCCCCAATTTTCCTCTCGTCTTGGCTCTTCCACACTTAAAGTTCTATTAGTTCCATTTCCATCGGCCAATGTTTGTCTTAAACTCTTAATGTGAACAACAAATTCCAACGCTTTCCAGAGAAAACATCTAACCTATAAACAAGGTGTCATTCATTTTTGGTTAAATGTACCTAACCCCAGCAATCCAGCCTCGCCCTCATAATATTTCTTTACAGGAAACTATGAAAATCGATTCTAATTTCATATTTTCAACCAAGCCAAAAAAGTGTAACATCCTGTTGAAATGACATTATATTATTGTTCCAAATATTATTTTTCAGTTCACACATTATATCAAAAGCAGTTAAACCATACGGTTCCTTTCCTTTCCTAACATGTATGTGTATTAAACAAAACAAGAAACGTTTTCTAAGAATTCCTTTCCTTTTCATCCCATTCCAATATTTTTTAGCTTTAATGTCGCAACTTCATAATAAAACCGACTTTTATGGATGATCAAATGAGCTAACTGATTTCTACGAAAAACCATTTGTTTCAGGATATGGCAAGGCAAAGGTTCACACAGGATACAAAACTGGTTTCTACTGAAATCTTACACATAGTTTTTTTTCTTCATATGGTTTTATGCAAGTAGTAGTAACTTTCTTCTTCCTAAAAGATTAGTGAACTAAAGACCACTTTTTAAGTTTAAAGTGGCTCTTTAGAAAAATCAAACGATTGAATCTGTTCCAGGAAGGAAGTAGAAAGATGAGGTACCGCTCCCGTGTATCGATTGCTGCAAAAATTCTATAAGGACTGGAATTTGCCATACTAGTTGTGTGACGAAGTTGTTAAAAGCTTTGCAGAAAGAATTCCACACACACACACCATGATTTCATCCATAACCTTTCCAGCCCAGAAAGTTGACAAGCCAAAGCAAACCAGCTGAAAATATAATATACTCTCAAGAAAAGTTGCATGGAAAATGGAAACTTTCAAGTTAATTTCTTTAAAAAGACTGCAACATTTTACTTTAATAAATGCTTACTAGAGTATGACTTTTGGTAAACGATGTGCACTAGGGGCTTCCTTTTTGTACCTTATTACTTGCAAAAGTGTATTCATGCAAGACTTTCACTGAAACCATTTACGGTTTCTTCTAAAAATAAAATTGAGTCAAAGAGTAGTGGTATGCTTCTTCTCTGCTATTACTGCGTGGAAGTATTATGAATACCTTTTGTTGGGAGAAAAAAATACGTGATTCAGTCTAAAATGGCACCCATTGCGTACTATATAGGCATTCTTCAATAACACGAAAAGTGAACACAATAACAGCAGAAGGGTGTTCTAAATTCCAAGCAGCCAAACTTGTGAATGAACGCGTGTGTCTCACTTAAAAACTTTCATCGTTTTCATGATGTAACATGTAACCGATATGATGATGGTGATCATGATCACAATCATTGTATCCATTTCGCGATTTTTTTCACGAGTAAAAATGTTCCCTTTGTTGGAAATTTTGCTTCCGTTGTACTTAAGTATGATTGCATGGTTGGTTTGTGTGGTTGTGTTTGCAATGTTGAGTTCCATTTCAGTACGTGAGCTTCTTGTACAATAATAGGGGTTGCAACAAAGTAGAGCCATTTCAGCGAGGAAAAAGGAGCACTTTGAGCTGACTGGAAATGGTCCAAATTGGCAGCCTTGGTGTAGGTAGGTAATAGGACGAAGACAGGAAAAAAACTTTCCACGAAAATGAATGATAAGTTCCAAGATTCTCGATATTGCATAGGTAGGTGGTAATAGATGAAAATAATATTTCCTGAAAAAAATATTCGAATGACACACATTCCACTTCGATCGGCGTTATATATAGCGACTCTCACTGATCCCACCAGAAAGATCCATCTGTATAAATATTGCATAATGATTGTTTCAAATGCTAAAAAAGTAAAATAAAGAATGTGTGGTTTCAGACAACCATATAAAACCGGAAATATCCACTTTTTCATCACTTGTTGATAGGATGCGATGACTTGCTTCGATTTACGACCTTGTTCAACAACCTTCCTCATAAGTACAATATTTTGGGATACGCTCCGAGGGAAAAATGTGAAGTGAAATGAAATCATTGCACCCCTTTTAGTACCAAAAGGGTTCGTGATACGAATAGAAGTTGAAACACGCCAACTGCTACGCGCTAACCTTTTTTTTACAGCACATTGTTGCAATAAAACCTGCAACTGTGAAACCCACATTATTTCCTTCCAATTTTCGTTTAACTCATCGATAAAACTGTGGATTGCGTCTTTGCGTCAGTTCAGTTGTAGTCGTATTTTGATTAAATGCATCAACTAAAAACGCAGTCAATAAGATGTTTATCCTAAGCATGTGTGTAAACCCAAAAAAAACTCTATGTTTAAAAAAAAGGTATCCATCCACCCGTATGAAAAAAGAAAGGAAGAAACTCACGTAATCTTTGAAGGTTCTCCTTTTTATTGGGACCGTACCATTTATTTCACCATCCACGAAAAAGAATGAGAGAGTCAAAGCAAAGTAAAGGGAGTCGAAAGCACATCAAGACGAATAATAGGATATGAACAGAGCCATGTGCGGTTGCTGTAATGACATGATTTATTTACTGAACTCGTCTCAAGCAAGCAAAAGAGGCTCATGGAGAAGGAAAAATGTTTTGTAATAACGTAAAAAGGATGGTAAACTAAAACGGAAGTGTGGGTTATTGTGATGTGATGTAATGCAATATAATGTGATTTGAGTAGTTGTAGTCAATGCTTGAGAAAAACGGACTAGAAAGACAGGAGAAGAAGAAAAAATGTAGGGTAGAATTGTTTCTTTTCAAACTGATTGCGAGAGAGAGAGAGAGATGCTTCTCCAACCGAAAAGAAGAAGAAAGATGGGAGATGGACGAGAAAAAATAGGTTGGGAAAAGATTGTAATAGGGTATCCTATTGAGACTGCGGAAGAAAACTGTTTTCTCCACGCGCTTTTATGAACTGATTTATTATGAGCTCGAACTGGAACTGGAGGTCTTGTGTCTATATAGGATGTATACATAGTATTATTATTGACCTGTTTTAGTTTAGTTTTATTACACTAATACCCACTTGTACCGTTGTAAGAGGAGTACTAATAGCACAACTTTGGAGTTTTTCAGTATGGCTGATTTCAATGTATTATTTATGTTGTGCGGATTGGAGTCGAAAGAGCGAGAGACAATATACAATTACATTATACTTGGATGAATTGCCCACAATGCCCTCCTCTTCGTATTGTCTGCTATATTGTGCAATATGTCTAACAAGATTACATTTCAAAAGATTTCTCTTTCTCCAAAATGGTTATATAACTTGTGAATTTTTTTTTTCTGAAAGCCCTGGAAAGACTTAAATGAAATGTGTTTTTATTCTGTTTGTTAATTTAAAGGTCAATAAACTTAATAGGTTGTTTGTTCTCACCTTTTTATTTTGCGAATTAGTGACGCACGTGTCCCTCATTCTTAAAGGGATAAAAGGTTTTGAGCTTGGAAAGGTGGTTTAAATTGTTTCAAAATAAATTCGTTTTAATTCACACATGAAAAAGTTGCCACATGCAAATATTTCCCAGAAAGAGAAATTCTGGGAAATAAAACGAATCTCATTTTCATACGAATTGGAAAAAGGCTTGCGAGTACATATGAATTCAACTTTGCAATGTGGTGTGGTGTTGGGAATAGATTGTTGGCAGGCGGGTCCGTTTTTGTTGATGATATCAATTCAACCTCAACGGTCAATATCGCTATACAAGTCAGCAAATCACAGAGGAGTTTTTTTCTTCCTATGCATTATTTACGGTTGGTGAATGAATTGAATACGAAGAAGGAAATTATGGACATAAGAATCGAATTACAGAGATACACCTTTTCCGCCTTTCACATGTAACCGTAAATCATTATTTCCCTAACTTTCAAAACCATACATTTGTATGTATTGCATTGCATTGGTCTATTATATTATGGGTCAACAAAGTATAAAAGCACCAGTTTCCGACAAAAGCATGAACAAAGGGAACCCCTTTTCATGGAGAAAAAAAGTTGGACTTTCTCTGCCTGCTCTCCAATTCGGTTCAGATCCGTTGGTCAGATTATTACCGTTAATGGCTGGTAATAAAATTATACAATGAAAAAGCAAGTTCAAGTTACATGGAATTATTAGCAGATATAAAATATGAGATTAGAGCAAAGGGAATGTAATACTCCAAACTGCTATATATAGCATTATATATAGTAGTTGTAGTATGTTATTTTTCGGCTAGGATTTTAATAATATAATGGAAAAAGAATCATATCAAAATTACAACTGAGAAACTTTTTTTTATTATTATTATTTTTTCCTTCCGGGGGTTCCATTACTGTACAGTTCGTTTATACTCATGACATGACCTTTTTAACCTTTTTTTAATAATCCGCGTTTATCCTCTAGACAAATGTAATCGCATCGTTCGTTCCATTGATTGTTGTAATTCGGTCCAATACAAAAATTACACCTAGTAAACCGTTTCATATTAATTATACCAGTATATTATATTTATACATACATATAGAATTTTTATTACCGACATATCTAACGCTAGTTTCATACAGCGCGATGTATACATATACAGTAGCAAACACATTATGCAGCTAGATGTACATAATAATTATTTTCTTGCATAAAACAATAGATTTTTTTTGCTATCATAAACTAAGCCCGTTAAATATATCTATTGCAAAACTTTCTTCAAGCACCGATTTTTCATCATTAACTATGAATACTGCAGTCCATATATAAAACTCAATTTACATTTATAATACTGATCGCTGACGATAGTATTCTAATGGGAAGTAGACTAATGAAGGACCATTAAAGTGGTAAAACTCTAGTAACATTCGTATGTTATTCAAGGATAGGTTATTTGCAATAAATATAGGAATCGCAATCTGCTCTTTTTAACTAATGCAGTCATGTATGAAAATCGTTTGAATACTTTTGCGTGTAGTGTAATAGTATGTAGTAGTAACTATATATAATAGGATCTATTATTATGTGTAGGAGGTAGTATACATATTTGATCAAAAACAGCTTAGAAGGAGCATATTTGCCATTTGTTATAATCACTTAAAAATCTAACTGATTGCTATTTATTATATGGCACGTTATATTATAGTACATTCAATGCTCACTCGCACTTTCCCCATATTATTTTTCCATAAGTACTTCATAAATGTAATATTTATATTAATATTTACATAAAAGATTCCAAACTCAAGTACTTACTTTATTTTTTCATAAAAACTAATTAATTTCCTCTTAATTAAGGCACACAGTTGTTCATAAAACAATAAATCCTCTTCATTATTATTTTGTAAGTAAAAAAACTCTTTCATTTTAGTTTATTCTAGCTTTTGTTACATCATCGCAATTATTAATTCCAATATATAGATAGGCATCAAACACTTTTTCTTTACCAAACATTGGCTGTTCTTATTTTCTGGGAATGGCAGTAAAAGTGCTAAAAGTGAGAAAAAAACTAGTTTTACGTAGTCTAAATTCAAATTGATTTGAGTGTAGTTGAATTCTGAATTCTGTTGCGGCCTATTTATTCCCATTTGGTTGAATATGAAATAGAGTGTATCAAATATGCGCACGTTCATCACATCACAACTTTTTCTTTTTTTCTTCAGTCAACTAAACACACGAGCTCTTTACTCCAGTTGTGGCTGTAGCAGATTTCCTAGTAGCTAGTATAGAAATTGAAAGCCATTCTTTTCCATACAGCTCCATTGTGAGACCATAATAATATACACACAGAAACACAAATTTGCATACAGGTCTTTATATACATACGAGAAAATGGAATAAAAAGCAGCTTTACAACAAAGAACATCCATTCATCAGTGGTAAACAAACCATTAAAGGCGGGTGTAAACCTGGGAATGATGTGTCGCCAAAATGGATATGAATTCTTTGTCTAATACCCCATTTCGATATAAACAAAACAAAATAAGTATACAAGCCTTTCTCCTACACTCCGCCTTGGTTTGCTTTCTCCGAATTTTCTCCTCTGTTGTAAGTAAATATGATAGGTTGACTGTGAAAATCCTTTAGAAATCTACAAGTAGTGGTATGGTGGTGTGTGGTGGTGGTGGAGTAGAGATGTACCTATCACAAAATTGTTGTATATGGATAGAGAAAAGTTGATGACAATAATACATGATTACGGTTGGAATCGGAGCTGCTGCTGCTGCTATATATGGTTTTTTGGTTCGTTGGTTATATTGTTTTATGCTACTTGATAATGATGATATTGCCACTTTCATTTGCACAAAACGGCTTCCTTCAGTTCACCGGAGGTATACTATAGAGCTCCATTTTGTGCATTGGATGTGAAGAGAGAAGTAATGCCATTTACCAGTTTTCTCATTATGGTATCCCACAGTTCATATTCTCAGCAGCTACAAAAGCTTTTTCAAACACATTCCATAGTGTTTAATGATGAATATTAGGGAAGCCTGCGTAGATAACGTAAAGCATACGTATTATTTAATATTTTTCTTGAGACTTGAGAATGGAATGAAACAAAACAAAAATGGAATGCCATTATTAAAAGAACTATGCACAAATGTACGTATATAAAGAGAGAGAGAGAGAGATGCAATAATAGGCATAGTGAAAGCTAGACCGTCTCAAAAGGGTAATAACCCTTGATATCATTGGCAATTTTATAGGTTTACAGTATTGTCTTGTTTTTGTTTCTTTTTCCGCCAGCACTACGGCTAAGCACATTACATTTGTCATACAGCAATTGTGTAATCTGATTGTTGTTGTGGATGATGGTGGTGATGAGATATTAAATCAGTCTTGATGGCTGTTTTGTTTCCACCCATCATCATGCTAGAGTCTCCTCCAAGTAGACCTCCACCAGCACCGCCGCCGCCACCACCCGTGCCAATTCTGCTGTTTGTGAGACCACCACCACCATTTCCAGCACTTTGTAGTTTCATGCTGTTCATCGGTGGTAAATTAGTAGTTTGCCTTGTTGTAGAATTTCCTCCCAAATACTTGTTCCCATGAGCTGCAGCAGCGGCCGCTGCTGCTACTAAGTCATAATCGTAGTCGTAGTGTGGATGAATGGCTGCAGATGCTGTCGGATTTCCACTCCCTACACCAGCCGACATGAGGATAAAACTTGTCTCGTCAGTTGTACTTGTGTAGTTTCCTCCTCTACTTGCAGTACTTCCGCCACTGCTACCACTACTTCGTCCAAGTCCCCCAGGGGGAATTTGGTAGCCTGCTGCTGATGTTGATGAAACTGGACCAGGACTCAACATACTTCCTACGCCACTACTTGCCGTTCCGTAGGAAAATCTAGATAAAATTTATTAAATGAAACTGTTTTACTTGATACGATACAAACTAAACTGAAAATGCCAACTATAGGTTCATGTATACTTTTGGTTAAATCGGGGACAAGTGGCACAACCTTCATTTCATGTGTGTGCTTATTCCGCACAACCTTATATTTTATGAATATTGCAGTGCAGTTTCAATTTCATGAAAGTAGGTAATAGTAACAGACACGCACGCCCTTTTCTTGAACGATGACATATTTATTTTTGGCATGGTTAGCATAGTATAGCTCTGCTGCTGCTGGTGTGTCATACAAACAGGGAATGCATGCACCACCGCACCGGGCAAGTGTGTGTATGCTCCTTAAATATTTGCAGAGAGTCTATGAGAAGAGGGCTATGGCATCAACAGAGCAGGAGGAAACATATTTTGTTGCTCATAATATACTATTTGCCAGCATCCTTGACTCGTTTTATATGTAATAAACTTACTTGGGTCTCAAGCCTCGCGGCAATGATTTCCGGTCCTTGTCACTCACGAGAAGTGTCTCGTCATTGAGAAATATTGGCCTGCCTTGCCCATATATTCCTCCTTGGCCACTGGGAACGGCAGCGTATCGGCAAGCTTTCGACGAAATGCTCGACTCAGAGCCTAATAACCCCATAAGATGTTGCTGTTGTTGCTGCTGCTGCTGCTGTTGATGATGGTGGTGGTGATGATGATGGTGATGATGATGTGGATGACGACAGTCATCGGACTCTGAACCACAACTGTCGTCATACTCTTCACTTTCTCCAGGACTTTCGCCACTGTACTCTTGTTGACCAACTGGTACATTCATCCCAGTTCCAGCAGGGGTAGTGCGGTTATTCCCATTCCCACCATTGCTCCCTCCACCTTGAGACTTTCTACGAGTGCCACCGCCGCCACTTTTACATCTTCCAGCACCAATCAAAGCTCCAGCAGAGCCTCGAGCCATCTGTAACAAGAGAAGACCTCAACCATGATCCCTTTGAAAATCATTAATAACTAACTATATACAAAATGATCCTCAGTGAAAAAAACGAAATGTTCTATAAATCCAAAATAATAGGCAGTGTAATATGATATGAGTACTATATCATTTTCATAAACCTAAGTTTATTTTGATAGCTATGTACTTATTTGAGCTGAAGTTCAACTTGAAGCCGACACGTCAAAAGCAAAATGGTTTTATTGTAAAATGTTATACACAAAATCATTATCAGGAATCACTAAAGGGTAAATCTGAAGCTGAACCAACGACAGAGTAGCATCAACATCCCAAACTAGTGAAAGTATGAGTGGGGTCCCGATGAACTCTTGAAAAAGTCTACAACAACTGTATTTGATAGCTGTCGTATTTATTCAAATGCTCACAGCCTTCTCATTTCATCTTTCTCTATATAGAACACGAAACCAACGCTTATATTTTTTTTTACAGTAGAGCAAATATATACCAGCGCAATTGTAATAGGAACCAAATATTTCTACACCTTCAATTCCTACATTGCGTTTGACGAAAACTGTTATTCAGGCCTGCCTGTCCGTTAACTTTGCCTGAAGAACATTTCAAGCTTTAAAACGACTACACAGCATCTGTGCCATACTATTATCGTGTACTTGCAACCAGTCCCTCTACTTAGACGTCCTGGCAAATCAAAAACATCCAGTTGTAGTTTCAGTCAGAATTCTATATAGTAAACAGGAAAATAGGATTGTAACTAACTAGCGACTGAATATATTATATAGTATATAGCTAAACGTAACGTTACTTTACTGAGGATGCATTTGAATAAAGTGGTCGGGCCGAAATATACCGAATATTTGTTGCTTGTTTTTTATGAACTTTGATAAAAACAGATTAAAAGTTTAGCCGTTTTGAAAATACCATTTCCCCCTAACGGACAGACGAAGGGCGGACGCCCAGTCAAAATCATAAACTGTCACCTTGTTGCTAGTAAAAGCCTGTTTTTTTGATTTTATGCATACCAAAAAGTACCACTACAAAAATACCTATATATACAAAGGAGGAGAGACGCACTGTTGTACCCTATACTACTCCCAAATGATTCTGAATTGAATGTTGAATACATACACAATCGGTAAATAAAGGCTGCACCTTGTACGTACCATGTACCACTTGAAAACTACAGGAATTCTGAAGTTCAATTCGATTAGATTTGTTTGCTCTCTTCTTCTTTCACATCTCTCTACCTTCGTAAGTATATGGTTTAGGTATACGAGTTGAGTTGTAAGTACACGGTGTATGGTTATAATGAAGTACGAGCGCTACACTACGATATAAAATGGGGGGAAAGCTCATATATGATTGGGAATAGAAAGGCTTAGCTTGAATTATCTTGGGAAGCACGGTTTTCTGGTTTTCACCACCAGTTTGCTTTTCCTATTTCTTTCTCTGTTGACATATATCTGCATTGTACAACTCCATGTATTTTGAGGGACTCACATATGCACTCCCTCAAACAGACGTTGTATATATACTTTCCACTAAAAAAAGTTGAGGTTGAAGTGAATATTTCAAATACGGTATTTGAATTGCGTGTGTACTCTAGTGTGTGCACAACAATATCACATTATGACTGACTGTTGAGTAAAATCAGAATTTCTAAATCTCAAAATTCCACTTTATTTGACAATCTGTATTCTTCATCGTGTGGGTGCCACCTGACTAGACACACCACAAGTTCACTATCGCCTTTACCACACAATACAAAGAGGAGCCTGCGACAAGGGTTTCCATTTGCTTTCTTTACATTGTTATGCTGTGTGCTAGTGTTATGTTGATTTAGAAATCGTCGTTGTGTTCATGTGTCCCATTTATTCTATTCGGGCATAAGACGAAACGTTTATGCTCAAGTCACAAATCGAGAGTTTAACGATAAGCTCTATATAGTTTTTTTTTAGCATAAGATCACTCTTTTTCTAGACTTTACACATTTTATCCAATTTGTATACAAAAGCAAACTCTCCGGAAGGAAACTGAATGAAACTCGCTTTGCACGTCAACCATGCGCCCTTTAAGCTTCCAGTTGTTGTAATTTAATATGCACACTAAAAACTACTACATGCATATAAAATTCACAGAGTCTCATAATTTTATTATAGAATACATAAAACCCTGAGATATTTTGTGGAAAATAGAATATTGGTGAGCTATCCTCGTTTTACGCAAATAGCCTGTAGAGGGCTGGCAAGTTATTTGTGAAAGTTTTCCTGAAACACAAATAGCAACGAAACTTTTGAAATGGATTGGTGGTTTGGAAAGCTGCTCAAGTAAATCCACATCAGCGCAGCGAAATACTGTGAATATGAACTAAATTTGGAAAGAACATTTGCAAATATGAAAGAACCATCCTCAAGTGGTGGTGTGTGCCCTGCAGCGTTGAAACTAATATTTGGAAAGTACTACTTATTGAAAAGATTATTATATTGCTGGGGATAATGCGAAAGGACCTTGAGTCTCATACAAATGAAACTATTCATCAGTTAAACCATACACTTAGCCCTTTGCCATCGGGTTACTGGGTACGTGGAAATTGCATTCTCATTAAATACATACATTATATATACACACAAATACTTGTCATACTAAATATTTTAGTATGAATTTCACAGTGATATAAGTTCATACAAAGTTGAAGGACCGAGGCTAATAATACATAATAAAAAGGACGACTTAAAACATTTCGGCGAAAATTGTCGCCAAATAGACCCAGACAATTCTATCCTAACGCATGGAAAACATGGACGTCATGAATGTGGTGTACAAAAGCCACAAACCAGTGAAGTCTCATTTAATTGAGCGAATCTTTTATAGAGAAGAGATTTACTGACATTATCATATTCCCAGAATCGAGTCTGAGTCAACAGTGCAATCCTTTCTAAAAGTAGGCTTACGTAACTCAATTAGTCTAAACTGAAAGTGACGAAGAAAGAGACAAAAATCATAAAAAAAAACTTTCAAAAATTACGTAGAAGGGACGAAGAGACTGATACAATACAACACATATTCAATAAGTCATTTACTTTTAGCTTCGTTATCAGTCTTTTCCCAGGACGCAAAACAAATCATCAACGAAAGTGAAAGGTTTCGGAATAAAAAATGCATGGAATTTGGGTGAAAATGATAGCTACGTACGTAGTTGATATGTGAGTCAATTTCACAAAATTTTCAAAACAGTGACGTATCGAAAATGCTTACATGAATTTTATTGGAATAAATCTGCGTTTAAATAATACTATCCTTACTTTCTTCGTTGAACATGAACAAGGGATAGATCATTATGGGCTATATATGGACTCATTTTCGAGAAAAGTTTGCTTACAAACAACTTTCACTTTGCTTTTACTTGATGAAGTTGAACACTATAATATACATATAAATTTATGCGCACTATGAAATGTATAAGGATCGGCATAAGAGAAAGTGTTTTGGTGAGATCATGAGATAGTAGTAGCATAATAGTACGTAGGTCTACCATATACTCCAGCAGTTGATTGTATTGCTTATATATTGAGAGTAAACGAAGTGAGTCAACTTACTTGGCGGATCGGAATAGTTTCTGTGTTTGACAGGCGAGGAGAGGATGACGACTGCCCTGTTGACGATGCTGCAGCAGCCGCTGCAAAGAAGCCTTCCCCAATATTTTCTCCAAGATTCTCTTTCATCGGCAAGTGAAACGTTGCATAAGGATAGATATCATCAGCAGTTTCTGCAATACGGCAAAAGTGGGAGAAGTAGTAAATACACGCCTTTCCCTTCATACTTAGTTCGCAACTACTTTCTAAAAATATACTACAAAATACACTTCTGTCCCCATTTTCACCATATATCAATCTCCGCCATACACAACACAACCAATGATTTTTTTTCACAGAAAGGGAGCTGCAGAAGAAATGAAATGACAGAAAGGGGAATCAAAGTGACAGACCAAAAGAATGAAAATGAAATCCACATAATATTATTATTCCTTGGAGAAATGCTTTTAAACTCATATTTGTAGAAAATATGAAAACAGTATACAAAAAAATAATACGATAAAAACGCCCCGACTAGTTTAGTTCGTACTTTGAGAGGGGCAAATGTATGACAAGGTATATAAACGAAAAGAACGCACGTAAAATGGATGTATACTTAAGTACGTCATACATTTTTTTACTCCGAGCGATTCAGCTATCGGGATGTGGCAATCGAAAGATTCACATACATTTTTATAAACTACCCAAGGTTATTATTAAATATGATTTGCTGTCTGTCAACTATCAAAAAAACCAAGTCTGTTGTACGATTTTCTTCGAATAAAAGAGGTCACGTCAACACAAATATAAATGTTTGGGAAATATGAAGCAAGTTTCATCCATCTTTTGATATTGTCAACATCGACGTCAACTAACTCGACTGTTTCTTTTTTTGCTGAAGTTTTTATGTTGAATGACTTCTTTTGGATCATGAATCAATCCAAGTATGTGTGTAGGTGGTTTTCCACAATAGGAGTAAATAAAATGCGTTTTCTTATTGAAATAAAATTTCTAAATTGCTTCAGCAAGAGAAAATTTAAATTTCGACGGTTCTTATGAGATAAAAAATTAAATTAATTATTGTTGTATACCTGGAATACGATCGCAATCCGAAATGAACTTTTCTCGGATAATAGTATAATCTCTGTCCAGACCCAAAGTATTTGCCCCCACGTCATTGATCCCACTTCCAAAAAGTCCATTTCCTGCACCACGACGGAATGTGAAAGCTTTGGTAGCCTTTGTTGCTTCCTCTTGAGGAGTTGAGGTAGTAGAATTACCTCCTGACCAAAAAAAAATGAAAAGTTTAGAAGCACAAAATCATCTCGGTAGTTTCCATTCCTATTTTCACTACAACGCAAACTTACATTTATGCATATAAATGTCAAATACAAAACCAACTTAGTGGATTAGCCCTTTGTTTTGTGAAAGTAGCTCAGTAGTGCAGGACAGTTTGAACTATAGCCTCAAACAAACAACAATGGCCAGTTGGAAACCCAACTGCTCCAATTTAAGTAGGGGTATTTTACGTCACTCTCAAAACAGTCAAAGTCAAGACAAAAGACTACTAAATAAACTGTACGAAACCCATTTTCTATTCATATCTTTTCCTGGATTCATTGTGTATTCTTGTTTTTTTATGCAGACCTCTTCTTCTCTTCGCCCTGCTTCCTAACTATGTATAACTGTTTTCTGCTTATGATCTCGGCTCACAAAACTCACAATATGTGGACAGTGATGAATGATGACTGATGATGAATGATAAATGATGCTGAGATTACTAGAGCACATAAAAACTTTACATCTGTCTATCCTTCTCTCTAGCTTGGCTTATGTGCGGTCTTAAACTGTGCATGGGGCCTTCATGCATACAAATACTAAACTATTCCTTATAGCATATATCATATAGTATAACAATGGGAAATCTACCATACATGTTTTAAAAGTGGGACACAGATTGAATGCAAAAACTTTCACATATCTACATATATATAAAGTAGCGTATACCGAAACAACATCATATCATGTGGATTTAGATTAGTATAGACATTTTGGCATTATAATGTTTAGATAAGCTAATTTAGCAGGTTGGAAACAGCTCTTTGAAGAGCTAATTTTCCGGATGACAGCCCCAAGGGTCACAGACAGATAAAGTTTATTTCATTTATATAATAACTGTTTTACTTATAAAAGTGTATGATATGCTACTACATATGTGGATAAAGGTCAAATATGGTTGATTCTCTTATTGAAATTGCTATATGTAGGTATGCACTCCATTCCAATGGTTTGAAATATTAAATGAAATGCAAAACTTGAGTGGAAGTAGCTTTTGATCACAAAGCAAATATAATTTCATGCAGGATGAAATGAAAGGCCTAACATTTTGGTCAACGAAGGTTTCATTTCATGTATAATGCATAAGGCGCCGAATTTTTTCCACATTTATGCCCATTTATGCCCTTACATTTGAAGTGTGATATTGAATCAAACCTGCAAGGTACACGCTTTGCACTATAACATATTACTTTACATCACATCTCGAAAATCCTTTATAATCCGGATTAACAAAAACCATTTATTGTTTGCAACGTCATTAGTCAGCTACTAAAAGCGGGGAGCAACAGATGTAGGAAATAGAAATACCAAAAGGGAAATATAAACCCATATTTTTGCGGTATTTCACATGAAAAATGTAATAATAAGCCGTATAACATTTTTTCCTCTCATCGGAGCAGCTTCCGACGTTCCAACCGCTACTGCATGCACTCAGACATCGACACATTTCCCAACAGGCATTTCCCCTCCAACAACATACTCATCATAAAAAACCCGTGTGCTGGTTTCAAGTTATAAAAGAGAAAACTTGTATAATATATATGTTTTCAAGTAAGGAATGAGATCAGAACTTACGCTTTCTCCAACAGTAGAAGCTGACGGACACGGAGATAATTGCCAGTAGGGAGATAACCAAGGGTAAAATGATATGCATGTCTTGATAAAAAGGTAGATTGTCTCCAGTCCTCGAAGACCTGTCACGATTTCCACTACTGCTGCTACTTGCTGAGCTCGTGCCACTGTTGCTAGAGGAGGAACCGCTACTAGTAGAGGAGCCTCGAGAGCGGCTGTTGAAGTTGAAACTGTTTGACGTAAGCCCTAGGGAATTATAATTTATTACATGAATATAAACCCAAACATATTTATTATAAGAACTCGCTTTCTCTCTTTCTTCTCAGAAGTGGTTTCTTACTACTCGAGAAAAAGATTTAGCGTCATCATGATGCATGCAACACAAGCTATACACACGTTCATTCATCATGATGCGTGAGCAGAGTGTGTGTTATGTAGCTTTTCTTCTTTCAGAGAAAGTTTTTGTTGGTTTATTCTTTACAATATTTGAGGATGTTACGTACATATACATATATGCATAATGTGTAACAAGCAGAAAGCAACATAAATAATAAATTCATATAAACATAACATGTTCATGTTGTGTTTTTTCTTATATAAACAAACTGATACTATTGCTGCTTAGGAGAAAAGTGTAGGTAGCATTATTGTCCCAGTAAAGAAGAAGCTTTAAGAGATTCTCCACTTTATGTATGGATTGCAGCATCTAAGATTCTTATCATCGTTTGTGTGTATCCTTATACTCTTTATGTAATGCAGATCCTCTCAGATAAGCTTCAATGTTTTGTGTAAGCAGCCATGTAAGGCAGTAAGGTATACAAATATAAACAGAACAAAAACACTAAAGCTTTTTATGCATGTTTCAAACGCAAACCATACACGTATGGAAAATAGAGGGAAAGTGGAGCTGTTGAGCTCTTCCTCTTCACTTTGTTTCCCAAGAAGAACACTACTCAAAATAGCCCAAAAGAAAACAGCTACCTCAACTAACTAAAGTAACCATACTATAGGGCATAGAGGAACAAAACGTGTGGTAGAGAACGAACGAAGGACCCTCACAGTCACTTCTTTACTTTTACCATCCCGGATGTAATGTATGCTCTTTCAAGCTCTCCCCATTTCAGGTACAAAGAATCCATGAGTTTGAGTAGCAAACTAAGAATAGGTAGACAAATATAATGCAATTCATAATGTACCTCTTCCTCCTTCCAAAATTTATTGAAAGGAGAAAGAAATCTAGTTTTGCTATATGAAGCGAACAAGACAATAACTTTACCACTTTCTTACCAAATTTGACTTGAGGGACCACACATGCATATATATACAACAACATAATATACTGCTGGTTTCCAGCACCGGCAACAACTCTGGCTGAGAGTGCAGTTCCGGGGGAGGAAGTGGCAAGAAGGAGTACAGCACGTGTACAAAAGAAGCAGAAAAATAAAAGTTTTTTTTATAATAAATCTGGCATGGAGCAGAACGATGGATAATGAGAATTTTTTACTTTAAAGTATACTCATAGAAATAAGACAACTATAATAAGCGGAGAATTAGAAATTATATACTTGATATAATTTCGCAAATTAATTTTTTAATACATAAATACAAATCTATTTAAATTCACATAAACATACACTGTATTCACGCAACAAGAAAATAATTTAAAAAAACAAGTAAGTAGGAATCCTTTGATTTAGATTGAATCTAACTTGTTTATGCATATCATCAAGATCATCCACACACTCTTTGTCAGTACCTTCAGCGCCCATCACTGCCAAGCACGACAAGGGGATCAAACAGGAAGGCAATACTAACAAAATATTACGTAAATTGCCTTTTCTTTCCGAACAAATTATATGTATACACACAGGAAGGGCTAAGACTATGAAAGTAGATAAACTGTGTGTGTATAAATATTCTTTTGTTTTATTATAGCTCCCCGTTCAATGTTCAATACAAAAGTTTATGAAGGAGCAAAAGCACAAGAGAAAGGATAACTTTTACCATGTTCACATTTTATGTGTCAAAAGCAAGCAGAAAAGACACAAAAAGTTTTTCCCTCCTTATGGAAACCACCACACACAGCTTATTCCTTGCTTGGAGCGTCGGTAAAGAAAAAGAGGAAAAAGCTCTCACTTTACATACTTTATACACACAAGTGGAAGGGAAGCGGTGGCACACACAACTCACTATCAAATAGCCCTACAAAAGTGCATAGATTATGTATATACTACATCGCGCATCGTATAATATATACTCTGCTCATTCATATGGTACTCCATTCTCACTCAACTTTCTCTGTGTGGTAATACTTTTTCTTTTTGAAATGCATAACTTGGGAATAGAGACAATAGACAATCATGCACAAGCATTTATCGTTGTATATACTTTGCTTTTTCGCCAAACATACTGCTATGCTCTCTCTTTCTGTACTTTCGGCTTTCACATAGTGGTAAAAAGCTCATATCTTTTTGGACTCCTTCACCAAATATATTATCTCTTGGTTCTTTCGTACTGAACCTGTAATGTAATGTAACGTACGTAGTTGAAAGGGAAGACAGATAGATCTCTGCTATCTAAAAATAAAACCTAGTAGCTATCCCTGGTTGCTGTACAGACCAGTCCTGAAACTCATAAAGTGGGAAGGCAGCAAGGCAATGACTAATATTTCAAGTTTTTGTTTCAAAGGAAAAAAGAGAGGAAGCTTAAAAACATCCCTGTTAAACTCTCTAAATAAATAAATAACAAACCACTAACAACCTTATTTCGTTTTGGTTGTTGGACAGAAATGAAATGAAGGAGGAGTACACAAACACATCCGAAATGCATGCATGCAGTTTAGCCACGTTTTACAAAACAGGTCATGCATAAGGGACAGGACAGGAAGAAGCTACAAAGGGGACTACGGTAAAAGAAAAAGTGACATTGTGCCACATCCTCGCCCCTTCTCTCTCTCTCTCTCTCTCTCTCTCTCTCTTGGAAGAGAGCAAACCAAACCAAACTAGGATAGTACATTGCGGACACACGCACACTGATACTTAATATTGCAGCCGAATGAAATACTGATCTATGTATATTCAGAATGGGGCCTGACAAGCCCGTTGTTCTTCTTGGTAGGAAAAGCTGTTAAAAGTTGTTGTGTTTCGCACTCTCTGACTATTATACTGTTGAGACTTTCACTTGACTCCAAAGACTTTCAGCTTCCGTTTCTTCACCGCGTATATGTAGAAGCAGCAGCTTTTACTACTATTCACATATACATATATAGTAAAATAATCATATATCTAAACTTATGTAGTTAGGCGGGTCATAATGTTGATGCAGTGTGGAGAATAAAGACACAAGACAAAAACTTTTAGCACCATAAAATGAGGGGATGGAATAAGAAGCTCGTAGAAAGAAAGAAAAATAAAATCGCCGAGGAGTAGTAGTAGTGACTTAAGCGAGCAATATAAAATGGATATGTAGATATATTTTTTTTAGCAAAGAGTGTATATATGGGAAAAGTTTGTCGTAATGTATATATTATTACTACGTGGTGTGTGTGCGTAAAGTGTATTTGTATGGAAAAAGTTATGTTTGAGATTTTAGTTCGTTTGCTTGCTTACCTCCTTTAACGAGAGAAGTTGATATTTCATACTCTGCTGTGGTGCTCCCAGCTCCATTGTTCCCTGTTACACGGATGATGTAATCCGTTTCGGGTGTCAGATCATTAATTTGGACCCTTTTATTATTGGACCCCACTTGGGAAGACAATGAGGAGGGAGAGGAACCCGAACTAAAAGTTCCATCGCCTTGTTGCCTCACTGTTGTTTTCATTTATTGTTTTTATTATCATCGGAAATTGCCGCATGAAGAAAAATGTTGTTGTTGGAGTTGGGACGAGAAAAGAAGTACCGAAAGAAAAAAAGAGAGAAAGTGTGAACAAACCATTCGTTTTATGTAGTTCTACTGTTGCTCTAACAGTCCGCACGTAATAAAACAATTAATAAACCAAAGAAAGTAAATTGTGCAGATCCGCCAAGGGTTAGCATAAAACATTGTTAATTTCGGAAGTAGCAAGTTACGTTTATGTGACCTTGCTCGTTAAACTAGTTAATTTCATTAGAGCTCCTTTAACCAAACTATTCAGTATATATATATATACAGTGGTTTATGGGATAAAATGTTTTGTGTTGCACTGTAATTCTAACTTACAGCATTAACTTGCTGAGAAATTGGAGAGGAACGACAAGAAAGGGGGAAAATAGGATTTGATATATATTCGAATTGTAGGATGTAAGAGAACGGAGCATTGAAAAAAGCAGATGCATGTAATTACACGTGTCAGTTAGCTGTCGGAGCTCCATCTCAGAATGAAATTCAGCCGAGCTACACTGACTGTACCACTTTCTTCTGAAAGATTTTGTACAATTTCCTAAAGTGAATTTCTATCGATTTCACTTGCACTTTCAGTCTTGTTCTCTAATAAATGCATGTAAGTCTGGTTCCACGAACATTATATATATAGTCAATAGTAGCTTGCTATAGCCTAAGCTGGTTGGCTGATGCTAATAAGATTTACGGGCTTATAATACAGCCGAAAAGTGTATACTGCATGCAAGTGACATGAAGTAGTTGAAAACGAAAATCATTTAATTCATTTAAGCGCTGAAACAACATGCATGCATGATAATCTCTTACCTAGACTCCAGCTTGATGCAGTCTTGGGTTTGTACTCTATAACGAAGCTGGACACTGGGCAATCAGACGAGTTCCAGGCCACCAAGTTAAGTGTAATGGAGGAAGAATTTGACTGAAGGAAATGAGCAGCTGTAGGGTTGATTGGACGTGAGCCTTTAGTTGTCACTGAAACTGTTTCGCTGGGAGGTCCACCACCAATCCTGGTGTAACCTGCGTGGATAAA
Source organism: Orchesella flavescens (assembly GCA_964034955.1). Classification (NCBI taxonomy): domain Eukaryota; kingdom Metazoa; phylum Arthropoda; class Collembola; order Entomobryomorpha; family Orchesellidae; genus Orchesella; species Orchesella flavescens. Next base: position 31,876,582 of record OZ035954.1, on the reverse strand, counting down.
AGAAAGACAAGGACTTGAGACAACGTAAAGAATGTCTACTTACGACTTACGTTACAAGCTACTACTATACTATCTAAAGTAAACTTTTCCATCTTGTACATTACTTATTCATTTCCCCTAAACTTTCTTGGCTATAAGACTAAACTAAATGTAAAATTTTACCGGAAGTGTGCTAACCATATCGTAATTACTCACCAATCAAGTAAAACTCATACGACCTCCCACAGGTCAGACCTTCAACGACGTAAGTTGTCAGCTTTTTATTTAAAGTAATCTCTTCCCATTCTCCACTTGCAGGTCTGTAATTCAGCACAAAGCCTTGGATAGGGGCCCCACCATTATCCCCTTGCTTCCACTGCAACCGAACGGAACTTGCTGTGATGGCTGTTGGGTGCAAAAGTGGAGAGGCTGGGGGAACTGTAGAATTTTAAAACAATATATAAGCTTGTAAGAGTACATACATACGTAAGAAACTATTATATATTTCCGTATGTTTAGTATGTTTTCCAAATATTGATTTTTGAGAAAATTAGCAGGTACCTTGCACATGGAGTACGTAAATAATATGATCAGTCCCTTCTGGGTTCTTTACAATGCAGCTGAAATTTCCGTTGTCACTTCGCTGAACGCTTTTAATGAGTAGAGTGCTATCCTTGTTGATCACATAGCGTGAATTGCTATAATACGTAAATTGAATAAAAAATATTTAATATAGACAAAGTCAGAAAACTCTTTGAACCACCATTGTAACTTTGCCTTTACTAATCTTGTTATATTATATGCAAGCACAAAAAAAAATTACAAAACAGACACCACTTCAGTATCATTCTTCTTCAATCATTTGTTGTGCTGATACATCTGTCTGTGTAAACGATTGTAGGCTTTTTCATCGTATGAATTTACATCGTCGTGCTATTTCATAGTCTTATACGCCATCGTACGGTCACCTCATCGTAGCCCTATTATTACAATTATCCGTTTCATCGTATTCATATTTTGGAAGTTAGCCGTTTCATAGTATCCTAATTTCAAAAGATATCCTTTTCATCGTATGGATACGATGAAAGGTACAAAAATCAATAAGTGTATTGAAATTCTATTTTCGTTTTTTAGAAACAATCAAGCCATAGCAAATAGCGTAGTCAACATTCATTCTTGTTTCTTTCGGATTTCATGGGTACTGGGTACCCTGTAACTTGTGTATTAATATATGACATTCAGAGCGAAAGAGGACTTGCAATTCACATCTATTTTTACAAAAGTAATGACTTTATATGTATTTACTTTGGTTTTCTTCATGTTTTTACACACCAAGACATCAACATAGCAAATATCAACGGTTTAAACGATAACTGAAGAGAAAAGAACACAAGTCATATCGATATTATGCAAGCGCTGTGCAATATTTGAACTATATTTTTTTTAAAAATTTTATGCTATAATTTTTTTAAACACTTAGTGATATTGCTCAGACATGGTTAAAACCCTGGGCTTTAATGCTAGAACCCACTGGGTACGGGTTTTGTAAGGTATAATGGGTTTAAATGGGTTAAAACGGAGAGTATTAATTTTCCATGTATTAAGCATGTTAATTGATTTCATGTATGTATCATATTATGCATTAACTTAAGTTCATAAACAAAGAATTAAAATGCAGTGTGACTTTAACTGTAATTTTAATCAAAAATCGTTAGATAATCAAGAAATCATTCAGTTGTTAAATTTAATTTTGGCTGAGGACAAATGATGATGTTACATTAAACGTAGTTACATATTGAACCATCACCACCAACAATGTACTAATAGTTAAAAATTCCGATTTAACATTGATTTTTTACCCATAAAACCACGAAATTGTAGGTCTAGGTAATGCTAGAACGTTTTTGTTTATTTTTGAGACATAAAGTTATGGTTGTTTAAAAATCATAGTGTCATATAATCGCAAAAACTTTTGAAATCTGCAGGTAAATGTGCTGGACCTGAGCATGATTCCTTAAGTATGCTAAAAGCCTGTTTCACAACTATTCCTGACAAAAAACTACTTATGAGTATGTAAAAGTAAAAAACATGAAGAAAACCAAAGTAAATACATATAAAGTCATTACTTTTGTAAAAATAGATGTGAATTGCAAGTCCTCTTTCGCTCTGAATGTCATATATTAATACACAAGTTACAGGGTACCCAGTACCCATGAAATCCGAAAGAAACAAGAATGAGTGTTGACTACGCTATTTGCTATGACTTGATTGGTTCTAAAAAAACGAAAATAGAATTTCAATACACTTATTGATTTTTGTACCTTTCATCGTATCCATACGATGAAAAGGATATCTTTTGAAATTAAGATACTATGAAACGGCTAACTTCCAAAAAATGAATACGATGAAACGGATAATTGTAATAATAGGGCTACGATGAGGTGACCGTACGATGGCGTATAAGACTATGAAATAGCACGACGATGTAAATTCATACGATGAAATAACCGGTAACGGTGTAAACTTTGCTCGAGGTATATAATATGTATAAAAAACCAACACCAACAGACATTGCCTTGCTACACATATTTCTATTACAACATTACTTTGCATCATGATTATTCAATGAGACATGTACATAACTTTTACAGGAACCACCTGGCTGGAGTTTTCAACAGAAAAAGACTTTCGCTTGTAAACATTGTTGCCCTTTCTCCTTCTATTTTTTCCCCCCTGAATCATACATTTATGCAAGGTTTGCATGTAGCATGTGACATGTTTTGATCATCGTCTGTTCCCTGAGCTCACCTTGAAAAGATCGCCTTCATATTCTACGTATTCTATCCCTTTCTCTCTCTTTCCATTTTCTCCACCAAAGCCATCCCATATTATATTACATATTGGGCATCAGGTGGTACTAGTAATGTCCTCAGGATATTGCAAGCCATGACATGAAAACTATCTTTTTTATGACATTCCTTCCACTCACCAACATATATAATACCGTTAACTTAACACTCACTGCCACCAACAATTCTCTTTTTTCAAGCTACTTATGCTTCATACACACTTCTCCCAAGGCTAACTTGTAACACTTGAGTATGAGCATTTTTTTCCTCCTTCTCCCTCTCTCTCTCAGTTTGGAAGGGGTTTGCCTCAAAAGTGTCACAGAATTACATTACATGGCACTTGGGTTGGTAGTTGCTTTAAGCTGATGATGCTTGTCGTCGCAGTGCATTGCTAAAATAATGTTTTATAGATGTTCATATAAAAATGTGCCTTCCTGTTCTCTCTGGAATTGCTTATGAGTTTTGGTCCAGTCAAAGCATACGTTACATATTGCACCAAACTAAACCACATATGCCATTCCCGTCAAGTTCTAGGTATTTTCCCAAGCGAAAGGGAAAATCTTAGTAACCCATCACACCAATACCAACACAGACCGACTTCCATATTATTCCGGTGTTGTAAAAAAATCTCTATAAATCCTTTGGGGTGTAAAATCTAATGCATTCGTTTTTATTGGAACCTTGTCCCAACTAGAGGTTCAGTTTTCGTGATCCCCCTTCAGAAAACTATGTATAATATGGAATACTAGATCGCTGTTTGAGTGAGGAAGGACTGACAGCAATGAAAATGAGGTTATCACTATTACAAACCATTTTATCGTTTCACAAGACACAGATGCAATCTTGTTTGACTGGCATACAATATTACATCATGTGCCTACAGAAAGATCATTGTCATCAACTTAACAAGCACGTCATGTAAAGCTTCAAAGAGATTATAATCTACATGATTTTCACCAGAAAAATATTGAGTTGGATGATTAGTTGGGAAAACGGGTTGGGTAGTGTCATGTGCTATCTTTATAATTAAAAGAGATTATTATTGAAAGTTTGAAATCAGATCACGGACGATGAGTTTCAACAAAACCTTGTGTTTCCCTCATAAATGGAAAATGTACTTGGAGAAAGAGGGAGCAAAAGATTGTGATGCGATATTAGCTTTTTTTGGTCTCTTTAATGAACATAAATATTTTCTCGTATGTTACAATGTTCCAACTAACTCCAACCAAGTAATTTTCCAAGGAAAAAGTTTCATGTGTACTTTACACTTTTGGTGGACGACAGCTTTATTCTTACCACGAAAAAATGGGGCCACCCCACAGAGCCTTAATAATACCACGAGGTAATTAAGATACCAAGAAGGTATATTATGACCGTACTATAATATTATTATGTGAGGAACAATGGGGAAAAGAAGCACTTACCTTGCTGGGTCAATGATCCTGCCACCTCGTCTCCTCCATGTTACAATAGGAGCTGGAACTCCAACTGTCAAGCATGGCATTAAAACATCAGCCTTCCAAGGAGTAGCAATCACCTTGCCAAAAGATATGATCCCTGCAGGGACTACAAAATGGAAAAGCAAAAAAAAAACACAGTCTAAAAAAACATGCTACGCTTAATACACATTCAGTCACTCACAATTTTTTACATTAAACTGTCATTAAAAGTATTTTTTTCGCCATTTCAAAATATATTCCAATGGTTTCCGATTTCCATCTAGATTCCATTTCCATAAAAATCCATCATCACCACCACCATCACCAACATCATGTGATTTCAACTAACAAAATTATATTGGACTTTCTCTCAAGCATTTTTTTAAAGGCATAAAAGATGTGAAGAAAATAGAGAGTCTCATTTTCTTTCTGTGTATTTTTTACCCATAGCAGAAGAAGTAAATGAGGCTGAAGAACTTCTGGCACCTTCACCGATTCGGCTCTCAGCAGTTACCCAGACTTCGTACGTTTCTCTTCTTTTCAAATCTGTCACCTCGTAATTCCATGTGGATGGTGGTACTGTTTTCTTCACTGTGCGAATCTCACGACCCGACCCATGATCCAAGATACGAATATACACATGGAATTTGACAATCCGTCCATTCTCGTTTCTGGGTCTTTGCCAAGTGACTATGACGGATTCTGGTGTGGCTGCCATCGCCTTTATCCCAGCTGGAGCGTCTGGCACTATATATAATATCATAATCATCATGATGTGAATGAGATAATAGAGATACAAAAATAATGGAAAATACTCAACCATAAACGTAATGCTAACTCTAATGCACCAATAATATTTGCAATGGCGCACCAATAGGAGCAGCAAAAAGCAACTGCAGACTCACGTACACACATGTTGTACACTACAAACACATGTATCCTTTTACATGAGTGTTCTTGACTCTATGCGTAAATTATCAAAGCTACAGTTTAGTTTAGTACTAGTAATTTTCATTTGCGACTGAAAAAAAGCAACACGAAACAGCACACACAAGAACTTTCACTTGAAATACAAGCCTGCACACATGTTATGGCTTACAGTTATATAATGCTCCATATTATTATTACATTACACACATTGCATGCAACAACCTAAGCTCCCTTTCACTTTTCTTCTTCGGTTTCCCATTCAATTTCAAAGGAAATATCAATAGATAACTTTGGCTCACTTGGTTTGGTACGATACGATTATATCACTTGAAATAACCATGGACTGCGACTGCACACATATATATGTACAATCCTTGAAAATCAAACGGAGCAGCAAAGTATCAAGCCTTCCGTCTTTCTTCTGCAAACTCCAAGTCCTGTACTACTACTACATGTACATGAGGAAAGCGAGCGTACAAGAGTTTTTAAGCAGAGGGACAAAGTAATAAAATGACATCATAAATCCAAGGTGGCATATAATAATTGTCCAATGCATTCCTCTGCTTACACACGCAATACGTTACATCAGTACTTAAACCTAATATAAATATTGTAACTAAACTGCACAACCAGGACTACGGCCGCCTCCACCAACTCCTCGTAGTCTCATGTACTTCTTAACAGCTTCAAGAATCGAGGCAAATGGCTTCCAAGTTTTAAAGAAATCGTGTGTGTGTGTTACTTTGTATGTCGTGCTTTTACACACATTCGCGTCAGAGGAGCAAAGGAAAAGTCATGAATTTCACAGAATTTTCAAATGACATGCAGTTTTTCGCACTGTAGCGTAACTAACTATATATGATCTAGTTTTGAACAAAAGGGTTGGTTGGGCTTCTAAAAAAATTTATTTTAAGGACTACGAAACGAACTACCAACTAACTACCACTTGCAAACAAATGAGAGCGTTGAGCATGCATGCATGTTCTTAATGATTTTCTCTACATTCCCCCCTTCCTTCTTTATTGACAAAATGTGTGCAATTGAGAGCTTAAGCATTACAGTTCTTGAAACAAGGTCAACCACTTTGTCTTTTGCAAAAGCAGTTTCACTTCTCTTCCTCTTTGTCATGTTATAGCCAGAGTTGTGAGATTCTGGTTGAAAAACTGTTTGAAATTATATACATATTTTTGCTCAGTGTCACTTTAAAGTGTACATATAAATGTTTGGGACTAGAGGAAATAAGTGCCAGCTTGAAAGCAAATGGAAAGCATCCATTTCAATGTTTCATGAGTTGTAAAATGCACTAGTAGTAGAAAAGAGGAGAGAGTAGAGGCTGGATTGAAACTGTTTTCCTTTGCAGAAGAAGAGTAGTGGAAGTGAATTGCCTTTGGAATAATATGCAATAGTAAATGTTTGTAATAAACCCATGAGGAAGCAGAAGGAAAAAGAGCAGCTGAGTGAAGCATGAAACTCGAGAGGAAAAGGCTTTATATGTGCGTTTCATGTGAGGGAAGTACACGAACAGAATTTATTTGGTGAAAGTAAAAGCAAGAGCCTAGCAAAAGAGAGCGAGAGACACATTATGATTATTATTACAGATGACGCAATAAAACACAGTAGCACAGACGCACCTGATTCCAATGTCCGACAAAAAATGGGCTGACTAAAAACACCATCACCAACGGCTGTTGCGGCTGTTACTGATACACTGTTAAAACACACAAGAGAAAAATATGGGATTTGTCTACTGGATCCGGGCTAAAAGATTTTCGTACATGATACTATAAAAAAACTCAAAAGTGCAAAAACACTCGTTAAAATAAGTATTGACGAAAATAGCTCAATATTTAACGCTACTGCCCAAGTACCCGGTAACAAGAATAATGTTGTTGAACTGATGAGTTTGCTCTGCTTTCGTTTACTTCAATTTATAAACTATTTGTAAATTTTCAAACATAAACACATCACAACTCCATCGACTAATGGGTCCATAAATATTCCAAATCGTGAGCGGTTACATTTGTACATAAATATCTACTAAATTTTTAGCACCAAACCAAACTACATGTCACCTTTCATTATATATATAGAACATTATCGGGTCATTATTGCGATTAGCAAAATTCCTATATATATTCATTATTAATCACCGGAGGTAAAGGTTTTTGGCACGAATGTATAAAGATAACAAATATGGTAAGTTACTGAACATTCACATTTCGCGTTAATTGGAATCTGAACTCGTCTCATAATGCCCTTGTGTTAAAATCATTTTAAAAAGTTCCTTAAATTAACTCACCTATAGTTTGTATACGGTGTCAACCCGTGAACAACAGTGTTAGTAGAAGTTACCCGACTGTCAAGTTCCATACCTCCTCCGAAATTCGTTGCAGCACCAGCTGGGTTCCCCGTTCCCACATCATTACCACCATCTTAAGACAAAGTAAAAAAAATGCAAGTTTCAATGAAGCCTTTATAACTAGCTGTTCCCAGAATACCCCTTTCTCCCACTTTCACGCCTACTTATTACCAGACCCAGGTTGTAAATTGAGACTTTTACCCTTTCTATAGTGAACATATGATTTTTAGTCTTTCCTTTCTCGTCTCCTTTCTAAGAATTACGGGCAAAGAAGACAAAGTCTTAAAACTCTGCCCCTATACAAAACCATACACTATTCTCGTTTTCTAAATTATCGGAATTGCTGTCAAGGGACAACTTTTTTCTGTCAAGTTGAAAAAAAGCAGGAAACAGAAAAAAGTTGGAAGTAGGCATGGCTTGAAACTGATAGCAAAATGCATGTTGATCTTGTATTTAGCAAAGTTGTGCTTTCACATTTTTATGTTAACAAACTGTGAGAATTTTCCCATGGAAGATACCTTAATATATGACAATTTCATTTACTTTTGCTGCTAGTACATATATCTTGAACAGTCAACAGTACACAAGCAACTTTTTTCCTTTCTCTTTCTCAAAATTATGTAAATAAGTAGCTGTCAACATAATTCAAACAAAGGAGTAAAAGAAAAATTGACTTACCGCCTGGAGAGGAGCTGGCTCCCGAGAAGTAATACGATATGGGAAACCCATCGTCATCAGGAATGACTTCGAGAACAACCCGAAATGACACAATATTCCCATGGGCGTGTTTCCTTGATGGTGGTTCCCAGCTCACGGTGACACTATGAGCTGTCGAAGAGGAGCAAGTGACATCCGAAGGGGCGGCACTTGGAACTTGTTGCGTGCATGAAATACATAAATATTTTCATTATCATTGTGTTACATGTCATCATCACGAAGAAAACAGGAGTGACGAATAGAGTTTGTTGAAATGTGTGTGAGTGAGTAAATGTCGATGTCATTCTCTTCAAGTTATAGCTCGTCGATTTTCTCTATGTAAAGTGGGATAGCATATGGTTAGGGTGTGTTTCCAACAATTTTATTTATTCAATGGAAGTTTCCGGTTGTTGAAAGAGTCGAAAAAGAAATGGGAAAACGAAACAAAAAGAAATGCATAATTAATTCTGATTCAAGTTTTGTAGCCAGCCCTACCACGACAGAATACCTAAATAACTAAATGAATACATCAAGAAGAAGAAGGGGTTCAGTTTCTTTGAGAAAATCCTCCAGCATTTTCCTCTCTTTTATTCTAGGTACAACTTCCGCTTCACTTTCCTTTATTTTCAACTTTGTTCTCAAAATCCAAGCACACATAGCAATACTACTTGCGCTCTGGTAATACCAGGAAACAATAATAAAACCTGGTGGCCTCTCCCTTCAATCCAAATTAGGAAAGTTTTGAGTTTGGCCCTAGTCTGGTTTGGTCCCTAAAAACGTGAATACTTGAATACACATTGCAGATTACATAAAAAAACGAGCCTTTGCGCAAAGGAAGTTTGTGAGACAAGTAGGTATCTATGCATGTCTATGAAAGTAGGTAAAATCAGAAGGGAACTACTGAAATAAATGAGTTCTTCCCTTTCCAAATAAGCTGTATGCTAAAAACGCTACTGTAAAAAAGTTGAGATCCCAATGGGCAAGATGCAAGAAAGAAAAACTGGATACGACAATGACAAACGTTTAGTATTGCATTGTGTGAGCATGTAATGTAATGTAACAGTGGTTCCTCATGTATATGACATGATATGAGCTTATGTGTCCGCCTAAATATATGAGGTAAAGCTCTGTCTTTTGGAGAGTACAAAATAGAAATGAACACCAGAGGCCAGAACTTATTTTTCCCAATGACACACACTCATAATATGTTATCCATGTTCCTCAACCTACAAATAACTTTCGAGACCTATATTTTCCCGACAACTCTAACAAGTGAAATGTATGAAAATTGGGTTGTTTTATTTCTAAAAAGTTTCCTTTCACAAAAATGGAAAAGATTAAAAAAAACAAAGAATTTATATTGGGGAGAAAGTTGCAAAACATAAGTTGAAAAGTGGTTGAGTTGCTGGGATAGATCTATAGCAGAATCAGCAGACATAATATGTAATGCAGAAGGAACATGGATTCCGTCATGGGATTTGAAACAAAAGCCAACATGTGTTTGGAAAACAAAAAAATAATCACAATTTCAAGCAAAAGTAAACTCTAACAAGGAATCAAAACAGACTGAATAAGAAAAACAAGTTTAATCCTCTTCCATTGTTTTTGCAGACGATTTTCTATTCTGTTTAGTGGTTCACTTGGGACTTTACAATATACATATATACTCTAGCTAAACCCATATGTGAGGTACATACTTAATACTTGGAAAAGATGGATATGTACGTGTGTGCTTTCTCTTTGGAGAAACTGTTGTAATAATTTTAACTCTTCAAGCATGCTTCGTACACTCCTTATAATATGCATGACTCTTTGTATCCCACGTGAATACATTTACTTTTGTATTTATATAGTACAGTAAGTATTTCCAAAAAGGAGCTTAGACTTACCATCTTCAAGTGTAGCCGCAACCGAAGGAGAACTTGTGGGCCCTTCTCCCAATTGATTGTACGCTTGGACGACTACCTCATACTCGGTAAACTTGTCTAAGCCGCTGAGAATTGTGTTCAGTACTGGAACACTACCAGTAGAACTGGAACCACTGCTTCCACTTGCTGCGGATGACGAGGAGGAGGCAGAGGATGAGGATGATGATGATGATGATGAAGATTGTAATGGTGCCGTGGAAGAAAAGTCCTCATGGGTATTTTCAATCCTTGTCCAGTTGTACAATCCGATTTCCTCGCTGCTCACCAATGCATATTGTGTCATGCCATCGTTGTCGTAAATAAGGTCATCACGAGAAAAGGAAGGATATAAAACAAACATGCCAACAATATCAATACAACTGTATAAGTTATTGGCCTTTTCTTGTCAATGCGAGAGTCGTATATTGGATACAGGATGGATTGATTGAAAATGTTGGATGGACTGTCATTGATTTTAATTTGATCAGGTAGATAAAGAAAAAACAATTGTCTTGTATGCCTTTTAGTACGGTAATATTTTACAGGATATACAAACTTGTTTAACTTTGAATCTTGAAAGTTAAGATTAGATATCGGAGCATAAAATAATTTGATATTGATTTGTGATGCAAAAACTCAAACTGATGAACACTACCATTTGTTAACAACAATTTTTAGTATTGTAGTCTCTACATGCAGTTTTCTTGATGCCTTTGTTTGAACCGGATTGAGCAAAGCTCCTACTGCACTTAGTTTTAGTTGGATGCATTCTTTTTAAAATTGTGCTTTCTCTTTCTCTCTCTCTCTCTCTCTCTCTCTCTCTCTCTCTGCGCCCTACCTTTATAATATGCAGCTACGTTTGCTTTCTTTCCAAACTTGGTTGTGTATGTGACTGTGGCTTTTAACGGTAATCTCGTCAACGTGACTGCAGTACTAAGCAGGAGGCAGTGAAGAAACGGAAAAGAGCTTTTTCTAGCAAGCAAGCAAAGAACATTTTTCTGATGACCACTGCATAACATACTTTCGTCTACGTGTTATGGACCCCTTTTTATATGCTTATTGTGATAGAGCACAATCAAGACCAAGTATGCCTCCAAGGTAAAAAAAAGCGTTGTTACACGAATGATGCGTATGTATGGACAAGTCATGTTCAAAATTAGGAACGGGAGAATATACACACATCCCACGTGCAGAATGCAGTAGTACTAGCTAGTAATGGTCACCAGGAAATCTCTGAAAGAGCACCAAAAAGCAGGAGTAAGTATACGTACACGAACGTGACCCTTTTGAATTTCCTAAAAGAACTGTATTCATTCCCTTGGGTTTTATTTTAGAAAGTGGAAAGTGATTTTTTCCCTCAAGGTATATGTACGTAGTCTACAAATATGGAAAATGTTTCAAGAGCTACTACACAATATTACTACATTGCTGAGGTAAAATCTAAGTTTGTCTGCCTTACGACAAATACAAAAAAAACAGAAGAGAAAGCAGATGAAACTAAAGAGCTCGGGAAAGATACCAAAGAATCTTCTAATATGTAAAGACATTTCAGTCTAAATATGGCAAACGTTGTATGCATGTACCAACATTTATGTGCATACAGTTTTGATACGTTTTTTGGCATGATACATTCTTATCATTATCGGGATCATTACAAAAATGACACATGTACACACACATGGGCACAATTCCAGGAAAGGGCATGATTTCAAGAAAGCACCAAAAAATGCTTGAACTTTTTACCAACAAGAATTTAGATTACGTTACCTGGTTCGCTTGATTCCAACACTATACCCTAGGATTTGTCCATGACGGTGGTCTTTAGCTGGAGGTTGCCACGATATACGAAGCTCTGTGGATGAGACAGGTTCTACGGTCACGTACTGAGGTGGACCGCTGGGTGGCTCACCATCGGTGGTTACCTATTTTTTTTATATATAAAGAATGAAGTAATCAAGTCAAGGCTGTTGAATACATAAAAAACAATAATGTCAACTGCAATATTACACAACTTTCACTTGTCGACCCCGTCTCCGTCTCTCTCTCTCACCATGAATAATTCATGAGAGACAAATTTGAAATTTACAACTAAATTAAACTAACGACGTTTCTTCTTTGTTTTTAGATAAATGTCTAGTCTAAAAGGAGTTTAGCGTGTATGTTCCTTTTTAAATTGATTTAATATACATAAACCACACAATATTAGTACACATTAATATGAAAATCTACCCTCCTTTCATTTTTTCTTCTTCTTCTACGCTGCATACCTTTAAGGCAAGTATATAATACACAAGCATACACATCATCAAAAGTCATAAACAAGGCAAGGAGATGAGTCCCATTTCAACTTTTTACTAGTCCTCTCCATTTCCATAATTCACTTCTTTTTCCAAAGTGTGTAATTTTCCTTTACTACCCTCTTGCACAGGGCACAAACTTGACTATACTATAATAGAAGTGAAACAACTTGGGATTACTCGCTTAACACATTACAGCTTATTTAAGTAGAATAAAGTGCCCAAGCTTTCTCTTTTGACGCGTTACATTTTAAACTCCGAAAGTAACTACCTGCCTTCTGAGAGAAGTTGTCAGAGACAGAAATTTTGTAACCGGTTTTATAGGTGTGTTGTGGGTTCACTTTACGCTCAAACATTTCCTCATTTAATATCACTCACCTCAAAGACCTGAGTGGGATCAGAAATTCCAAGTTGGTTTCTTGCCTGAAGACGAAAGTGATAAGTGACAGCAGGAAGGAGTCCACTGACGACTAAAGAGTTTTGATCCCCCGAAGTGGATTTTCTCCGCATCGCTGTCTCGCTCCACTTCTCTGTAAAACCCAAAATGAAACGTAACACATAACACATGGATGTAACACTCCACTTCGTCATCATCATCCACAACAAGAAAGAACAAAAGAAGCTTTGGGAAGCGTGAAGTACCTCATCTAATTTTTAATAAACGGGACCATTTTCAAATTATTCTACGTATAAATATGAATATTAACTTTTAAAACATATATACATATATTGTAAATAGCAATCAAGAATAGAAACTATATACAAGTGATTAAGGGAGTACGAATAGAGTTCATGTCCACTTGTGACGTTTCCCAACGTCCCCTTTTTGTAGCCGTCAGTTATAACATTTAATATGCAAAGAGTTTTTGAGAGCAAATTAATTATATGCTTACACGACATAATTGATATGAGCGTACCGTTTTTTCTGTTCATTCATATTAACCTAAAGTATACTCTATGAACTATTTACATGTTGATTAAGGATTTTCTGCAAATCCTTGCGAATTTTATAATTTCTTTTAACTACAAAGATATTTACCGCATTAAATTTATATCCTTAAAATAGACTGGTTATAAGTTCCAACTATGTACAAAATGATATCACTTGCGACATGAGTTTTCGTTGTATGATTTGATATACATATAACATTTAATTCTATATAAGTTTCAACACAAAGTAACAAGTTAATGTACGTTATGTTATGCTTCTTGTATAAAGTGCATACTTCCTAAAGTCCCTCTTCCTGTCCCATCATCGTTTTTGGCTACATACTACATTGACTACAAACCAAGACCAATGTCCATATCCTTAAACTGTGGATGATATAACAACCAAACTCTGGGCTGGGTTTTGCTGTTGCTGATGATTCGTAGTAGGAGGAGGAGGACGATGCCTGCCTCCTCACATCGTCATCATCATCACAGAGTTTTAATGGGAAAACTCATCCACGGTGAATTTATGAGGGAAACCAAGTAGAATTAATGAGATCAAGTTTGAAAATATGCTTTTGCTTGTCTTCCTGTCGCTTGTTGTTGCGTTGCTGGCTAAATAAATATATGCATGTATTCAAGCATGTTTTTTGGGTTTTGGATATGGATAATAATGTTGTGCTGGTACTGGCAGTTTTCCACTTGTTTTGTATTTGTAAGCAAATAAAATGTTGAGAAGGAGAGAGGAGTTGTTTCACAGGAAAATAAATAGAAAATAAGAGATGATGACTACGAGTCTCTTTATAGCATACCATGTGCCAGCACCACATAGAAAGACAAGCATATTTTGCATTATTTTTGCTTTGATGATTACTTCAGTCAGTCAGTGTGGACGACAAAATGTGGGAAAGAGAAGAGTGAAAGTACCTGCAAAAATACACATTTTCCTGAAAGACAGGAAAATAAGAGACTACATGTATAAGCAGGCACGCATGAATGCTTGCTTGTATTTCTCTCTCTCTCATCCCTATATCACAACTAAAAAACCTGCTTAAGTTGCCATCATCAGGTTCACATCCTCATCATATCATCATAATACGTTGATAAACATCATCAGCATCTTTCTCATATGATCTGCGTTTTTTTAGACAAAATTCACATTTGCTCTTCTCTTTTCAAAGCTGGATACTTTCCATCAAAATCAAAAAAGTTTATGAACACGCACAGATGGGAGCAGTCATGCGTTAGTACTACATTTTTTCTCAAGTGTCATTTCCCTCTCGCTTCGCTATCTGTTTAAAAATAATTTGTCTACGCTTAATATTATATAACAAACAACATGCACAATTATAAAACACGTAATGATGTGATAGACATTGGAATAATGACAAGATGTCTAACATTTCACTGAATTTATCAGCAAAAACTTTTGAAGGCATATACACATGAAAATACGTAAATATTCATCTATATATGTTCTCCAGCCAAGATACGCATGGATACTATACTCCTACGCTTCAACGGTCACATTTGAGTTGTAAGAGGAGTGCTCAAAATGCAATATGTGACGCAAAATGGTACTCATAAATTCGCAGGGAGTATCCTCAAATCTGTATACTAGTGTACTACTCAACGCAACGAACAACACACTGATTCTCCTACTGCTAATCGCTAGTATTACACTGACTCCCCCGTTTTTTAAGGCTTTCTAACGACGACGCAAATCTTTGCTACAACATATTATGTATTCTACCCTTAGCTTTGTTGAACCTGCATATAACATATAGCATTATTATATAAAAGTAAAAATTTCTTTTGCCAAGAATTCCTTCTTTTTTCTGTCCTTTTCCATTCTGTCATATCACATATCTGCTAAAACTTCCATTTTTGGATGGGATGGGATATATACACACACACTAATACCCTGTACTGATTTAAGCCTAGCCTTGGTTTGCCATAAGCCATCATCATCATCAACATCATATCTTCCTTTTGCTTCTTCTGGTTCATGTCCTACTCACTATGTGCGTATACAATCTTAACGTATCCACAAAATGGACATCAAATCCACCATTAAGAATAAGATATGAGAAGGAATGAGGAAAACATTTGCCAAGAAAAGAGGGAGAAAATAGGAGCTCGACGGGGAAAGAGAAAAGAAAAGGCAACATCTCTATCCTTTAGAAAAGAATCTCTTCCGTTATTTCCCATTTTTTTCTTCTTCTTCGTTTTTCATAGTTGATAGGGATGAATAGCATGTGCGAAATACTCGTGTATTTCAGCATGGTTGGATGACTTTACATGGATTCCCTTCAGGATAATATGGATGCATTTTAGTATTCCTACTAATAATAATACCACACTTCCTTTCAGATTATATTTTCATCCTCTGTCTCCCCTTAGTATATATATCGGCCCTTTCCCTTTTTAAAAACACAAATTTTTATGAGCACAACAAGACAACATGAAATGCACTATACGCAATGAGTATGTAAGCAACCATTCATGCATGATACATTTCCTCTTGCTCATTCATGAGACCTCCTGGTGTTTCATCGTTTCATCACTTTCTTATCTGCATTATCTGTAATGCGTATAATGTGACGATGATTATCATCATCTCATCTCATGTTCTGGTTTTAGTGGTATCATCTTGTAACCTATATCATCACGCACATTTTTTGTCTGATCACATTATGCTTTCATCCTGTCTCTCAACCAAGAAGAAGAAAAAATGTTGGAAAGAGCACAGCAGATATATGTTAAAGGAAAACAGATTTGATATAGCAGGAGCGTGATGTTGGATGTGATGATGAAGAGAAGATGATTATGCTCATACTTCTCATCCTTTTCATGTTATAAAGACCAGAAAACCAGACCACTTATGCCTAAATTCAAGAAAGCCTTGCATATACTTACACCCTGATTCATTATATAGATGACTAATCCTTCCTCCTCAGTCCTTCATTTCATCGTGATCATTTTATCATCATATTTTAATCATATCACCATTTTAATCTGCCCTTTCAAGAAAATCCTCTCAGTTTTACGTGCTTTCAACTGCATTCATGATTTTGATCTTATGCATAAAAACTGTAAGCATGTGTAACGGAAAGTAATGCATTGTATCTTTCTGCTTAAATGTATTATGCAAGCCTGTAATTTTCCGGAGGTTCTGAGGAGAATAATGGGGTAAAAATGCTAAACACATCAAAAATGTTTTAAGCCTTTGTTTTATCAGATGTAGCATCATCTAAAATCATATCACATACACGCATGTTCAAAGAGTTGAAGAGTTTATTTCACACACCTGCTATATTTTGTAATTTTGGTGAGTATTTGGTTTATTTGTTATGTAAAAAGTTAGAAATTACACAAGCCCATGCAGCTAGAATAAATAGCTTTCTCCTGGGAGAATTATTTGGATGGATAATATAATATGTGTTATGTTTGCAAATGGGATTCCGGAGAGGGAGGAATATATATACGAAGTTATATAATATGCTAAAGGATGATAAAAAACGTGATGATAAAATTTATTAAGGCTCAACTTCCCCCAATGTATACATAATATATATGCAAGTAAACGCATATGAACATCATGGTTGGGCCACAGGGATCAAATAATATCTTGCGATTTGGGGAGGAAGTTAAACTCCACGAAGAAGAAGAGGTAATTTTCAGAAATCTTCAAAACCGGGTACTACTGCAAAATGAAAGATTTTACGCAGTAGTTAGTGAAAATGTTCGGATTTTACCATACTAATACATACTATTGTCAGCAGTTTAGTTGAGTCTTTAGCTGTCAGCCGGTTTTTCTCTGATGTTTGAATCCGTCTATGCAGCTAGAATACCCCGTACTTTTTATTTAATGCTAAATTTTTTCTTTGCTGCACTAGTTCTCATCTATTTCCAGTATTTTTTTTTCATTTGAAAATCGTTTTCTTCTTTTTGGATGTTTTATTTGTTATTTGAAAAGGGAAGAGGAGAGGAGAGAAAGAAAGGAAGGAAATGGAAATAAGCAAGCTTTTGCATCTGTTGTAGTTATTAAAATTGCATAGGTTCCTTCCTATATTCACTGTCTCCGTCTTGCTTCCTCTTTCATAGGAGCAGAAAAAAAACAGGCTTAAGTTTAATAATATTTCTTGCTTAGATGAACAAAGCAGGGATTTCGTGAAAAAAAAATTTTGAGCAGGAAAATTTAAGCAAACGATGAAGGAGAAAAACGAAAAAAAAGAGAGAATAATATGTGTGTGTAAATTGAATGGGGAGAGGAGTATTCAAAAAAATAGGAAGTATTAAAAGATGAAAGCGCGGTGTAGCAAAAAATGATGGAACATTCGTGTGTACGTACGCGTCTTTCTTGGATAGTAAAAACAGTTCAGAATATGAAAATCATAGTGCCTACCTGACTCTTCTTTGTATGAAAGAACGTAGTCAAGCACGTGAGCATCATCATCCGATGTTGGAAGAGCCCAGGAAAGCACAGCCGAGCGGCTGGTGTGTTCCACAACTCGAAACTCTTTTGGTGGTTGAGGTCGCTCTGAAATTGAGAATAATTATGCGCCATAGAGAATTCAATCCCATAAGATGTAATTAGTTTAGTGAGAAAGCACATTATACTTTACAATTATGCAGATGGTTCCACACACACATTCTTTCTGTTATAGTTATAAAGACTTCATTTACTTACCTTGGACGAGCAAGGAGACTCGCAATGAGTCATGACCAAATGAGTTCCTGCGTACACAATCCAAACGAAAACATTGAGATGTATGTATGCTACATATATTATGTAGATGATAGCGATTAGGTGCTAAAATACTTACACAGCAACACACTCGACATCTCCACGATCAGTTAGGGAAACCTGTTGAATGATCAATTCTGAAATGGCAGGTGAGCCAGGTCCTGAGCCGGGATTGCTATCCACTGAAAACCTATAAATTTTTCAACACTCCTCATTAACATTCTCTACTACTCGCATGTTGTTTTAGGTGAGCAGAGCATTCTCAAATAACAGAGCTAATAAAAGAATGATGAAACAACACATAAATTTATCCATGATATTTAAATACCAAGTAACAACAGTCACCCTATAATCCATACCTTTGATCATTTGAGTCATTTACAGAGATCCCCTTTACATTCCAACTAATTTTAATTGGTTCATCGCCCTCAGCCTCGCATCGGAGTCGTGCTACCTCTCCACGTCTTACCATTTCCTTTGGAGGTCTTGCCCGAATTCTTGGAGCAGCTATAAATTCATATAAACCCCACCCCAGTCCAATATTAATTTACTTTCAACTTTATATTATATTATCAAAACGCACAAAACCACTTTGAATCCAGAGAATCACTCTGACGCAAATTGAATAAGCATGCATGGCATACTAAACGTCCGAATGTGATCCCTACTTATTATGTTGGATGTAACAAATATCGGTATTTAGGAGTAGGCCAACAGAGCAGCTCATAAGAACTTCATATTCCCTCATATTTTCCCCAGAAACTTGGTTTAATAAAGTTGACAACATAAACCGAAACATTATCCCACATCCAACTTTCCATCCAAGGATTCCTACGCATATGAAGATGTTTTTCTATCTGCTGCTGCTGCTGTGTCGCAGCCGTTGCCTCACTCTTTAGAGGAGTGTAATAAGGGTGGGTGGTGCCGAAAACAATTTATTTCCTCCAGCCTTCTAAAGCTATGACCAATTTCCATTGTTTATAGCTCATATAATATTGAATCTTTTTGTATGTTGTTGTGTCATCAGTCTTCCTTTTACTATCTCTCTTTATATGCAATAACATTGAGAGACTAACAACCCAATAAAAGTGGAACAAAAAACCACCATCACCAGTAGTAAGATATCTCTATCTATTCCATCCGGTTTTTTTTTGTATGTGTAAGTTTAGTAAAGTCGTTGTTTCACTCTCGTTTCGTTCCACTCTGGTTAGAAGGATCGCCAAGAAGAAGAAGAAAAAGACAATCCATAAAATTTACTTTTGTGACAAAACACTACCAAAAAACAAAGCAACAACAGCTGCATCATGTTATCGTTCCAATAACACAATATCACGTTTTTCTATAAATATACACCATTCTTTAAATTTACTTTCTCTTCCTCCAAAATCCGGTGAACTCGAGTGACTGAGACATATCATTCCAATAACCGATGCATATTACATTACTATTCTCCTCCTCTTTACATATCTATAATGCACTGGTTGAAGATGATGCGATGGGGATGCCATCAGAATGGGAATATGCATTTGTACATGCATAACTTGTGCAAGCTGTCTGCTGGGATTTTAGATCACTTTGTCAGTCCAAAATAAAAAGCCCAGTTCCTTGGGTTGCTTGCATTTCTTTCTCTCCATGATTTTACCCAGTCATAAGAAAGCTGTTCTAACATACAAAGTCACTTTTTCTTTCTTCTTTCTATTTCTTCTGCTCGCCGAAATGCGTCAAATCTTATATTACCCATTCATTCATTCCTTTGTATTTTTTAAGAAGATCCTTTTCACTACAAAGATGCGTATATATGGAGGATATGGTAGTATGGTGGTGGTAACCAACCAAAATGATTTTTTTTCTTGATTCTTGGCAACATAACAATCTCATGCTATTACATTGCTAAGCCTTTTCCTTACAGCGAAGTGAGCATAAGAGACTTTTGCTCTTGGTCTTTTCTCCTAAAGTGAACAAGAGAAAGATAGTGGTTTGCCAAAGAGCGCTTTACACATCCATCCACCAAGTGTATGTGTGTGTGTACGTCTTTTAGCCCTTCAAGGAAGAGGAAAAATCTATTTCCAATATGAAACAGAAATGAGAGGAAGAATTTTTTTTCAGAGATCGATACATACATTGTATTATATTACATTACGACTTACTGCGACACATCCCTCTCCGATGTGAAGTGTGTGTACTTATTTTTTGGGATATGAATATAAAGGAAATAATACGAAGCCATATAATGGGTTACATCACCGCAGCCACCACCACCATCCACCATCTATGTCGACCAAGACGACGAATGATTTCCAATCTTAAACCTTTTACTTGGATGAGCAAAAAGAAAAGAAGAGGAAATGCATAAAGGGGATCGCCAAAATGTGATATATGAAACGATTCATTTCTCTATCCCTTTGTCGTGTGTGGTGGTGCTGGTAGTAGTGGTCGTGAAAAAATATGTGCAGTAAACTTATATAGCATATATCTCCCTTTGATGTTCATTCCATCATTTCATAGTCATGTACGATTGTGGCTTTTTTGCTGAGGTTCTTTTTTTTATGTGGATGTGAATGAATTTATATGAAGAGAGTCAGAAGGCACAAAGGGAAATGCCTTCGCATATACTCACCCTCTGATTTCCCTCATGTTATCACTGATAATAATGTATCTTTTTCCGTTGAAGGGTTTCCTTCCTTATTTCTTCGATTCATGATGATGATGATGATCATCATCATCATCCTCATGCCCATGCCTATGATGGGGAATAGAAAAAAGTCTCTTTGGTTGAATATCGTTTTCTCTCCTTCATATGCGTACCTATGCTCAAAACATACATATCAACGCATGCACAATATGCTGCGTTCCGCAATCACGGATATTTCTTTCCTCAATTTTTCTTGGAAAATGGTCGGCGATTTGCTATTTTTTCTTCCTCCAGGACCAGCTAAACTATCCCCGCTGAAGATGAGAAGAAGAAAGTAGTACGGGAGACTCCAAATGTTTCAAAATCTCACAACGAAAGATAGCAATGACTCCTGAGAGAAGAAAATGGGAGTATACATCCTTTACTGGAGAAGGGAGAGCCCAAAAGTGTGAGAGATAAGTGTCCCTATACATCGAACGTGTTCCAACTACCCTTGTTGGTGGATGCTCCCATGTCCTAGCACCAGACCAAACCAAACCAGACTAGCACACTTGTTCCAAGCTGAATGAGTGACTGACTTGACTTGAGTGAGTGAGCTATAAGCCAATATGCAATGCAATCTGTACTCCTCTTGCTATGTACTTCAGGTCTTGTTCCTTTTCCTTCCATATTTTGAGTGGAGAAAGGCTCAAAATGTCAGAAATAATGAATGTGATCGTTATCGGGACGATCAAAGCGTGTGTTACTACTATATTCTCATGCTGTTACGAGAGAGAGAGGAAGCTAATTCTATAAGAGATAATATTATATATACTACATCTATGGTTTTTGATTCGCCTTCTTTTTTTTATAAGCCTATCTTCCTGGCCTGGCGTTGGCTCCCTGGTTGCCTTTTCTCTTCTTCTTTAAATGAAACGGAAAGACAGATATGGGACGTCTTTGATAGACTTAAGGACTCACTTCCTCATCCAACCAATGAAGCTCAAGAAACCTCAGCCAAAAGAGAAAACCAAACCTAACCATAACCACACACGTACAATTTATATTGATGAAGATCTCAGCTGGTTTATGATAGTAAAACAGAGAGCTCAAAAGAGAGAGAGTGGGGGAAAAAGGCATGATTCAGGAGTTGAGATGAAGAGCCATCATATATTATGTGTGGTGGTTTGTAAGGAGCATTTACTAAAAATGCCCTAAATTACGACTTTCTCCATATATAATACATGAGCATATGGCATTTATGGTATAAAAAATGTGTCTAAGGATGGTAAGTATGCTACCCAACTCCCACGTATCAAATTATTATCAGAATGAAAGGTTGAGAATCCTTTATGAATTTTTCAGTGTTCTTTTTTCTATCGAAATACCTACTACCTACAGAAGGGGGGATAAGATAAAAGCAAGTGCATAGTAGCAGTATACATACACTTACAACGTGAAAAGCATTTCGATTTCAGTTTGGTTGACGGAGAGGAGGAAAAAGAAGTTGGCAAAGTTTATCGAGTAAAATCTTTATCCTAAATCTTCAATAGCTTCGGTTTTTTTTTGCTTCACTTGAATGACTTGCCTTCGTAAGTGATTGAGCTTATAAAAAAAGTAGTTACGATATGACATCTTTATTCCTTCATTTTATTAAAGGCTACGACATAAAAATTGCCAATATACGTTGATGAATCACTACTAATAAACCTTTATCCCAGGAAAACTTGGCTTGCCATGAATACTACACTTCAACCTCTTTTTTTGACAAGAGGAGATTAAAATCAGTCTAATTTGACATGCATTTCCATGAAGTCGAGTTGCCATTCTTTTGACAAGTTGTGTGAGAAATTTGTGACATGACCGTAAATAAGTCCGGAGCAGTTATGAATGGGATACATGGATGGGGCACAACTAGACGCACGTAAACAAGTAGTTATGTTATGAAAAAAAGAGGAAAAAAATCTGTTGTACTTGAGAACTGACTTACCGTTGACAGTGAGCCGGATAAGTTTGCTGATCCCTGGTCCAACCCCATTATTTGCTTGGCACATAATCCAACCTTCGTGATCTTCAGTAACTCTGCTTATTATCAATGTCCCGTTCTCAGCTGAGAGCACTCCTGGCGTTCGATAACCCACTTCACGAAACTCCTTCTTGTCCAAGTTGCCTTCAAAGCAAGAAAAATTTGATTTGAGGATGGGTTCAATTGAATTGACACGACTAGTTGCAACTTATTGTAGATTCTTTAGAGGATATTACATTACGGGCGTACGGGCGTGTACAAATATTATTTTTTGGGGTAGCTTTTCCATCTTGTATATAATCAAATCATGAATAATATGCATGCATCTGCTAAATTTAAAAAAAGAGGATCGGTATGACGCCACGAACGACGCAAATAGCCCACGCTACGAAAGAAGATTTACCTTGTATATAATATGATTTTTACAACATGTTTTTCCTACTATCAAATCCCTCTCACTCTCTCTCTTGAAAAGTGCATCATCAGTCTTTTTCCAATCAAATTTAATGATATCTAAATACTAACATCAACATCTTCATGCAATCACACCTTCATTTTTTTACTTACCAACAGCCTGTTTCCATCGTATAGCCGGCTTAGGGAATCCTTCAGCTTGGCAATGGATCGCAACATGAGTACCCACGTAAACGGACTGGTCCGCCGGCTCAACAACCCATTTGGCAGGCACTACACAATTTTGAAGTGGTGAAGTGAAGTCCACACAGACACACCAGAAGAAGGAGAAGAAGAGAGTAGTAGTTGTAGTTGTAGCAATAGCGGACGACGACGCAACGTGAACGGTTACATACGTCGAGAAGAAGAGAGAAAAAAGCACAAGGGAAATGATAAATGGTTATAGCCCTTTGTACCTCTTTCTTTCTCTTACAATTTCACTCTTCCATTGCTTTTACTTTCCTCATTTTTTTTATTGCAAAAATGCATGTACAAAACCAACAACTGAAAATAAAAAAATAACTACGAAATATAATATATAATATCTCCTCCTATTATTTACGTTTCTACTGTGGTTATTATAATAATAATATGGAGAAAAGTGCATGGTACTATTTGTACTTGTAAAAAAAATGTCGGACATAAAATCTACATTTTTACTAATGCAGAGCAGCACGTACAATATGGCAGCATGGCAGGCAGGCAGGCAGGGAAAGAGAGATAGTAATTTTGCATAAAATAATGTGCGAAACTACTTTCACCAAGATATATATTGTGAAAAAAAAGAGAGGAAAACCAGGAGCGCAAATGAAAAAATAACACTTTTTCCTCAAAGCAGGAAAACGGATATGCGAAACGAGCGAGGTTTTTTTTATATTCTTCTTCAGCAGATTTTTATGTTCGCTGTTGTTGAGTTGAGCGCTCCACTCTCTCTCCGCGGAAATAGAAAGCGTGAGTAATAAGAGGAGAAGAAACGTAACTACAAGTGAAAATGAAAAGGCCGTACAAAGAGTTATATCTTTTCCCTTCTTGTAGTAAGTAGTTGTAACACACCAGTTTGGGTGTTACTTAACGATACTCAAGCTGAAGTGAGTGTGCTTAAATCGCACATGTGTTACGTTACACTTACAACTAAGAAAAACTAATAAAATGGCATGTAGGTAGCTTAAAAGGCAACGATTACGGAATACATTACACAGCAATTTGACTGCATTAGAGAGGCACTCAAGACTTTCCATGATGGAGGATGAATTAGTGTAAATTGAAAATGCTTTTAAAGTGGGTAACTAAAAATATTAACCGCTATACATATGTACGTAAGATACGATACGGTACGATGTTGCTACCAGCAAAAAATAGGACAGATGCGTGTTCTCATCTGGAGATCTGGAGGTTTAATTTTAAAAAGATGGATGAGATGAAATCTTCTCACCACTTTTCTCCTAAATAATGAGAGATCGGGTTCGGAAGGGGGAAAACGATTTATGGAGGATAATGGGGCGCATCGTATCTTTTTGCATCACACGTACGTCTCCACTCCGGTGCAATAATATAAATAAATATATATAGTGAGCAGGAGCAAAACTTTAAGTTTTTTTTGCGATTATAAAATTGTATAGGAAAATACTTTTTTTCTTACTTCAGGCCGAATGGAAAAGGACAGTTGATAAAAAGAAGGAAAGGTAGAGAAAAGTGCAACAGTTTTATTTTGACAAGAATTTTTTATGTATAAAACAAGAAGCAAGACATGCAACAGATAGATTCCAATTCATCCCTGTTATTACTAACGTCACTACTACTAACTCCATAAAAACTTTCTTCTCCTCGTTTTATCTCTCCTTTACACCAACTTTCTCTTATTCAAACAAAAGATGAAGAAAACAAAGAAGAAAAACGAAAAAAAAGCTATGGGTTCTATTATGACACGATTCAGTGTGGTGCACTTGCAAACTTTTTCGTTCTGTATGTCTCATATCAACTTACAGAACGTATAATATATGTATATCACCCACTATGACATGAGAAAGACAAAAATATCAAAAAGAAAATAGTTTCACCTAACGAAAACACACGGAAGTTGAGAAAAAATATGTGCTCAGTAGTAAAAATGGAAACATATCATTATATGAATATTATATAAGAACAAGAACACCACCACCCATATATACCATCCAAATATAGAACCCTGCGTTCACTCTACTTTTTTTTCACAAACTTTTTTCTTTTCTTCTTCTGCGTTGGAAAGCTCTTATTCGAAATGTTTGGGATACCGCAAGTACTACTTTTATTATTTTTATATTTTCTTTTCTCTTTCTCTTGCCAGCAAAAAGTTTTTTTATGCAAGACATGCCCTCCAACATGCGAGCAACTATCAAGGCATAGACACAAGAAAAAAGTACATTGATACGACATCAGGGACACCTATCTCATCATCATCCTCCCTCCAGCAGCCTTTTCTCTATCCTTTCGGTTGTCTTGTTATGCGGAAGGGAAAAGAGTGGAAAATTTTTGTTTTTACTTGATTTTCCTGTTTTCCGGTTGATCTTCATGCATACATATTATATTATGTATATTGGGACAACATGGCCGGTAGCGCTTACTCCGGCTTAAAAATATCAATACATTCAAATTCAAACAAACAAGGACAAGACATGGAAAATAAAGTGGGTGCTCAAGAAGATCATACGTTTTTATGTAAGTTTTCTTCTTGATTTCTTAAGATGCAGGTAGAAAAGCATGCATTTTTGGATAAAAATATATACATTTCATCCTGACATATTTTTCTACAGTCAATGTTTTTATCATCCTCCTCCTTTTAATACATTTCCCCCTTTGGGATAAGCTTTCGTCAACAAGAAAAGTATATATGGTACAAGAAGAAGTATTAGTAAGTTTCTTTGCTGCGTATATTTTGCTACTGCTTGGAGCAAGATAATATATAGTACTTTCTTATGCTTTTTTTTCTGCTCAAAGAATTTGTCAAAGAGCTGCTTTCTCCATGATAGGAGTAAGTTTGCATGGATTCCTTCAAGCGAACAAAGCACCTTTCCTGGTTCTTGTCGTCTTAAGAAAGAGTATCAGGAAAGGAAAAGAAATGCGAACCGTAAAAGGTTATGTGATATAGTATATGAAAGGAAATGCTTCAATTCCCATGCTGCATGTTCACATATGGATATTTTCCGTTTTAAGCAGAAATACTTTATTTTTTTTATACTTTTGTGTGTACCAATGTCAATAATTTTAGTTGGGACCCAAACCAAATGCATTTTATGTGTACCTCTTGCTCAAATTTGAATAAACCTTGTTTTGTGTGGGATTCCTTTCTGCTACAAAATGTCATGATTACTTTGCTTCCACAGGAGGGTTTCATTTGAAATATTGAATGTCTACATAATAATAATAATGGTGAATACAAAAAAGTGGCATATTTGTACACTTTTGTGAGTTAACCAGCAGCTCTCTACCTCGAGTACCTATAGCTATAAGAGCTTCTACCAAAATGACAATCATCATCATCATATCATGCAACAAGTTAACACACAAAGGTTAATGCTTCCCGATGGCTAGAAATAAGTGCAAAACTGGAAATCCAAACTAATACTTTTGGGATTAATGATTGTGTGAAGTTCTCCGTTCGTGCACACGCTATTATCGGTCACTGAGCTACATAATAATATGGATCGTTTTCCTTCTATTTAGTCTTTATGAGGCTAAAGTCAGTACATTTGTTAATGTGCTGGATGCATTGTTATTCTTGTGATGTGAAACAGAATCTGATATCATTTGATGTATTACATTCGTGAACTAATTCGAAGGCACCGTTCATATACTCTATTTCCACTACTCCAATCAGATAGTGCTGCTAGTAACGTGGTATATTATAGAGGATATAGGGCAGTCTGATATTTTTGTTAAACACAAGCTTCATTTTCCATATAAATTCATACCGAATAAAGTTACGCCAAACATTTGCCGGACACTTTTAACTGGTAGGTATGTATATATACTTTTGATTTAGCATAAAATCGTAAGAAACCCACTACGTTTCCTTAAAAGTTACTATAGTTGGTCAGCACTCTCAAGAACAACTACAAACAGAGCTGTAAATGCAAAGAATGTTACAATTTATTTGGGGAGGAAGCAGTTAGTAGTTAAAAACTTTGAAGAATATATAAGTTATTGTAGTTTTGAAACTCAAACAAGTTGCAGCAGCCCGAAAAACTGTGAACAGACTTATTTCTAAGGGGAAAGTATATTATAATGAGAATCAGAGTCACAGCACGACGAAGAAAGCAAGAAAACGTAATGAAATTCTAACCAAACAGGGTCAAATTCGGAATAAAGTACACACCCACCCACCCATATACTCCTTCAAAACGGATGGATTAGTTTCTATTTTCCATTTCCATTTTGTAAACATCATTCATCCATATTAAACTTTACTAAAGTTATTTGCATCCTCTCGTCACAGTCAAGAAAGAAAGGAAATTGTAGAAATACACGTTTTAACAAGGGTTCTTCTATGAAAACTTTTTCCATATAATAATATATATTGCGCATAAAGTTTTATACGGTGCGATGTGCGATATTAGAAGTATAGGCTAAGCGATTGCATATAATATTATTTTGTGATGTAATATAAATATCAATATCATTTAGTTGTGCAACGAAGTATATCATTCGTGTTATATAGTAAATGCTAACGTGAAATATTTTTACTCATCATGCAGTGCAGTGCAAGGGAGAAAGTGGGGCGATTGTGAAAGTCTATTTAAATATTTATAGTATTTGTTTTTGCATTGTGGTGCAAAATGCAAAACACGAAAATCTATTATTTACGAGTATACTGACTGAGTGCTATACTGACTAATTATATAGTTTTAATTCTAAACGATTTTAAAAAATCAACAGAGCTCATCATACTATATATAGACTTTATATATATATATCGTATCAAAACTTCGGTTCAGGTTCAGGCATTCGAATTAGAAAAGTGTAGAAAATAATTAATCTGTGTGCAAAGAGTTTGGCTATATATTTAGCAAAGAATTTTAGTTAATTAAATATTGCATTCCTTTACACTATAAAAAGTTGTGAGATTTCAATCAAATAAAGTGTAACTAAAACTGGTTCTTATTGGTTCACCGTTTTTTTTGACATTTTGTTTTCTTTTTTTGTTTTTAAAGAAATACGAACCGGTGACGATGAGCTCCGCAGTGTGGACAGCAGTGCCAGCCAAATTGGAAACTTGGCAAGAGTAGTTGCCACTATTGAAGGCAGTAATATTAGGGATGGTGAGGATCGTTGAGAAAGGGGGGAAGTAACTGACATGTACCCCACCACCTACATTCCCATCTGGAGTGGAACTCTCCAACACGTGACCACCCTTTGACCATGTCAGTTTCAATGGCTCATCACCGGCTGTCGTGGTACATATCACTTGAGTCCTCATTCCTTCCATCAGACCGTCACCGAAGGAAAATGATGAGATCCGGGGCGGAACTAGCATATTTATTCAGGATTCGTTTTTACTGTGTGAAAGTCGCTATAGGAAAACTGACTTAAACTTTTTTTTTTTTCACAAGACGGAGCTGATGCCGAATGCAGGAAGTCAGACGAGGAAGGAACGCGTAGTTGTTGTAACAATGCTCGTATTTGCATTATCTAGCCTAACACTAAAATAAGTATTTTTTTGTTACCCTTTCGGGTATCCTATATACAGTCAGTGATGGTGCGTTGTATTAGTGATGAATGAAAAATATATACGCGACGTATTTTTACAATTAAAATTTATGCAATAATTGAACGTATTGTTTTCAGTTTTTTTTAATATGAACTACTATAGATATAAAGTGCACTCGTGTATTAATGATAAGATTTATATCGACCCCATCCTGGATTGCATGTCTCTACAATCCGAAATGTAGATATTCACACGTCGTCAGAGTTGAAATGAATAATGTATAAATTGTATGCACCTCCCTTGTAATTACAGTAGTATGATTTGTAAAAATTTTGTACCTGGAATGCTGTTTGTTACGCTAATTGAGACAACCTTTGTTGAAAGCAGAGATATAAACAGTAATTATCAAGGTGTTTATGGTAAGGGGGAGTTCATTCATGCATGCAAAAAGTTCCATTAGTCATCATCATCAAATCAGAACCTTTCGTTCTTCTGCACAAGAGAACAACGCTAAACTACTACTCAAAGAGAAAGTACACTGTATAAGTATATAATACTATATACTTTAACTAGATTCTAGGCAACAAATTCGTACCCAATGTTTGTTACCTTAATCAACATCATCAATCAAGTCACGTCATCAACACACGCAACACATAATCATACAAAAAAATAAGTATATACCAACAACATTCACACACACAACAACAACAACAATATAAACAACATCCAACTCAAAGAAACAAGGGGAACTTTTTGCATGCACAAATTATAGTAGTATATAATATATAGTATTATATAAGCTTCTTTTGTATTTTTGTACTACAACTATAGAGTTTAGTCATCAAACACCGTATTCTTATCAACAGTAGTAAATATATATAGTGAGCAGCAACCCATGTAAACTTTTTAATTAGCTTTTTAACTTGTGAAAGTATATGTACATGGAGGAAATTATATTATATATTTCTTTTTGTAGCAGCAGTAGTAGCCCATATTTTTTTTGTAGAGATGGCGAGTTTAGTTTTGGCATTTAAGTAAATTGTATTATGTCGTGACAATTTTTTTTGTTTCTGTATCGCATATTGCATTGCACACAACAGAAACTCTTACGGAATGGAATTATTATTACGAGAGAAAACAAGGAGAGAAAGAAAACCATAAAGTTGTTTTGCTATTTTCTTGCACAAATAAATATGCATGATGGCACATGTTTTAATTATCAAATCATCATCATCATCATCTTTGTTTCGTTTTTCTGTTTTTAAAAAAAAAGTTAGCGAAAAAACAAGCAAACTAATCAGCAACTTCCTAAAAAAAATAATAGTATTCTCTCTTTGGTTGAGTAACGACTATAAGAAGCACTGAAGCATAAATGTTTTATGTATATTACAAATATATTACTATAAAAGTAGGTATTTATATAATATGGTTGTTCTGATTATTTTCTCTGGAAAAATAGTAAATAATGAAGCGGATTTACTTTTTTCCAAAAATAAAAACTGCGTTCTTTTCAAAAATGTTAAAGCTTGAGATATTTATAGAGTATATATATATAGCATGTATTTAAAATGAAAACGAAAAAAGTTGAGGAAAAATAAAAAAAAATAGTTGGTATAAAAAAAGTTTTTTTTGCTAATGAGCTGATATTTTTTTTCTGATATGGTGATAGTTTATGATGATGATTACATATATTTTTTTGGATTATGTTTTACCGTTGACAAGTAGAGAAGTGGTGTATGTGGAAGTGGCAGCACTATTCCTTGCTGAACACGAATAATTACCACTATGGTGTGG
Organism: Orchesella flavescens; assembly: GCA_964034955.1. Classification (NCBI taxonomy): domain Eukaryota; kingdom Metazoa; phylum Arthropoda; class Collembola; order Entomobryomorpha; family Orchesellidae; genus Orchesella; species Orchesella flavescens. The sequence goes on along the minus strand of OZ035954.1, from coordinate 31,845,876 downwards.
CTCAAGTGATGGTATACTGAGGACACTACTGAAATGGTCCAACTGGCGAATTGAGAGTCTGAGGTTGTGGTTATGTGCATGTGTCTGCTCGCCCAGTTGACCATGACCATTACTGTTGTGGTTGTTGTTGTGACCAACGAGACTCGTGCTCATCAGGTACATGTGGTGGTGATGAGTGTTCACGTCATGTGGCTGTTGATGATGTTGCGGCTTAAAAAAGCCATTGGCACTCGAAGATGACGAAGAGGATGTTGGAAGTATGATTGAACCACTGTTGATGTTCGTTATGATCGGATAATTGTCTTTGAGCCATGTGATTGTCAATGGGAGGTCTCCCTTTATAGTAATATAGCACATAACCAGGTAAAGTTATATGATTTGGTCTTTGTCCTCAATCATGCCATTGATTTGATTTGAATATATGTTATATAAGAAGCTTTTGAAACTACTAGTTTGTTTTGCATATAGTAGCTCCTTTCAAGCTTTTTTTTCTCCAAAGTATGTATAATGTATTTAATTAGTCAGAGACAAAATTTAAAAACTTTGGGGCCAAAAATTTAGAAATTTTACAATTGAAGATGTTTTTATATATAAACTTGAAAGTAGCTCTTATTGGCGTTATATAGATGTTTGTCTTAGCACTATTATAGTTAGAAAGTGCTTATCGAATCTCACTACATTCGACTGACTCTTTTATGAATTAAACCATGAAAACTTATAATTGCGCATACCTTTACAACGACACATTGAATACTCGACCGCTCACCAACATGTGGGTCAGCAGCAAAAGAAAACGGAGTTATTTTAGGTGGAACTGAAAACATGAGCATGATTAGACAACTTGAAATTTTCAAATTCATCTTTTCCAACAAGCTGAAAAACATTTTTTGTGTACTTTTATGTCATGTACTCTCTACGTGTGTATCAAATGTGTGAATAACGCACGAATGGTAAAATGAGTTGTTGTATCATATATATCAGTACAATTAAAATGGATAGTTCAACCTCTTATTATTATGTATGCTTTGAGCAAACATTGTTATCAAACTTCAGAATGATATGCCTACGGAGCATGTTGAGAGATAACATATTGTTTGTCTATCTATCCGTTTCTTCAGACACCATAGGCTCCAGAATAAATACGACATTTTAAATGAATTTTCACCCTCGAATGAGTAAAATCATACGTAGTTTAAATAAACACAAAAGACACAATAATTTAATATATTAGTTCAGAAAAAGGTTTTTCCTCGTCAAACTTTCATTTTCAGCATCATGTAATCCTCTTCCTCTACACACGTACGTAGATAATGTACGCAATAAGCGGTATACGTACATGATCCTTCTTGATGAAAATGAAATGCTAATAATAATGCCATGTACAGAACATACATGGAGGGGAAGACAAAGAGTGCGAGCTCTTACCCATGACTTGAACATTGACAGTCCGCTGAGACATGGAACCTTGTTTGTTCCCAGCAATGCACGTATAAATACCAGCATCAGATGGACGATCCACGGACTCAATGGTTAATGTCCCATTTGTCGACACGCTCTGTCGGTCAGTCATGGGTAACTTGATCCCGTCTAAACAAACAAGGTCCAAAATGATATTCATTTCATTAGAATAACCATAGAAGAGACATCTTATTTCGCCACTTTAAACAGCCAGCCTTTACATATGTGCAAACACGGACAGGAGCTTTGCTAAGCTCTCATTTTATTACATCTCACAAACACACACACACACACACACACATGTAGGCTCGTTTCCCTGGAATGAGTGGAACTAATGTCAAATTCACGTGAAGAAATTAAACACACTTTATTATTTGCTATTCTGTCCTCTACTAACTCTTTTGACACTAGTAGTGTAACCACACTACCGTCGCTCAAAATGACGTAGTAGAATATAATGTGTTGAATGTGTACCAAAGTGTAAGCCAAAGGCTATGTTTGCCAAAGTAAATTTAGCATTATTAACGTGCCACATGTCCGTTCCAAATTCCTTCATTTAACGGTAATTTAGTCAAGGGATAAGCGGAACAATGTGTACTCTATATATAGTACCTCCTTTTTGTCATTTAATCCTGTCCTTGCTAGTTCCTCTTTTATTCTACCCAAATTAGCAAATAATTTTTTACTCATTTCCCTGGCTTGGTACTACGTACGATGGAATAAATGGGGGGGAGTGTACAGATGAAATGGGAAAAGAACAACGTAAAATTAAACTTTCATTATGACATTTTTAGCATTAAAAATTATTGGCATTGTAAAAATAAATTGTGAGCACGGACAAACAAACAAGTCAGCAGCACGCACTTTGCATTACTCACATAACAAACTAGATAATAAATGGATTCTCACAATTACTTATTGCAAAAGTTTGCTCTAGTATTACTGTTACACACCATCATCATCATCCTCGTGTGTCTTAAGCAATGGAATGGAGTTTGTGAAAGTGTTTATGAGAACTTGCTCATTTTCCAGAGTGTCTAACAAAATGATACACAATATATATACAAGTATAAAATGCATACAAAAAGTGTAAAAGGATGGGCAAGATGGAAATTTTCTCGCTTTGTTTCCAACTAATAATAATAATAAAGTCTTCATAGCCTACTTGCCCTTGCTATACTTTTTTTCCTGTGTCATCATCATCATACTTTCTATATCATTAGTAAAGAAGTTTAACAAGTTTGTTTATATACTACTGCTTACAACAGAATTGTTCAAAGATAATAAGAAATTCTGAGTTGCTCTTTCCTCTGGCCTTTGAAATCCTTGCTGCACTACCATTTACTATACGATGCAATGCACCCTTCCCTTTTCTTCCGCCTCTAATAACAATATATTTGTACCTTGTGTAATTCAAGTAAAGTTTTTTCTAGTCATTTGTTCCTCATACGCTTTTCCCTTCATCCTACCATTACTATTACATCGGCATTTACAACAGGGTAATACGACTAAAGGAAGAAAATAGGAAATCCTTTGATATTTTTTTTCTCTACTTTCAAAGTGTTATCTTGAGGGAATCCTCTTTTTTCCGTATTGAAGGAAAGTGCTACAATGGTAATATACATTTTTACGTGCGGAGAGCAAGTCATTCTCATGTAAAAGTGTATTTGGAGAAATTGAAGCTGTGTGAGCACAAATCGAAAAGGCATGCATGTATGCATGAGCTCCAGAAACGGATTTCATTTTCTTGTGTTTGTACAAAATAGTTTGAAACGTAGTAGTACGTAGGCCAATGATTTTTTTTCTTCTTCCAATGTCCATTTTCCCATCTTCAAATAACAGGTGCACCTTTATTTGCTTTAAAGGAAAATCTCTTCCTTCCTAGTTTTTTTTATCTTTCAGCAAAAAGGTATGGTTTTCCAATAATGGCAATAACAAGCAGAATAATAGGGGGAAACGTATTTGGGATAGTGTTTAAGAAGGGAAAGGAAGGGAATATGGTGAAAGAAAGTGGAATAATTTTTTCTTTCTCTTCGCTGTTATTTTGCCAACTCTTTTTCTGAGACTTTTCCTCCCTCTGACAAGATTTTTCAGGATATCCAATAAATCCCAGCTTTCCACCGGTTTGTTTATTGTTACGGTACACACACGTAACGTAGTGTTACACATATACGAATGGGGCACAAAACCGATACCATACCTTTTTTTTTTTGGATTATTTTCCTTTTCCTTCCCGATGGGTATTAGGTGACCTAAAGGTGCTCGGTAAATAGATAGATACTGCTGTCAGTGGGTGGAAAGAAGGTCGATTTTAGGCTAAACCCAATCTAATACCTTATGTACCAACCAACCAACCACATATATAATGGATGGATATAGATTGGGAGAATATAACTATTACATGGGAAAAGGATAGGCTTAGCTGTTAGTTTAGCACTAACATTGGACCGACATCATGACACCGAAGGTGTTACCTCCCAACAGCTTCACAAGTGCCGAAAATTATCCACGGTGTGTTCACATGAGTCGTTGGATTGAAGACGGAAAAAATCAGGTATTTTAAAGGGCGGTAATATGGGAAACCTTATAAAATGTATGAATCAGCAAAGCCTCCTTCACTCTGACATGAATATCAAGTTGGATGAAGGCACATATAGTTGTTAGTACATACATGTGCTGTGCTGCAGTGGAGCCCAAACACGAGAGAAGATAATTTGGAGCAAGTAAAGTTGTAAATAAAGTTATAGATGTATATAAACTGTTGTCGATTTGCTCGAAGTTTGAGTTTCTTTTTTTTGTGCCACCTACCTTTCTCCCAAATGATTATCTCCACGGGGTAGCCACCAACAGGGCATTTGATTGTCAGTCGTTGACTCGCTGTTGCCAACTTGTCTGGCATCGCTCTCACAAAGGGTTGACCTGTAAAAATAAAATGAACTAGCTCAGCTTCATGAGAACAAGGGCAACATATAGGCAATTATGGAGCAAAATGTTTATGTCAGTGAATGTCAACCATGTTTTTTTTTCATCTGTGTCTGATGATGATGCCCTATTTCTTTAATCTTTTCTATAGAATGGGATGATTTACGCGTTAGCAACTCATCAAAAAATGGCAACATATAGAATATTCTGCAAATCGAAACAGTCATGACCTATAGAATATAATAAGTAGGACCCAAAATTGTCTTTGAAAGATGATCCCCATAAATAAAAACAGACACCACCAACACATAAACAGATGGTGATGGAACCAAATGAGTAAAACAACTGGCGGAAGCACCGTCTCTAATATATCCCATTGGTATAGGCATTTACAAATTCCTCTGAAACAACTACTTTCTTTGTGAATATACTAGTAGACATACAATATGCATTTACACGAGAAAAAAGTTTTTTTTTGTTTGGTGAAAGGGCAAAAAAGCTCATATCATTATCGTTGGACCATGTGAAAACGCGATGTACTACTACATGTAAACCCAGCCTATCTAAGCGGTATATCTATCCACATGTTTGTGGTGAAAACACACGATACATTATGTTTGTTTCAGTTGAACTCAGGTTTTACACATTACACTTTCCGAGTGTCTAAAGTATATATGGGTTGATGGTAGGGTCCTGTTTCATGCGGTTTCATGGTAAAATACATACGAGAAAAACATTTCACACACGCACCAAAAACCAAGAGTCATTTTAGAAAATCGAAACACAGGAAAGCGGAAGTCATAGGGAAATTCCTGTTCCTCAGTTTTTGACCATTTTCACTAGCATTAGGGAAAAGTTTTGTTGCTGCAATTTTCCACGTTATAGAAATATAAAAGTCGCATGAATGGACAGGAATGACCAATCAGTAGTATGTAGTATGAGCACGAATGTTCAGTGTCGGTCTGTATATATACTCTTGTGAATCCCTTTGAAAAAACTAATATTCATTCCGTGGGTGGTCAATGCAATAGAATAACAATAACACTTCCGATGTAGATACTTTGTTCCCAAGTTTCAGCCTCTGCTCCCGAAACTTTATGCATTGTTTTATTTGATACTTTTACAATAGGAAGAAAAAAAAAGTTTGCATGGAGTAGTAGTGAATGAATATACGAGCAATCATCAGAAAGGCATAGAAGAGGAGAAGGCCCAGTCACGCATATCACACAACTTTTTGCTAGTGGCAGAAACAGGAGGATCATTACGGCACACGAAGTTGTTATATGGTACTTCGTTGTTTACATAATCCAGAGTGCTCATAGATTTCAATAGAAAATGATGTGGCGTATAGAGAAAGGAAACGGGGATCATCATCATCATCATCTTTGCGATAATGATAGTCTCCCTCGACCCAACTGCTGCGTCAGGGGCACTATCAATATCGAAGGCTGTGGCCACGAAACGCATCAATATTTGCTCTGCTACAAGCCAGTATGATTTGGTCTAGTAGTGTAATATACCAAATACCAAACCAACACCACACACGCCATGACCGAGAGTAACAGTACTTTACTCCGGTTTCACAATATTAGAGTTTGTGGATATGTATATTACATTCAATTTTTTTATTCCCATGATAAAAGAAACAAAAGGAAGAAGATGGAGCAGAAACGAAACAATAATAGAATTGAAAATATATGTGCATACATATACAAACTAAGCATATATCACACTATCTATTAGTAGTATGAATTCAGATTCAGCACTTTGTCCAAGAAGTTCAGCTTTTCTTCGTAAATTACTAACCATGACAGTTACATTGCACGAACTGTCAGTTTTTCCGAATTTTGTGGGAAATTGGCGTGAAAAAATGGGCACGTCCGTCTGTCTGTCCATCTATCGCATCGGTCTTTTTCTTTTTACTGACTGGTGTTCCTTTGCTTTATTGTATTTTTTTCCTTTTTCTAAACCTTCTTCGCATGTTATCAGTATTTTTGGGATTGGATATGATAGGTTCGGGAAAAATCTTAATGTTTTTTGCACATACAAAAATGCTACACATAATATATAAAGTCCGCTTGTGTTTAGAATCATCAGGAGAAAAACATTGTTATGAAAAAAAGATGGCAACAAATTCATACGTGTGGTTGTCCTCCAATTTACACGTGTACGATTCACCAACATAAGTTCATACTAGTAGAAACTGCGTGAGGTAAAAAAATGGTATGAAATATTCTTTTACGAATGAAATCAAATGCCAATTTCTTCTGATTGTTCTGCCTGAACATTTTATACTGCGAGCATGAGCATGCAAAAGGTTTCTTTTTACCAAAAAAATCTAAACTGGTGGAAACAGCATATATTAGGCTTGCTGCTCTCTTTTCTTCCTTTTATTTTTCAGCGGTATCGATATCAATACACAATAAACAGTCATGTACTAAACCTTCCTGCCAATATTTGCGTTGCTACAAATTTCCTTACAAAGAATATTTCATATAAGATTTCAATATTTTCTAGTGGCAGCTTTTCTCAGCCCAATAATGTACCGAGCTAAGACACACACACTGCATTGCATAGATAAAATAAACTGCTTGTAAGCAGGCCTAGATACGTAGCTGAACTGAGTGATGAATATGAACTCTAGGCGATGAATATGAATTCTGGGCGATGAATATGAATTCTGGGTGATGATATGTGTCAGGCTCAGGAATTTCCATCCAAATCGACAGTCGGCTGTCCATGTATTTTTTTGACAAAAAATTTAACGTGGACAGCACAGCAGAAGGCGGAGTTTGGATTTACAAGGGAATCATCCAAAATGAAAATACGTTTAAAAAAATTAAAATCCTGAAACTCATACTATAAGCATAAAACACATTGCTGAACAATGTATGCTACTTTAAAAATCGAAATTTTGAGTCACTGATAAAATTTTCGAAATCGTCACTGATTATTCATAAGTGATTCAAAATTTCGATTTTTAAAGTACCATACATTGTTCAGTAGTGTGTTTTATGCCTATGGTTTGAGTTTCACCACATTCTGAGAATTTTTGTTTTTCGAAATCGACACTGGTTAATAATAAGTGACTCAAAATTTCGATTTTTAAAGTAGCATACATTGTTTAGCAATGTGTTTTATGTTTATTGTATGAGTTTCAGGATTTTAATTTTTTTAGAATTTTAAAAACGTATTTTCATTTGGATGATTCCCTTGTAAATCCAAACTCCGCCTTCTGCTGTGCTGTCCACGTTAAATTTTTTGTCAAAAAAATACATGGACAGCCGACTGTCGATTTGGATGGAAATTCCTGAGCCTGACACATATGAATTCTGGGCGATGAATAGGAAGTCTGGGCGATGAATGGGAATTCTGGGTGATGAATAGGAATGTCTAGGCGATGAATGGGAATTCTGGGTGATGAATAGGAATTTCTAGGCGATGAATGGGAATTCTGGGCGATGAATAGGAATCCTGGGTGATGAATGGGACTATTTTTGAATTTTCGCGCTCAAAAACATTCAAATCTGCATGAAATACTGTTTATAGAGCATTACTCCATAAGCAATCCATTCAGCATATCAGATAACCTGTATGTACTGAGTTTCAGCCAATTCGATGGATTTTTGAATTTTCGCGCCATAACTTTCAAACGCTTTAACCGATTTGGCTGAAAAGCAATACCAGGCAAGCCCTTGAGATGTACTACCTATCTGCCAAATTTGGTGGAAATCGGTCAACGTGTGTCGACAGGAGAGTGCGGACAGACGGACAGACAGACAGACAGACAGACAGACGGACAGACAAACTTAGTAAAGTTATGACTACGCTGAATTTGATTCAGCTACGTAATAACTTTTTCAGACTTTCAGAGAAAGTTTTTCAAATGACGTGCATATAGATATCCACACTCCACACTGCTTTTGGAACAGCATTGCACATGTACGACCGTATGTAATATATGTGTCCATACACACAGAGTTGTTTAAATATTGACCTGCAAACGAATGCATGCATGCTATGCTAGCGTCAGCAAATGTTATCATTGTTTTTGATTTGTTTTCATGAATTTTGACTTAGCTTTTTGAATAATATATCATCTCGAACAAATAAGAAAACTTTCTCTTATACTTGGAATACTCACCACCACCCAGCATGAGAGGAAACAAAGAAGCCGAAAACTGTAAATAAATATTCACCACTAGCAGCAAGAATGAAGGGAGTAGTAATGTGTGTTGCAGCAAAAGAAAATATGGTGTGTGATGTGGTGTTGAAGTAGAGAACGTGTGAAAATTTGAGAAAATGAAGCCTCTGTTTTCTCTTATTTACAAGCTTATTTTACTCTTTCGTGAGCACAAAAGAGATGTATTATGACAAGAGAGTGTTGGTTGGTGCATGTGAGTAGTAAAAGTAGTCAGTGGTGCAAGTGTGTAATTTTCAGGATAAAATATGAAAAGGGAAAAACCGCATAGTTGGCAACTTGATATGTACTATATAGTATCACGTGTGCAATCTGAATTTGCTCCAAGACTCACAATAAGACTGCAGGAGCGTTTATGAAAGATATACAAAGACGGACTATATAAATGTGTAGGTCTGGTCTGGCCTGTCTAATCTAACTTTCTTATTTCACAAAATTATGTTTTTGTAACCCCATTCATACATAATATTAATGAATAGATTTCGAATACCAGCAAAGTTAGATATATGAGATATGGATGATGTGGTGAAATGGCAGCAAGTGTATTTGTTTACGTCGTTTGATATACAGATAGTTGTCGTGAGAGTAAGGAGTAGAGTAAAAACGTACCATAAATATTAAGTCTAGCGGCATGCCTTGCCTTCCCAGCCCGGTTCTCGAACAGGCACCTGAAACGAATGGTGAAATGAGTTGTTACACCATATCATCATATAGGAAGTACACATTTCCATGCAAGCAAACTATTCGTATACTTCACTTACTCAAATTCGCCCCCATCCTCAATGCGGACGGACGTGATGTTGACATGACTAATGACATCCCCATACACATTCGCATATTGGCCAATAAGGAACCTTCAAACAAGACGAAAAATAAGATATGAAATTAGATCCTTGGGCATCCCATTTCTTATTCGAGGGAAATGAAACTTTTCATCTGAAATAAATATCCTACAATAAATTACCGGCTAGTCGGCAAGCACACAAATCTAGCTGATTAAATTTACCACAAATATAAACCATTTTTTATTCTTATGCATGTCAAGCAGTCAATTTAGCGAGAAAATATGTTTACCACACTACTTCCTTTGCCCTGTAAACGGAAATGTGTTTAACGTAACCAAAAAGTGAACTGCGTATTACAGAATATAAAAGCTATATATTATTTTCAACCACCCCGACTTTTCCAATGGTATGTCTAACAATACATATGATTAGGTCTTACATATGAGCACATTTTCTAATCATAATTTTACTTGTGATATGATATCAAATTGATGAGATCAATGCACATACATCTCACACTGTGTGCTTTCCGTTTTGCAAAACTTTGAATTTGGGTTTCCGTCCGTGGCTCTACTACGTAATATATATATAAACCATATTATACTTGCATTTTGAGATAGCACAGTCAAACGACTCGGGTACCTTCCAACATTTTTCTGCTATCAAAAAACCCTTTCTTCAACGGAAATTGCCGTAAACTACGTAAAATGAAAGTGTCCTGCCCAATTCCGATCCCACATGAGAAAGACTCCCCACAAAAAGTTACTGAAACCTTTTATCATCAACAAAAAATATTTACTTACTATGCGCAAAAATAGTAAATTGGAAAGTGTATTGTGTGATATTACACTGGTGATGTGCGTGCGTGTGTATATATTTAATTCAACTCCATACGTAAGTACCATCACTGCATGTATGTATATAGCTTATATTCAAGACTCGAAATCAATTTCTACATCCTTCTGTATGTATTCAACTTCATTGCCACATTCAATCTTAGTTTAGACAAGGTTGGAGAGAAAAATTCAATTTGTAAATTGGGCTCTCTTCTATATCTATTGCGCAAAATGTTGAAAAAGAATAAGAAAGGGGCATAGGACTGGTACTGCTGAATTATCAAGAAATATATGGCACTGTCCGGATAAATTATGCAGCTTGCCAGTTAGCATAATGCTCGCAACAAACCTCGAGGAAAAAATGAACATAAGAAACTGCTGAAAAATGTACATATTTATAGCAGCCGCATGTCATTCAAAAGGATGGTTTACTTCCTTCAGCAAGAAATCTTCATTGTCATCAAGATATTGTGTTGCTTGCGTGTGCAAACATGAAGTGGGATTAGAAAAAGAATGCAAGTCTCACCTGATTAGTTAACCTTTTCATTTTAATTTTCGTTGCGTGTCGCAACTTGTATCAATAAACCTATTATATATATTCTATATTTTCGATAGTACTTTCTAGCTAGCATACATTTTTATACCTTGTGAAAAAACATTAGCGCATACAAAAAAAATGATGAGTACGCATTGTGCTTGTTGTATACACACAAACAGACAAACAAATATGTACATAGAATACAAAAACACACACGGGCTGAAAGCCAAACCTCATAACTAAATTTGGTTGATGATAAGTCAACTGAAACGAAGCTGCATCAAAATAAACACGCAAACAAAAAAAAAACAAGAAAAGAATGTTGACACTGACAGTGACGCTAATACACAAAAAACGGTTTATTTGCAGGTGGCGTCCTATACTAAAGATTTACTCGAATCGATTCATTCATTTTCTATAGATGTATTACTATTATTTCATTATTTTTCTTCCCTGGGTTGTGAAGAATAGGGGTAGATAAGATTACCGGAGAATCTGCTAAAAGTGAAAGCATGTCAAACCCAATATTGATCGCTCGTAAATTTCCCCCGTTTCTACTCACTTCCCGAAAAAAAGGAAACCTTTTTAGTTTTGCTCCCTGGAGCCAATAAGGGCAACAGACATAAGATACATACATACATGGTGTACAATATGTTTGTAAGTTGAAAAAGGAGAAATACACCTACACACATTCCGCGAAGGTACATAAGTAACTGAGTACTTTTTTTTGTAAAGCTCAACAAAATATATAAAAATGAGTATGGGATATGGACTCCTATTTTTGTCTTTCATTTCAAAGAACTGCGGAGAAAGATGGAAACCCGACCGCAGAACCTTTTAACATTCATTGAAATATTGGTAGTGTATCTTTTCAAAAAGAATCGCAAAAGGAATAGAATGGTACTGTATGGCATATAGAAGATGTAAAGTAAAATGCAAATTTTAGTATAATAGTTGGGTTATGCGAAGATAGTCCATAACTATGCTCATTTGAAGTATCAACTTATAAAAGAAGTAGAGTAAATCCCTTGAGGACTTTTGCAGAAACGCGTTTGAAATCCATTTTTAGTTTGCAAAATCCACTCATTCAATAAGTAAGCTGGAGAAAGTAGATAATAGAGACTAGCATAGCGTAGGCTTTACTTAAGTGTATGGAAAAGGCTGAAAAGGAAAAAAAAATTGGGTTAAACTGTTTGATAAAATCAGAATGGTTGTCAGAAACATCTCCATTTACGATACAGCGACAACTGTATAAAATCTTCCACTCAATTTTTAATTGATTATCACGCCATAATCTCGGCTTCTACTTCACTTGATATGCAGAAGCTGTACATGTTTTAAAGTAAAAGGGAAAAGGTCTTGTCTTCGCTTTATTCACTACTAGAAATGTTTTTCTCGAATCTACCTCTACATCTCAAAAGGTTTCAAAACTAACATGTCACATCAAAGGGATCATTAAGTGTACCATATGGTTAGGTATAAAAAGAGAAAGTTTTTCCTTGGAGTAATTTTACACGTTTTTGAAAAATAAAACGAAATACGTACTCAAACAGGATTTAAACAGGACACACACACATACACACATAGAATATTTTACAGGAGACTAGATTAAAGTTTGGTAAAAGTGGACATGGCAGACATTATGCGAGATTAGGCATGTTACGGACTATGAAAGGAGTAAACGAACTGAACGAAAAGTGGTAGGCATGTAGTCGCTACAAAAAGGAGGACAAAAGAGCATGAAAATATTCGGATGATTAAACGACCAACCAACCTGTCACTCTGAGGCAGCGGGAATCCATCCAGCAACCAAGAAACTTGAGGTGTAGGGTTCCCCCGAGCACTACATTTCAAAGAAACGGCTGGACCAGGCTGGAGTGTTTGCTCAATGAACCGGTAAATGAACTGCGGGTAGGCATCTGTCAGTGAAATAATATGTGGAAAAAAACAAACTTTAGCTCTCTCAATTTCACCATCGTAGATGAAGTACGTAACAGATTTTACTAATATTATATGAACCACATGTGTATTATACACAGTTCTACTTATAAATAAATATATATATACGGGGACGTGGCATGTCACAAAAATTTCAAGTTAATGCAACAGTATATTGTTTACTTGCTCTGGTGATGAAAGTATTTTTACTGGGTTGATGAAGTGGAGATAAAGCAAAGCGAATAAGAGAAACAACTACTGTTTCACAAAATTCCATGAATGCACGTGTACTCTACTTTTTTCGTACACTAGTAAGTAAAGTTCTGCATTAATCAATCGCTTGTACACAGGTTTCAAAACTTTAATTTACACGTTGCTAATATGTCATTCAATTTCTATTTTTAGTGTAACAATATGAGCTTACTAGTGTGGTCATAATTTTTTGTAAAAAACCTCTCTTCATTAAAAGTAGTCGTTGCGGTTTATGTTTCGACAAATAATGTAAAAGTTTTTTAGTTTTTAATTATGCGTTCTGAAACTAAAAGTGACGGTGAAGTAAACGAGTTTCGTTGTTTTATGTTTTAAAAGTTTGGTTTTCATTGAAAACCGCTTATAAATCACTATATTTCAAAAATCAAACTCACGTCAATCAAATCCAGCTTGCAAAAACATTTGCACTGACGATTGGCAGAAAAGTAAAAGCAAGCAAACAAAATTCCTTTTTACTTAAACGTACATAGAGCAGACACTCACATTAATTTATATTATCGCGACAAAGCAGACAAAATATAAGAAAATAAATCCCTACGGATAAAGACACAAAGTAATTGACTCAGGCATGGACAAGTCACCATCCATTGCTATATTGCTGCATTTTGGACTTAAATGGACGAGACAAGAACCCATGAGGAACTTTTGCTCTCATCTGTAAAGAGCTCATCATTGCTATCAAGTGAATAAGCCAAGGAAAAAAGAGGGGAAAAGTCTCCAACAATTGGAGTGAACAACGAAACGGTCACTCATTCATTTCCACACCGCACTACCATGTATACTACAGAACCTACTGGCCTATAGTCCTTCTCCATCAACCTCTCCCATCACACAACACCACGTACAAAATGACACCGAAAAGCTAGGCTTGCACAAAATAGATGTGAGATACAATACGTACGAAAAGTACAAACTCACACACACACACACACGAATTCCATCCATTGTACATTCTACCCGTGTGCTTTCACCAACCCATTTCATGTTATTCTTTAATTAAGGGCAACGAAGAAAAAGAAAAAAAGGAGAAGCTCTTCTTGATTCTTCTTTTGATGTCTCGCCTTTCTCTCTCGCTCTCTTCTTCTTTTTTCTTCATCTTTAGTTTGCTATTCCTAAGTATCATTTCCTGGCCCTTTTTTCTCTTGTCTAAATGCTCCCAGAGTATCAAATAGAATAGGAGGAGCAGCAAAGGAAAAGTAGATTTCTATCAAGATCATTTTATCCCAGCTCTTACTTGCTTACAACCCCTCTTGTATAAATTATATAGACATCATTGCAATACCATTGTGCAGAAAAGGCATAACATATAATCAACCGTTCCAAGAACACCAATCTATAAAACAAGAAGCCAAATGAGGGGCACCGCGATTACTCTTCCTCCTGCTGCACCACACATACTCCCATATTACAGTCTATAGATGGAAAGGGATACATACGTTCGTCGCAAAAAATATCGTAGTCTTTACTCTTCCCAGTAAATGTAGCAACCTCTGCAAAAAAAGTAACCCAGCATAGTTTTTGTGTCTGTTGTGTACATGGATCGTATTATGTATCATTTTGCAAATTACAGCAAACTAACCAACTCTTTTATTTCCTGTCAATGCCTTCCTTTGTTTCAGCCATGAAGCTTAGGCATATATCAACATGCATGGACTGTTCTGAGAAAATGCTGCTGAACTAAGAGAACTTATAATATCGTTGTGTTGTGCTACTAACTGAGCTAAGCATAAGTGCACAAGATTCACAATGTTGCTGAGACCCAACGATTGTTTTAACCCCGAAAATGAATGGTTTTTAGTTTTTTTCTCCAGTTGGATTTCTTATTCCTTAAGCTTTTATCATCATTTTTTGTTGTTTTCCAGTTGTTACATCACTTGCATCGCATCATCACAGTCACTTTCACGCTGTCCCTGTTGTTTTTTGTTTGCCTACATCGACTAAATGTTCCATTTCATTGTGAGTTATGTATATGGAAGTTTGATTATGTGTATATATTGTGGGATGGAAAGTTACACAAATGTGTGGATATTTTGTACAATCCATATCACTGCCTAGAGTAGCTTTAGATGAATGCAACATTCTTTTTCTAGTGAAAACTACTACTCGTCGAGCTGCTATCAAGCAAATGACTGGGAAACAAAAGGATCCTGCTAAAACCATATTTTGCTTGAGTAACCGAATCTTTCACAAAGACGAACAGTCAACGAACACACCACATCATCAGTAGTACTAGGGTCTTCGTCACGCTGGTGGAAACCCAGGAACATCATCATCATCATCATCATCAGTGTGGTAACATTGGCTTAAAATGCCAAAGTCAGTTAATGCACTAAATGGTCGTCTTACGTTACACAATCTATTGTATCCTCTTTGTTTTCCTCAATTACAGAACGGCATCTACATCCATATACATATACTATAGTGCTATTAAGACAAATACTCGTACATATTGTGAATTCTGCACCATAGCTTTCTATTTTCTACCACACTAATATGTATACCTTGCATACCCACTCGTGTATCACTATAAAAACATTTGTGACTATATACATAGTTTGGTACATATTTATTTATTTAGTTACATGTCTTGAGAAAAAACTTGCTAGTTCCTACTTCCTACTACTTAGCTTTCCCTCTTGTACTTAAAAATATGTAGTCCTACTCGGGTTAAAATCCGGTTATCTAGGTCAGACAGAGAAACAAAAGGAAGAACAAAAACAGGACAAAGCTAAAGCATCAATGTTTTAAGCCAGCACAATTCCACTTTTGAATACTTACATAATATATAGAAAGGATTCACTCCTTAAATTATCATCAGTTGGAACAAGATACATAAGGATCATATATATTTTCCAGCACTGTGGCAAACAAGCAAGCTGACGGGAGTAACGAGAAGAAAATGAAAGTGCAAGTCAGAAAAAATTAACTTTTTTCTCTCATCCTTTTTTCCAGTTGTTTGTGTGTGCTATAATATCCAGTTTAGTTCATAGGAGCCAGTATTTAACAAGAATTTTCTGTTTCCATTTCTTTTCTTTCTCTCTCTCTGCCTTTACACTCATCCTTCACAGTGTATATACATGCCACTTTAGTATTACTCAAAAGAGTTTTCTTCCACTTTCTTTTTGAGTAGTATCAACTGGAGACTGAGCATCTGCAGTGAAGAAGACTAATGGGAAAGAGATAGGACTCAACTGAAAGTAATAATAAGATTTATTTCTCAGCTGTTCAAGTGTGTCTATATTTGAAATACCAAAAAAAGGCCTTTATTCTCCTCTTAATGTTTGGAATGGTTACGTTTTCGGATGATATTAAAAAAGTGCTTACAAGTAAAAGTATATTCATTCATGCGTAGGAAAGCATACGTATATGTATGTATATACTGCAACCGCATCTTACCCACACAAGTATTGGGATCGAAATAAATGTAGAAGGTATAAAGTATGGCATTAGTCAGTTTCTATCCAACATCCAACTCTCTCTTTGAATCGCAAACAATAATGGCTTCTTTAATCAACGATGGGAACACGCAAACATCAATGTGTTTCTGTTTAATGATTTTGGAAGAAATTTTTTCACTCGGTCGTTCATTTATTATTGACTGATACTTTGATACATCATTTGAATCAACATTTGACGAATGTTGATTTTATATGGATTTTAAAGGAAACTACATACTCGATCACAGGAGGATAGTTTTGCAACGAGTGTATATCCTACGAAACAAATTACCGCAGGCTTTAAAACTTATTTTCTATACTAGTGAGCTACTATAAAGCAGCATCAACTTGTTTCACTGAAAAATTCAAGCCTCGTATTTTTCACAAGTTTAATCAATCCAACCAAACTGCCAACCAAGTAATCCATCCAGTCTGGCTGGTGAGCTTATTCTTTTGTTCATAGTCTAACTAATCAATGTTTTTCGTGCCAAGTAGTAGTAGGACTAGGGCGGTTACAGTATTGAATAAAAGTTTTTGGTATTGAAAATTCTTCATTGCTCAAGTGAATTGGGAGAGAACAATGAATTTTAAATACCCACAAAAAAAACTTTCCAGGCTTAATTTGACAAGTTTTAGTCCTCCCCTCACTTAATGTATACACTAGGATAGCTAGGTCGTGTATATAAATCATCGTTTTTTACTGCAGTATTAGTCGACGTAGTAGCTTTCATTTCATTTACACGCTTGGATGAGTGTGTTGTTGGAACACGAAAATCATCTTGAAACTGTTTAAAAATGTTCGTTCATCATCGTTCGCATTTTGTACACATCATCAACAGACTCAATCATGTCATTTCGTGAGGCATAGGAAGGGAAATTAAAACCTTCTTGCTACTTGTGTTTTCAGGTGTCTTTATTTGTTAGCAAAAATTTGGAGGGAAAACTAACTACAACAAGGATTGAGACTGGAGAAAGTTTGGGGATTTGTGCAAATGAAAAAATGCTCATTTGGTAAAGATTTGGTAAGCAGTACAAATCATAATGAAACTTTCACTTACTAATTATCTCTGTGACACATGCTCTAGAAAGTAGACACAAAATAGTGAAAAATGGCGATGTTTGAATATTTACAGATCGTTTAGACCTTCACTATAATATTAAATATTCCGATTTAAATGTTATGTACATATTTATCCACTATTACATATATGCATATAATCGTGTTTATATAAATATGAAGGAAATAGAACACCCAGCCGGGGAATGACTTTACATATCAGTTCTTGAATACAACAACGTATTTTTTTCTGCACAAAATTATGTGAACGTGAGATCAACGTAAGATAATATTTGTACTGCAAGCAAGAAACTCAATAAATTTATCCCAGAATCCCAAGTGGAACTAACCTTACGGAATATATATGTTGATAAGTGCCTTCAAGCCCACTTTTTAAACCTTCAAATGCAAGAATTCAGTACAAGCAAACGCAGAAACTTTATCACATTATGCTATTAACTTTGCATACATTTTGCATCATTTTTCGTGCCCTTGCGTCTCCTTATTCAAGTCTCGTTGCCTTTCGCCACACATAAAAATAAATCCTTGTTTAATACAGACTGCGAAATGGTTGAATGAGTGTTCCATCTCCACCTCCCCTATGACCAAAGCCATCCTGTCATCTTTAACATACAGGATTAGTTATTTAAACTACTTTAAGTGCTTACTCCCTCACTCATTCATTTACTTAGCTTTCACCAATCCTAATATCACGTAAGCCACTTCTCCTCCTGTCGGCATTTTATCAACTATATAGAGATGTATACAGGCACACACAATATGCATGAAATTACAAAAAAAACTCTTCCATTTAGGTTATGCATGCATAACGGCGAAAACTAACTGTTTTTTTGCCGGTTCCCCTTCCATACATACTGCGAACAGAGTGAAATCTTTAAGAAAAAAAAGTTTCTACTTGCCCAATAATTTAGTCAAACTGAATGAAGCAAACTAAACGGCTATTTCACTTTCATGAAAAGTGTGCACCAAATAAGGAATTCTCTTCATTTACTTAGTTTCATATATGCAGATCAACTTTGGAATGCTGGTAAAACCATCCAATGTAAAATCAAGTTACGAGGAAAGCCCGTTAAAAATTTTTCCCTTGCCGACATTACGGCTCTTGCAGAAGACTCCTCCTCATCGTAAACCTCCACTTAAACGACTCTCTTTAGCAATATACAATCTTCTACAATGTAAGCAATGAAAGCTCGCACGCACTCTTTCGCTAAGTTTGATACTTGGAGCAAAAAAATAGAAAGCCAAATAGGAGAAAGTTTTTGAAAGAAATAACTCGAAACACATATAAACATACATATACCATTTTTATACTCCATACAACAACTACTTTTCCACCGTAAAAGGCTCGTCGTAAGTAAGTGCCTAAATATTATATGCGGCTGGAGGAAATGCACCAGTGCTAAACTAGTCTTCCAATCTCAAGGGAATGATATGCGGTTTGAAGGGGAAAAGCATTTGGATGGCTATGAGTCAACTACAATGTGGAGATGGTGATGGTATGCATACAGAGAAAACGAGGACATAAATATGTACACTATAATTTCCTCTGATCTCTCTCTCTCTCTGGTAAAACTCGGAACAACGAAATGGATAATGCAGAATCCGCAGATTCAAAAATAAAGTTATGGTATGGTAAACGTCACAGTAGTATCAAAATGTATGTATGTATCCAAACCAAGCCTCCAACGCAACATTCATTTAACCATCCATCTATCCCTATTCATTTAGTTTTTGTATTCTTCTCCATTACCAACTTCACTCTGACTGCTGCTGGTAGATCCGAAACTAAAGTTTATGTTTCATGAAAGATTAGATTGTTGATATATTAAATAATTTTTGTAGGTCTGATATGAGATTTGAGGAAATACTACAGATTGCATTCTAAATCTAATGAAATGTTGCGCCCTCCTATCCATTGAATGCATTATTTCAGCATCACTTCTTTTATATAGTTCTACTATATATGCATGCAAAGTAGATTCCTTCATCAATGCAGAGGACGTAACCCTTCAACAATAATAAAGTCGTAAGACGGACATAAAAAGGAGAGAAGAATTTGTGCAAAGGAAATTCACCACTATCTTATGGGATATGTGCCATTCTTGAGTTAACTCATAGCTCCCATGTTAATACTACACTTTTGTGTATATATTGTTAAGTTAAGGTTAAGCCATAATGAACTTTCATCCAGAATAACTCCCGCAGTATCATACTTTCTTCATTTTTACTACTTTCACATATCACTCTACTCTGCCAACGGCAAACTTTACATCTTACATAAACAAATCAGGAGAAAACAGTATCAGCACAAAATCATAATCAACAGCAGTAACCGGCAGCATATATATGATTAAGTATCAACAAAGTTCCACCATCATATTCTCTTAATTCTCTTTCCTTCCCCTTTTTGGAGACATATATAAGAGTACTTTTAATAGTTTCAAAATGATTTGCTTTTCCCCTTTTCCCGTTCCCAGAGAACGACAATCATTTGCAACTGTGTGTTGCCACTTTGCGCTCTTTTCCCTTGACTAACAAAAGTTTACTCTGTCTTCCTTACTGATGCTTTCCCTCTGATTTAATTTCTCATTTGTGCTCCACTATCGGCATTTTGTACAAAAAAAAGGACCTAAATGCCCATTAAATGATGGTATGGTTGGTGAAAGTGTGCATAAAGTAAAAATGAGAAGAGATTAGTTTGTCATTCGTTTTTTGTCTGATCTTTCCATGTCTATATGTATATTGCGTACTTTACTGATAATTAGGTCCACAACGAAAAATCATATCTTTCCCATTCACTATATAGTAAAGACGACATGACATTCTTCCCCACAAACTTTTCCGTTCCTTACCTCCAAGCCAAAGTTGAGCAGATTGTTGCACCGAGCCATAGTCATCCTTAACTATGCATTGGATCATACCCTGGTCTTCTCTGGTTACAGATTGAATGGTAATTCTGTTGTGACCAATAAACCTCACGCGGCTGCCACCACTTGTTCCTGCGGCAGAAAGTAAAGGTACGCCATCCTTGAGCCAATGAACTGAAGCCGAGGAGGATGACTGAGAGTCTCCGGACACAATAGAGCAGGTAAATTCTGCACTCTTTCCCAAGTCAACACTCAACTTTTTGGGATGTAGGTTAACTGTCAAAGGCGACCTCACAATGAGCTCGACCTAAATTTCGACGAGAAAAAAAATATTCCATCGAAAATATAATATCTACTGTGTTTTATGTTGTATATTATGGAATGGGTACTCAAAATGTATTTTTTAAAAAATAAAGTTACTCTCTCTCCAACCAACTTGTGCCAAGTAATAATATTCAATGTTTCATGTGAGTGTAGAATTTAACGAGTTTCCTCTATGACGAACAACTCCACCAAGCAGTCATTACACAACACTAACAAAGCCCATTTTCAAGCATGTTTACTACCATACTTACTAACTAGGTTTGTTTAATAACTTTGTTGTTGTGCTTGTTAGCGTTTGTTTCTCCTCTAAACTGCCGCAGTGTTTTGCAATGTTGATGCCACTCTGGGAAAACAATGAAAACTCTAGTTCAGAAGCAGTGAAAGTGTAGAGCTACCACAGGAGGAAGCCTTGTACTACTATAGTATACAAGCTACACGTTTTGAAACAGCAATTGAATTATTGGTGGCCAAAAGGTGTGCTAAAGTATCATGCTTAATAGAAGGCGATGTGAGAGGGTTTTCGAATGGAGAAAAGTGAAAGTAAACTTTTTAAGGAAGATGAGTTAAAAAGAGTGGTGTGTGGAAGCTTGAAGTAAATGGGGAAGCCGTGAAGAGCTCTCTTCTCTTACAGTGAAAAACAAGGAGAAAGGGACGACTACCACACTATACTACTTTCATTTTATTTCTTATTACATTGCTCCACTACTTTAAATAACCTTTTGTAAAGCCCCGCAGGTATAATGGAATATAGTGTAGTAGTGTAGAGGTTTGTTTCTCCTACGTAGATGTAGCAAGTCAAGTCCGTACGTGGTACGTACACAAGGTACAATTAACTTGTATTTCTTAAGAAAACTTACTACTGTCCGAACTGTTTTTTAGGGTACGTGTGATGTGATGTTAGAAATGGGCTCTCACTCACGTACACAGTTCAGTGTACTGTAATAAGATAACAAGAGTTAAAATAGACAGGTGTATAGGAAGTAGTGAAAGCAAGCTTGCATGCATGGACAAGAAGGACTTCCTGAATGTAAGGAGTAAACACATGGTTAAAAACTTTGCAAAGTATCCAAACGCTGCTAACACATTGGCAAAAGACCTGGGGGCTAGTAGTTGCTACTAACAAATTTTTTACAAATCAACCTCCTTGTTCGCTCACTAAAATTTGAACATGTGAAAAGTATAAATAGTAGTAGTAGATGTCTAACAAATGCATAGTATGTATGTAATATGTATGTGTAGATACGTGAGTACACTAAACACATGTATAAAAAACCTACGGCAAAGTGAGTAAAGTAAAAGACGGTTGAAATGGAAATGACTCTCATTTGTCAACGTCAAGAGAAAAATTACCTCAAGCAATTCACTTCCCTCCGAGTTGGACACATTACACAGGTACAGACCTTTATTAGCCACTTTTACGGAATTTATGATCAAAGCTCCATGACGAAGCCTCATTCCGGATGAAGTTGCTAGAATGGTGGTGGAGCTACTGCCACTGTTGCTACTACTGCTGCTACTTGCTCCACCAATGTTGCTAGAACTATCGAGACCACTATTCGAATTTGGTGACAGTATAGAGTGGCTATTACTACTGCTATCATGACGATATGATGATGATGATGATGAAGAAACGGAAGACTGATGCTGCTGCTGCTGAATATTTCTTGATGAGTCGGAAGAGGACGAAAGGAACATGAAATTGTGTCCTGACTCATCGGTTGAGTCGTCTATCACAGACGTCAGTCGAATTCCTTCCTTCTTGAACCACCTGCGGTTAGCAAAAATATATTGCATTAAGACAAAAAAAATATGACTTTGTGAATCCCATATTAGACTCCTTCTCGAGACTTTGATCGCTGGGACTGTTTATGAAATGACATTATCAAATTGTGTGAAGAAGTCGTTTCTCGTTCTTTCTCCCAATGAGCTAGATTTACTACCAATTTTAAGAGATGGGAGGGAACACACAGTTTAAGAGGCTGATATACGCTTACAGGTTTTCTTGGAATGGTTGGGTGAAAATGGAAAGGTTGCGCAATCTCGCTCGCTCCTTTTCTGGCTTCATGAAAGTGAGCATGGAATACCATATCTATCTTAATTAATTAGTTAATTAAGTCTTTTGTGCCTCGAGGTCTCAGCAGACGAGACTGAGAAGGAAATAGGGGAAAACGATGAAGGGGAAACAGGTTGATGATTAATATCCTGCTTACACGCAATCCTCCTTATTTCACTCTTAACAGTCTTATTTTTTGTACCTGTAAGAAGGCTGTGGAAGACCGTGTGCAAAGCAAGGTAGCACAACTTGTTCATTTTCTTTGGCAACGATGCTACTCATACGATATTGAATCATGGGACGGGACGGTCTGTCTAAATCTAGAAAGAGAAACGAGAAAATCAAATTTTAATGAAAAAGTGTAAAAAATTTATCACATTCTTCCCTTCTCATACTACGTAGCAAACTCGAATTCGAGTAGTACGCAATGCATTTTATTGGTAGAACATAAATCTTGTAGATGTCAACAATTTTCTTTCCTCACCAAAAGTTACTAATTTTCCAGGTGGACTAACAGAAGTTTGTCCTGTGAGTCGATGCAAAGTACGACACTGATAAGTGAACCTTGCATCTTGTGGTCCCACTTGCCAAATGAGCAGCCTTCCATCTGACATCATATGATATTTGTTATCTGAAGACTCAATTGAAGCAGTTGGCAGGATATTATAGGATTTATCCCTAACCCATGAGGTTACAAGAACGTAATCTCTCATATAACTGGGATTTACGACACATTCAAGGATTGCTGGGAATCCATTCACAGTTCGTGGGACTTGGACTTGTGTCTCATATGATTGCTTCACAACTGCAAGAAAAAAAAATGAGTGTTTTTCAGCAACTTTAGTAATTACATAATCTTATTCAATGAAAGCATGGAAAAATAAAAGAAAGAAAATTTGACAAGCTGTACTTTTACACGGAGAAGTATGAGTATATAGTGTGTAAACTATTTTACTAAAAGCTAAATAGAAAGAAGAATACGATTTTTTTAGAAAAAGAAGAGGATGACAAGCACTTTCAATTTTCATTCCTTAAGTCACATTCTAGATAGATGAGGGTAATCCAGCACAAATAACAATTGAATTCAACGAGTGAATGAGTGACTGACAAAGTTGGGTTTTCACTTGATTGGTTGAATGGATCTCTTAACTCTCTTACTCTCTGTCTTTTTTGCTGAGGAAATTCGTTTATACTTGTTACTTTTGTGTAGGCTCTCCAAAGAAAAAGCTATATCGTTTGTGTGGTAAGATGAGTGCACATAGCAGTGAAGTGGCAAAGGGGATAAAAAGAGGTAGAGAACATAGGGATACAGGCAATATAACTTATTTTGAGAGCCAACGGCAATCAAAATCCCAATATCGTCCTAACACCTTAATTCGTATATCCGTAGTTTTTTTTCTCTATCCAAATCCATTTTACCTTAGCACGCATACATCCTTTCTATTCCAGTTGCTCGTCTTCTTCTTTGCTCAAGCTAAAAAAAAGCAGCTTTAGGTAGATGAGCTGAGTTGATGTGAAGCAGTTGGCATGAAAATTGAATTTTCTTCCCCTCAATTCAATAAAATACCTCTTTTCCTCATCATTCTTTTTTGTCTTAAGTATACATTTTTACCTAAACGAAGGCGAGTGCATAAATGTGCCCGAGTGAATGCGTTAAAGGCTTACAAAAAAAGGGAAAATAAGAGCTCATATACATTATACATACAGCTCAAATGCATATGTTGATGTACATATATACATATACATACACAGAGAACCCTCATAAACGAGTTTAACAACGGAATCCCCTATTCCCTGTTCCTGCTCTTGTCTGCCGAAATAAGGAAATGATTTTTTGAAGAAAACTCATCACATCTTCTTTCCCCCTTTTCATCAAAACCTCAGCAAGTGGAGAGGTGTGGTGGTGGTGAAGAGAGAAAGATTTACATGGGAGAAGTAACGCGAGTGTATGGTTTTCCCTTTTTAAACTTTTGCTTCCTCGTCTCACTTTCACCTTTTATTGGTCCCAGAAGGCAATGGCTAAAGACAAAGGAACCATGTGCATGTAAAGTAACTACACATACGGGCTCCAAAATGTATTGAAGAAGACATTTTTCCATATAGTAAACCTATCTCCTTCATTGCGTGTTTGAGGAAGACTACATCGAAATTTTCACTCATTTAGGCATGAACAAGACTGGAAAAACCACACCACGAAGCAACACGAGGAAAAACCACATTGAAACCACACAATGCCACCAGCAGCAGCTTATAGATAACACCTCTAACAGACAGGCAGTATCACTTTCCCTTGTGTTGGCTGCTGTTGTTAACAAAAACTAGAATTTTCAGCTTATTTTCTCGTTGAATACAATGTGCGTGAAAGCGGCACCACGGTGTGATAGGTGATTGAAAGTTATGAACCTTACACTTATACGTTTTGTTTTAAAGATGAAAAAATACACACGTTCCTATGTAATGTTACATTTGATCTTCATAATGTACCGTTAAATTTCGAAACCTATAGCCGGTCTGACATTGAGGCATCACAAATAATGTGGTTAAATATAATTTATAATTTTTGCTACCCCGACTGACACCATATAAACTTTTACGGTCGGTGCACTCACTATGATACACGTGTTGGCTGTTAGTACGTTTATTCCCTTGCTAGTTGAATGAAAGTGTTGGGCATGGAAGCGGTTGGCAGACAAGGAGGAAGCCCCAGAATGCAAAAATCATTCTTTTGACGACGAGAAACCCTTTTAAGCTTCTTTAATATTTATTTGCTTGCATAAAAATGTTAAAAAGTTTCTATGTATAGCTTGGGAAAATGTGCGATACAGGAGTAGTAGTTCATTTTCATTTCACGTAACGTTAAAAAGTATAAGGTTACGTGATAACGTGTGGGTGTCGGTATTAATCAAACGATTGCATAATACGTGCGTATATTTGCATATCTTTTCCTAGCTGCACTTCTATGCAAAATTAAGATATCCCAGCCATACCACAAATAATGGGTCTAATCAAGTTCTTTAAAGCAGTAATGGCTGAGAATTTCATTTGCTTAATTCGGCTCAGATATAAATTTACAAAATTAAGTTTTATAGTCGACACGTGCCACTTGCAGACATTTCACCAACCCTAGATAATGGATAAAATAAGTGAAGACGAAGGCATTATTTCACTTGATAGCTATATCATTCCCCTCTTCCTCTTCTAACAGGAACGACGTTGCTGATGAGCTTTTATGAGCTAGCAGCTCCCAAAGTTAAAGGTAATTCTGCTTTGCCTTGAGAACATTAACTGACCAAGGAATTTTAGGAGTTTTAGAGTAGAGTGAAATTCGTCATCGTCATTCATCAGCCAAATCATCATACTCCCAGGCATTACTACACGTTACAATTTGAAATATCCAATTATGAAACTCTCGCTGCAATATACCTTTCTAATTTGCCACTTTGAGATGATCAAATTTTATTTTCAAATATTTGTCCTTTTTTGATAAAGATTACAGAACTGAAAATAAATGTTGTATTATGTAGTATGTATTCAGTGCATTATTTTGCATACATGAAAATCAGAATCGAATACAAAAATGGATTTTCCACAACAATCACCACTCGGCATAAGCCAAAAATCCCCAAAATCTACCAAGTGGAAAGTAAAGAAAAAGGAATTCAAACAAAAGAAACTCAAGTCTCGTCTTATTGAGCTTGATTTCTATTTCATTTCATACTTCATACCTCTTACTTAGCTCTTCCCATTCACCAATCCACACCACCATTTCAACACACATTTTCTTCTTGGTTGTTGGCTTGCCCAAGCAAAAAAAAAGAAGTGATATATTATGACGTTTCACCAAGAAGGAAAAGGAGTGGCAACGGCAATTATTTATCGCTGACTTTCAAAAGCATATATAACTATATTATAACATAGCATACATATGACTTGTATATATCCTATTATACTGACTGCGATATTCACGAGCACAACCCCTCTTTCTCTTTGATAATACATAATGATAGCGGTCCTAATACCTGCTTTTCTTCTTTGCTGCTACGCTTAACTCCGTCTTAAGTCTTCAGCGCAGCAGTACAAAAGCTAATGCAAAAATTTTATCCTTTTATACGGTCTCTCTTTAAAAGCATCATTGTCAAAAGTGGTAAAAAGGAAATCCGGATATGGAAATGAACGCGTGGCTTGCCATAGCTCGATTTTCCAGCAGGGTACAAAATATCCGTATACATAATAATATTATATGCACTTTCACTTTCAAGCACCACCACTACATTCTACAACCCTATAATATCCCATGTTTTACACCTACCTGTCACCAAACAGATAACGGTTTTACACTGCTGGTGGCACTCTCGTGTGGTTTTGTACATTATGGTGGGGCTCGTGAGATGGTAAAAGTTGCGATGAATAATAAGCCATGGTTTCAAATGCTTTCTCCATGTTGCTTCTTCTAGAAGAACATTGCCGGTGATGGAGGTGTAGAGCACGAGGGCACAGAGCATAAATTTACACACATTGGATAAAGATGAATGGAATGGTAAATTTGTGGTGGGGTGATATACGGAGTGTTTTAGAGCGTGAATGTGATAGCGTTTGCCAAAAAGGTGGAGAAAAAGAAGGAAACTATGAACAAGAAAGTGAGAAAAGCGGGAAACCGAAGGCGACAGTTACCACCGGCAAAGTTATATGAGTACGTTGCAAGAGAATCGTTTTCAAAGCTGAGCCCAGGAGGATACTAGAAATATAGGTAGATAAAAAAATTTACTTGACAAGTAGTAGTGACCAACATTGAAAGGATGACGACAATACCAACAAAGAATGCCTTTATGCTTCATCATGTACTAAATGTAAGATGAAAAGAATCATAATGTGTGAAAGAAAAGGTAGTGCTTAATACAAGAAGCTTCCTGAGATGCAGAACAGTAGAACGGAGATGATTTGAACAAATTAATTGGATTGTAGCAACTTAATAATTTCAAACCGTAAAGTGAATTAAAAATTTGAGCCAATTTCAATTACACACGTTGTGAATCTAAAAGAACAAAAAATTATCAATGCGATTCTTCCTATTTTAATAGTATACAACCAGTCCGATAGTATGTATATGCATGATATGATAAATGCCCGATAAATGATACAGCTAGAAAGATTGAGGCAGCAGACAAAACACGGTAACTTAGTTCCAATTGAAAGAGAAGCCTATTTATGTTACACACAGCAAACTCAATTGCTCCATCATTCATTCTTTCACAAACACGACTACAATGAGACGCAGTGAAACTCTCTTTTCCCAGTTTCCATATTCCCAATACCAATGAAGCAAAATGAAAGAGTTTGTTAAATAGTCTCCAATAAGTGTAGTTATAGTTTGGTGAATAGAATTGGAGAGCAAAGTCGTAGCTACACAATGGAACACCGTTTTGCCCTCTTCATTTCTCTTCTCACGACCAGTTCAGTAGCTCGGGAGAGAAACCATCACAAAATAACAGAAGCAGAAAATACTTTATTCTGATTTGCTAAACTTGGCTCACTCATCACAATCATCATCTTCATCGTTGTTGTCGGTCGCTTTCACATTGCTTTCACTTATATGTTGTATCGCATCGTTCGCTCTAGACATTTGCACTATTTGTAGTCAACATCTATCTGCTGGTGGTGGTAGTAGTAGTACTTTCCTCACATTTTCAATGTGAAGACAGTCAGACAGATGAAAAGGAGTAACTTTGACAATAGCCATCAAAGCAGAAAAGACTGATCAGACAATGGGAATGGGTGTAAGCAAGCGTGCTCGCAATAGTTTATAGAGGGAGAAAGAAAGAGAGACGCAACATAAAGTAGCAATCGCTCACTCTCATCGCCCTTCCATCACAGTCACCGTCATACGACTAGAAACTTCCCCCACTCTTACTTATCTATGTACATATATATACATACATATATGTTGTTCAAATAATGTGTAAATGTATACTGAATTATGCTTTCTTCCTCACTTTCCTGTAATATCGCAAAAAGATAGTTTTAAGCATCATGTCAAACCACATTAGTTCTACAGTTTTTGCCATGTTTCCTTGTACGTTGCAGTTTGTGAAGGAAGTTTATAATAACAACTCATTCCAAATACAATTGTACAGAATGTCCTCTTTCTCAGATGAACAAACAAGAAGCTATATGTAGTTCATAGAGCAGAGAACAGAACATTTTCCTGTCCAACCAATCATTTTATATGGTTTTCTAACTCTTTCTTGTCCCTATCCGTTTTATATCCTTGTGTGAAAAAAAAAGTACAAGAAGGATTCCAATTTTTCTTTTTTTATGCATAATCTTGTTCTCACATAGCATCAATCCTCCTTTTCCTATACGACATAATGATACCCAGCGAGTTTGTCATTAGCTGTTTAGCTTCACCTCGTTAACGCTTCCCCTCTTTTCCTAGAAAAGGAACAGCACTATACTGCTGCTAACAGCTTTGGGTTAAAGCCCTTACTAGATCGTCTTTCAGAGGATGAAGCAAAGCTATCACTACTACTACGAATAGGCTTACATTTAATCGCACACTTCTATAATATGAAGTGACCCCATGACGTTATACGAAAGTGATCCCATGAAACTATTGTACCTTACTCAGGATTTTCATCACACAAAGAAATGAAAATGACACTTTTTAAAAGAAACATTGAATCAAATATATTTTATGTTAATGATTACATTTGAACAAAGATGCAATTAATTTTGAGTAATATACATGTAAGCAAGAAATAGCACTTGCAATAATATGTAACTTGATACTCATTATTGTCATAAACATCTGCCTGTACATTAATGCTTCTCCCAATTTCATAAGTGAATGAGCAGCACCGAATTTTTAATGTCATTAAATTATTTAATTAACATTTTAAAAAGTTAGTAGTACACACTATCTGGCCGAGTCAATGAACAAAAAATATTGTACTTAATTAAAGCAACCGGAACCTCTAAGCTGAAGGACATAGACACTGAGAAGTATGTGTTGTAGTATTATTAGACGTGTTAATATTTGATAATGTGAAGTTGTGCTTAGTCTTTCGTGCAGTTGACACAGAATGTATTCAGTCAAGTTTAATTGCTACGCTATTAATTATACGTTATTGTTACTCATAATCGATCCTGGGCTTATCAATGATTAAGCATTCAGTTAGGTTGTAGATAAGTAGTATCTAACACCGCGTTAAGGCATGACGTTAAAAAGCAGTCTCGTAAGTCATACGAGCTAACTAGCTGAGATAAAAAGTTTAACATTTGAGTCTAAATACAATCGTTTGAAATCATGCCACGGGCTGTACTCCTAATAGGAATTTCCTTTGTAAGTCTAGGAAACTATCAGGCTACCTGACATTTGTGGTATCTCCACCAATCATGGCCTAGCGTCAGGACAAAACCTTCCTTTCACCAATCATGTCAAGGAACATTCACCCCGAGAAAGCAACTCGCGTGGAAGGAAGAAAGTGAGCTTGATCCTTCTCGCTAACATCATTCAGATGATTCTACTCATTCTGTGCTCACGCACATCTACTCACTAAACTTTGTCATAAATATATCTGCTGTAATAAAGATATCTACTAATTAACTGCACTTCTCGAACCTCAATACTATTATAGTTAGTAACATCATAACATTAAAGCTAGCAAAAGCGATCATTCCGAACGCTCGAGAAGGTGTTACTAGGTTAAGGTATTAATTTTAGTTGATAATAAATTCAATATCAATTCGTGAAAAGCGTAAGCAAGGAAGGCCTGCTAAGGCCAAGGAAGCTCTGAAAGTGTAATTATAGCAATTTAATAAGCTGTTAAAAAGAATTTAATCAGTAGGTTTTCCATATAAAACGATATTATGCCACGAAATTTAACAAAAAAAGTAAAGTGACGATGTGTAATTTTAAAGTGGAAATTTCTACTAAATTTGTTTATAAATTTTTTAAAAAAGTGTAAAAGTTTCATGGGATCACTTTCACATACAATCATGGGGTCACTTACTATTATATAGGCGTTGCGTTATATATAAGTCCTACGAATACTACTACTATTCTCTTGCCACAATAACCACTGCATCGCACCGCAGGACGCGACACCATTAAGCTTGAGCTGTATTTGTAGTAAGAAAACTTGCTATCTGAAACTATACATCTTTAAGACTCTTTGGTGTCATATAAGCGCTTTTCTAATGTGATATATGTATGGATTTATGTCTGCCTGTATTACTTTCCGTATGTAATCATCTTCCCCATTACAAGGATGGTAATAGCATTAGTAAAAGCATGTAGCTTCAAAGCTGAAACAGTATTTATTGTCGTTGTCATCACCATCATCGTTTTCTTAACCTATTTATGATTCAAAATGCCACACAGTCCTACTTTCTATACCGTCTTTGTCATTCTCTTTGTAATTGTCATGCGAAATTTATTATCACCATCATCATCAGCGTTGAAAACAAATCACTCTCATCTTGTACATGAAAGAACAACACTATATTCCTAGATTTCCATTATTCATTTCCACCATTGCTCACTTTCTCCAATTTTCAGGATGACATTTCATATTGCCGAGATATGAGAATGATTGAGAGATGAGATATATGCTTGTTTACTAGTAGTTACGAATATGATATGTGAGCAACTAATAATTGTGTGTAGTAATTCACTCATATACTACATAGAAGCAAACTCATGGGAAAAGATAGTGTTCTATGATTAATATAACCGGTTTAGTAAGTAAAAGTAATGCAAGTATGTATATGCTACAATAAGTTTAAGAGTGTTTTATGCTGTACCTCGTAAAAACAAAAGTTTCTCTAGCACAAATAAGTAGAAACATCCATTTAAGAAGACTGAAAGGCTATCTATCATAAGAAATTTCATAAGCTTCCCAAGGCGATGAAAAATCAAGAAAACGCTGAGAAAACACGCTTTTCTACTTCTTTGCTTTCTATGAAGAAGATGAGTTGATCGTAATTCAATAGCTTCTTGATTCTCTAAGGAAATATAAGATTCACACAGCCGTAATTTCATATTGTTTAAATGTCAGAAACATGAGCTACGAGCTCCTTCAAGTTGTTCATATCATGTGAATTGTGACGACTATACAACATAACGACACGGGAGTCAGAATGATAGCAAAAAGGAGAAAATTCTATTTTGCTTTGCATATGAAAGGCTTGGTTTCTCGCTGTCGTAATTTCACGTACGGCGAATCAGATGACTAGTAGCTCGTTTTACAATTATCTTTGAAACGACTCTCCCCACTTAACTATGGCTGTTTCATGGGAATGGTTTGGTGTCTCATTACTCCCGTTGATTGTGAAGAGCTGCACAACAGGAATGAATGAAAGAACATATGCATAAGTATGTAAATATTGTGAAGCTCCACTTCTTATGGGTTTGCATGCCTTAAAACTTCAACTGCAATTCATAAAATGAAGCTTAGGCAGCAGCACCTATATATATGTAATATAATAGGACCCCTCTTGCTCTTCATGTGAAGTGGAGTAGCCAAAACACAAAATGCTTTACTTTACAAGTTTGAGAGGAACACATTCATAAAATGTAAAATACTTTATGTAAATTTGTCGTGTGTACGTGGTGCTTTAGGTATGTTTATAAAATTATGCCTGAGCACCAAAAACTGGAGCAGAACGAACGTTTTCGGTGGGTAGGTTAAAGTTAACGTATTCAGCTGGTGACTTGCTTACGCGGTTACTTAGACGTTATTAAGGTTACTGACTGTGAAGCGACGACTTTGGAGTCACTCTCTTTTGCTTTCTCCTTCATCTATAGACTTATGCACACGCATGATGATGATGATGAAAATGAAGACACGCTGGTTAATACTGGAAGGAAGCATGAGAAGAAGCTAGCTTCCTTTTTGACGATGAAAATGATAACAAAAGCCATTTATTCACTTGTACCAAACCTTCATGTTATAGTGGGACTTGAGTGAGTGTATATTTTTCTCAAGTGGAACTGTGCCTTGTACTACTCCTCACGTTATCCACTCACTAACAATAAGAACTACAAGGATCGAGTAGAAAGCAAAGTGGAACATTAAAGAACCAGAGCAGGAAGCTAAAAAGCAGAAGGGCACGGGCAGAAGACTATATATATATACATATGTACCCAACCAGCATTTTAAATGCACGTTCACGTCTCTCCTCTTTACCCTAGTTATATTAGGTAGATAGGTATGTAAAATAAATTACTTGTATTGTTGCAATATGCATGTATCATGAGGAGTAACAATTTATTCTTTTCCAACATGTAATTCTCATTCACATCACTAACACCAATCGACATCACATCGTCTACTATTTAGGAAGTGCAGTCAGTCTGCTTCATTTTTTCAGTTAACCTAACATGCACTATTACTCTTATTCTATTTTACTACAATCGCTCCTGGGAAGAATGACATAATGAATTGAACTTGTTAGTGATGCAACATGCAACGCATACTATTATGCATCTTTTTATGGGTTCAAACGGTAACAGGCTTTTGAGAAAGTCGAGAAAAAAATTGGCGAAATCAGTAAGTCGAACATGCTCCATTTCTCAAGTTGGAAACTAGAACATGAACACATTGCTAAGGTATGATACGGATGCTTTATAAATTGGCTTTTACATTTGAGTCCATTTAAAATCATTCAATAAGGAATATTCTGAAGATTACTTCAATTGAGCTAGATAAAATCATTTACATGATCATTTGAAAGGAACCATCGTAAAAGAAATTCTCACTGAACACATAGACATGCTTGAAAAGTACACTTGGATTAAGAAAGGAAGAGAGATGGTACTTCAATTAATGTAAAATGAACTTTTATGGCTGGTAATACATTGTACAAAATTACTACAAACTAACAAAATTTGCATTTGAGACGATTATGCTTTAAATTTGATTTGAAATGTTTAGTTATAATCATTTAAAGCTCAGGATTTTCATTTAAATAGTAGTCCCTTGAATATTTTCAACATGAAATTTTGACTGAAAATTGAAATTGAACAACCGAAAACCGTACACGTATAAATATAACCGTGATTTTATATGTTACTCATTGCTCAGACTTCATTATTTTCCCCAACGTATTGAGCAACTTCATCATGGCTACTACTGTTTATGATGTCCATAAAAAGACTACATGAAGGATTCTAGAGAAACGATTGAATTATATAAGGATGTGAAATACGTTTACATATCGTGCAAAACCATAACGTTCCCTATTCACAATCCGCACTAGTAACAATAACTTCGGCAGTGCTTTATTCTGCTGCTCAAGTTGCAAACAAAGATCTAATAGATTCTTGAGAATATCATGCATATAAACATTTGCCATAGCCATAACCATTTCCAAAGTATCTTGAGCTTATCCCATTTTCCAATCCGAATCTGAATACGAGCAAAATTCTTATTGTCTTGTATGATATTTGCAAACAAATGTATGTGCTAGCCTAACTTACTAAACACGCATGCATGAAGTAGAAAAACACACACATATATATATATATACATTTGTATGTATGCATAGTTAAGAATGGTTACTGCCAAGAACAAAAATTTCAAAATGGGATGATAATGCATTAACGTGCGAAATAATATGGAAAATGGTCTATAAGAATGAATAAATCTCTCCTTTATTATGAACATACATAAAGTTCACATCTATGGCATTTGTAATGTCTCATCGAAAAAAAAATTCATCTGAAGACTCTTTCTTCCTAAAATCTTCGATGGCAATGTTTTTTCTAAAGTCTCATTTTTAGGCAATTTTCCTATCGTTGTTCTACTGATGTCGTACACTATTTCATTCTCGATCCTTTCAGAATAGGTTCTACACGCAAAAAAAACTATAACCAACCATAGACCACGATATCGACTACTTATATATAGTCAATAGTAAATCACTAAAAAAAGTAGCATGTATATGTTGGGCACCGAGTTTTTTGTATGAATATATACCAGTCAGGTCGTTCGCATTACTATCTAAATGGAGAAAGCGAGAATCTTTGTTCCAAATTTCACACTGGATGAACACCCTCTCCATATTATCGTTCGTAAGCCTTTCCTGTACTCCTTGGCTTTCCTTTTCACATGTTACACTCATCATATCCGCTCATTCTTTTACCTTTTTTTTCATTCTGCTTAAAGTAAATGGCACATACTCCGCAGCGTCATACTTACGTATCTACTAATACATTTTCATTTATATTCACAGAAGAAAATAGAAGAATTTCTAATCAACATATCTAATACTTCTACCTCATACTCATACCAACCAATAACAACACGTTAGGAATCGTAGACAAAAGCG
This sequence comes from Orchesella flavescens, assembly GCA_964034955.1. Classification (NCBI taxonomy): domain Eukaryota; kingdom Metazoa; phylum Arthropoda; class Collembola; order Entomobryomorpha; family Orchesellidae; genus Orchesella; species Orchesella flavescens. Next base: position 31,810,839 of record OZ035954.1, on the reverse strand, counting down.
GAAGTAAGAGATGCCTACAATATAAAGGAGAAAAATGGGCCCAGGGAACCGAAGTAAATGACCTGCTTTTCACCTGAATTCTTCCGATTAGGAGAGAATGGAGTGCTATGCGTTTCCTTCATTATATTGTAATATACGTAGTATTAGGATAATACATAAGCGAAATATATAACATACCATATGTAGTTTACATAAAATACATACGTAAGCATTTTTCAGTCCGTGCTACTGATGGATATTGTCCCAAAATTGAGAAATAAAAGGATGGAGAAATAATATAGAATACATACTCATGTCTGCATCCATATAGAAATGACACACATGCCCATGAAGAATTCTAATTTTTTGTCAATTTTCCCTCGAATTTTATTCAAATCGCAATAATGTCGATACTTCAAGACATTTTATGTGGATAAAACTCTTCAGCTCGTCACTTTTTTTGTTGTATCCATTGGAATGATTACACTTCGCTGATTTCACTTCAACAAAGGAAGATCTCAAGAAAGACATGATTGCCTTTTCATCCTTACTCCACCTCTTTTCCATCCATTTTGAATGAAAAATGCAATATATTCCCTGATTTGCTGAATCTGATTCACTTGGATGGATAAAATCAGCAATTTTATTTTGCTCCATCACATAAACGCACCCTCATACATATAATGGGAATGTGTAGTCACATTATGTGCATCTCTTCTGTTGAACAATTGGAGCTTGAAAGCTCATAAATAGAACGAACTCATATTCTTATTCTTCTTTCCATGCTTTTAAGTAAATCGGTGAAAAAAGTTTCCAGATAAAAGAAAGCAGGAACAACAGCAAAATATATTCAGTTTATCTCACTGAAGTAATAGCAAATCGAAGTAATTTACCTGCTCGAAGCATGACATCACGACTGACAACAGTTCCAATTGAATTAGCAGCTATGCATCTGTCGAAAAATAAATATACAGAATGGGTTAAATCAGTGGAGAAAGTCCACGAGAGAAATTTTTTAACAGTAAAAAAAAGAAAGAGAAAGGCGTCTTAAATTTGTGAAAGCAGGAAGGAAAGGGAGGTAAATGCATTCCGGATATCCTTTTCTGGTCAAGTTAAGCCGACATTACGAAGGAAAAAGGATGGATTTGGATGAATGGGTGAAATAAAAATGTAGGTACATTATGGTACCCACATATACTTTTGTATAAAAAAGCATGACACATAACATGCATAATATGGTCTTTGGAGGAAAGCCAGGAAAGAAAGTTTCTTTATTTATATATGGTGGATGTGGGGAGTTGTAGCGGATCGTACGCAGTGTACTTTAAGGGAATTGTGTGCTTTAGGGATTTTACGGTGGTCTTTTTTTAGGGTTGTGAAATAAGGCAATACTCTTACGCGTTTCTACATATCAGGCAAATGTTTCTTCAAGAAAAAAAGTTTCGCAATACATGTTTTCTTATATTATAGTAACGACATTGACTCACCTGTATGTAGCTGAGTGGACATCAGGGCGGAAGGACTCGGCAGGAAATGGGGCAAAGACTAATGAACCATCGGAAGCTGAAGAGTAGCGAAGTCTGGGTACTTCACTCAGTGGACTTCCATCACCGGATGTCCACTGGATACTAGGCTCTGGCCGTCCACGTGCTGAACAATTGAGTCGTACTCCAAGCTCGTTAATGAACTCGACTTTGGACGGTGGCTCTTCAATGAATGCTGGACCTTCCTCGTCGTACATGCAATTCAAACCTGAAACAAAATGAAGAATAATTTTAGAAAAAATAAGAAGACGACCGAGGATAAAAGTAGTTTGCCAATTTGTCTCTAACGAAGAAGACATTCTATGTCCATAGTTGTGTGGGTTGTTACAACATGCATGAGTGGTTTGTGACAGAGATGTTTCGTGATGGTTTAGTTTAATACAACAAAAAATAACCCAGCGCTTGATGCCCTTGCTCAAGTGCAAGAAGAGAAAACCTTACGCTCAGAGAAATTCCATTTTTACCTAAGTACAGGCACAGTTTTTTTTATTCTGTCATGATAATACAAACAGATAAGCTTCACGTAGTAAATTTTGGATTACACATGAAAAGAAACTTGAAAATAGGAAAGATTTACATCTAAACTAAATGGTATATTTTAAATTTTATTCATAAGTATCACAATACATATAACTAAAAATCTTGTCTTGAGGAAGGCAAAAAGCTGAGACCTACATCACACAAGTTCATAAACTCCTGACAGTTGAGAAACATGATAATTGTAGATTTAAGGTACGAGTAGATGTAGAAAAATTAAGAAACGGAAGAAATAGCTGTATGTGGGGAACCCATTTCAACCAAGACTTGATCCAACCACTGAAGAGGATCATGTAGATGAATCTCAATCCAACAAGGAGTACTGGTAACATCTTGCCGTTTGTATTCCGTACCCCAACCCTTTACAAAAGACATCCTGATAGTGCACACATTGGTGAGCCCATAAACAGCTTCAAATCCTTGATTGGCACTCTCATTAAGAAGATGTCCAAATTCCTTGTAGTTGAAAATTTTGAGCGAGCAACCAGATAGAAGTTTGCACACAGTATTAGGATGAAATCTATGGCTTAGGTTGAAATTCCGAGACTGGATAAAGATAGCCTTGTCCGATAGACATTCTGCAAAGACTTCACCCGCTACGTAGGTAAGCCGCAATCCACTCCCAATATGCTGTCGAGTGTTTTCAATCGTGTAGTTGCGATTGATACTGGAGAGTTGGCCAAGACAAAAACGATTTGACTTATTATCCGGGTTTGTAAAGCCATCTACGTATATGATATTACTCTGGCAGTGATACATTTCTCCAACACGGCAGTTCAGCTCGTAATATGCAATTGTTGCCCAGTTCTTAGGCTCCTTGTCCAACTCATCCCCCTTTTTCCATCCCATCAGCTTCTTCACAGTACGACTTCGGAATGAGAATAGATTATGCAGAGTTGAGAATTGTGACATTGTGGACCTACAATGTACAAAGCACACCCGCTTCCTTTCCAGTTGACAGTAATCTCACGTCCTCAGAAATCCTCTTCCTGATAAGATCTTCCTGCTACAAAAATTATACAATATCAATGAAGCAAAAGTAAAATAAATTATTACAAAGTAAACAGATTTTGAATTTCTAAAAAGCCAAATCAATCGTCAATTTATATAACTTACCACAGGATATATTGTCAATTATAAATATTGTCAATAAAATATTCTCACAGCCAGATACCGTCCGCAATCCACATCCTAATTATGGAATGGATAAAGTTATATGTTGACAATTGACGATGGTCAACTTGACTTTGGTTGAATCACATTTGTTTTTAGTGTGAAAGCCCTCACTACTACTCACCTCATCTCGACATCTCACAACGTGTAACGGACAATTTTTCTCATTTTTGCAGTCGACGTTTCATCTTACAGCAAACCAAACAGCATATTCATTATTCAACTTTTTCAATCAATCGTCAATATCGTCGTGTTTTACTCGCATAATATAATAATTACTTTGCATTTCTTATTTTTAGTTTTTACTAAATGCAAATTCGGAAATAATTTGCCATTCATCATTGTATTGGTCAATGGATGATGTCAATATGTAAATACATATATTGATATGCTATGCTAATGCTGTGAATCCATTGCATTTGATTTTAACATTATATAAACCGGATGAGGGACGATCGACCACCGCTCTTATTCCGTGACTGGATTTTTGCTGGCATTTTCATTGTTGATTGTGTCACACGTCACACTCATGCTTCTGAATGTAATGACAATGACATCCCGTCTAACTGTTACTTTAATGGATGTTTTGGACGTCTGTTTGCTGATGATATGATGTTATTAGAGATTTTAAATGTCAATATGTCATTTCGTTTAATATGCCAAAGGTGTTCCCTGATCATAATCATTTTGCCCGTCATTTAGAACCTAACGTAGCAGAAAGAAACTCGACCTTGGCATTTCAGTTTTTTTTGGGAAAATACCAGAAATGGTGAGAACTTCTGATGAATACAACCAACGAACTAACTCACTACTAATTCATTTCACATTATAGGCTTCATATTCTCTCGATTTATGATTCATTCATGGGGTAATACGAAACGTTACATCCTTCGGTTAAATACAACAATTCTTAAGTTGTAACAAACTTAGCACTGCAGTGCTTCACAGGGTTCCAGTTCAATTTACCTTATCATTCATCAAGCTCATTTTTAGCTGTGCAATAATATTTCCTTGTCTCAAATTTGCATAAGAAACAAGCAATAATGCGTCAACTTCGTAGACATTCCATTGTACATGCATGTATGTATGTGAATGCAAACAATTCTAAATGTAAGAATGAAGGTCTATTTTTAGGAAACACTAAAATATGCAAGATACGTACGACTGGAAATGTAGCAGCAAACGCCTTCCAGATCCCCACTCAAAGAACGTTGAACGTGGGTTAGTCAAGTCAATACTTGAGTTGCATTTGTACCCATCAAACCCATTTTACTTTTTAGTTATAAAACGATCCGAAATGACGAAAAACTGGGAGACCACCAATACAAAGTATCTATGGACTCTTATACTAAAAAAACTTGTTTCGAAAAGAAGCCAAGAGCAGGGACAAGATAGACACAATTTACAAACAAACTTCACGTTTTAAAAGGATTCAGGAGATTTTTAACATTCCCCTTGGTTTGTTCCATGGAAGAAAAAAAAGTCGATCCAATAGTGTGGGATAGTTTATAGTAAGGTATAATAATACAATGGAGAAGAGGAGCGATGCCTTGAGCTTCCAGAACTCTAAATACTTTTATTTTTCCTCCGTATCTCCTCGCTCTTTCTGAATATTCTCATGGAGGTAGAACGTAGAACAACATGTTTTACACCTTAAAAAGGAATATGTGTACACGTAATAATGTGCATATTGCACATAGATCTGTACATGAGTGCCTAACATAATATTGTATTTATGCACATAGCACACCCTTAGTGCTATTTTTCCAGATTCCCAGATATCTCCAGAGCTTGAAATAACAATGGAATTTTTTCCCTCAAGTCTTCTTCTTTTGCATTTTTCTAACCGGATCTCATCTGATCACACACACATACGCTGTATGTATAGTAGTCAGTCACACTGTATACAAAAGAAAAGACGGTTTATTCTCCTCCAGCTTTATTTTTTGGATGTGCTTTAGGTAAGCTTCCAGCTCCAGTAATATGCTTTTTTTGTAACGACATATCCAACCTTCTTTATTCTTATCAACCTGCCAAATGCTAACCTGCTTGTCTTCCTTCCTGTCTACCACACATACTCTAGTGAGTGAAGTGCTATTACTCCATGACTTGTTTATGCATGTAGTAAATGTAACGATCTTAAAAAAAAAGTTTACTCTCATCTTATGTATATATTTCTCTTGTCATAGTACTACCACTTTTTCTTTTCCTCCCTGTTTGTATTGAATATCCGGATGACTTGATCCATATTTCTGGTTCTCTACTTCTATTCCCCGGTTCATGGAAGTAGACGCCTCCATATAAACATATGCATGAGTGCACACACTGTCACTGTTTATGCCGTATTTTTTCTCGCTTCCAGGATGGTGAGTATAGGATAATAGGAATTGTATACACGGCACGTACACGTAGGTTTTCTGTCTCTTTTTTTTTAGAAATACCGGAAGACGCACTTGGAAAACTTGAGATGTAATAGAGTCCTCATAGTTTTGGCAAACACGTAGTATAAGTAATAAGAGAATAACAAAACGGAACTGTATCTGGATGAAGAATGTCGGCTTTGTAGCACGTCCATCTGAGAGGAATGTATGTATGTAAAGAATTTCGTAATATGAAAAAACTACTACCATTTGATACATACATCTTAATATTATGAATTGTACTTTTGTGACAAATTCCCTCCACAACAAGAACCCCTGTGCGTTTGACGAATACAAAGTGTATCTTCAGTATCCTGGATCCGTAACAAATGTAGCCTTGTTGTGGATTATCAATTAACAAATTACCAGAGTCTTATATCTACATCGAATGCCCATACATAGACAAAGCATAAATGGTTACAGGAATGGAATTTTAGCTGACCAATTAAATTTTTCCCAATTTGATAATATTATGTATAATACTTAATTCAGTAATTATTCGAAAAATATGTATGGAAAAGCAATTAGGATGAATTATTTACTCCTACTCTAAAATCGTCAAAAGGATATTAGTAAAAAAGACAAATGCAACCAACTTTGCGACTCTGACAAATAAAATTGAATTTCACAATCATATGCACTTTTTTTAGTTGCCAGTTAGTTAGAAGTAGAGCAGAAAAACAACGCCCACTCCACATTACATCATCGTAATAAATAAGTTGTGAAAGTTCTGATTTGAGTTTTCGTGACAAATTCTCGATGTAACAGTGCATTTACATTTACATGAGAGCACGCTTCCGACTTTATTATAGCACATCCATGAAAAGACGGTGTTGTTAGGCCTTTTTTCTTCTATAAAAAGACAATTTATTGCTCCAATAGAATAAATATACACAAGTGTTATATTATCTGCGAGTCTATTTTTCTGCTTCAAAGCGGAAAATAAGAGAAACAAACAAGGCCCAAATAAAAACTGACCATCCGAGCATGCAAAAGGTTTTTCATGCACATGCAATGCAATGTATGAAATATTTTTATCGTTAGTATTTTAAGAGATATGGACGTTTGTACAAATATGGTAGATATGCAGCCAATATCTATAAGGGCTAAAATTCGCTACATGCTACCAATTTTTATAGCTTCTGGTCATAAGCACGTGGGAAGATGATTCTTCTTCTTCCTCTCTCTCTTTTTCTGCTCGAGCTACAGCTACAGCATGGTAAAAGTCACTGGAAGGAAAGTGAAAAGCCAAGACTATATATGAGACTGAGAAAGGAAATCTTCCATCTTGCACATACTTTTGCAGAAGGATTTTCGATTTTGATGGTCAAACTCTCTCTCTCTCTCTAGCACACATTCCACCAAGAAGAGTTGTCGGGTTAGTGAACGAACGAACGTACAGCTGGAGATAGATAAAACTCCAAAAGTCACGGAGGATGGAGGAAGGCGTCCAAGCAAGCTAAAACTTGAAAGATATACACCCAAGTTTCACATCACATCAGAAGCATGCAGCAAATCAGAATGGAAGGAATCTTTCTTGCCAATCCGAGTCAAAGCTTTGGTAAAAACTAAGAGAAAACTCTCACATCAGCTACAAAGCACACCATACCTAGAAAAAATCTATAAATGCTTTTGGATGGACCAGAAGTTTTGGAACACAATAATAACGTTCTTAAAAACAACTGTATAAGAATAAGAACATTCAACTCTAAGGATCCAGGAGAGAATTCAGAAAAGACAGAGAGATATGGAATGAACGGAAACGAAGAAAGAAACAATGTACATTTGTGTAACAAAAAAAACAAAAGTGAACTATCCACGTCAAGGCAAGATCATTCGTAACTTCTTTCTTTTTCGCAACATGTTAAAAGTCGTCAGACAATCCTGCGTTTCCAAAAAAAACGTAAAAGAAACTTGAACCTAATAAAGTTTGGTCAGGATTGAGAGTATAATGTTGTTCCCATATGACCACTACTAAGATATTGCATATAGACTACTTTCCTGTTTTTATTTTCATCCTTTCATGTGTACATTTACCCATTTCCGATACTCTGGATACTCTACTTTTCTCAGAAATCCAAAACATATGAATATATTATAAGTATAACAAACATACTTTAACTTTCATTTTTACTGCATATTGTGGTGTGGCCCACGCTGAATGAAATTCAAACTTTCTTTATACAAAATGCATATTATTATTATATGCATGGTTAGTGGTTCTGGTTAGGCATACATTGTATCACAGAAAGAATGCTTTTTAAGATTTGATTTCAGCACCATTAAGCTTATGTGTAATCTTCTCAACTTTCACCCAACTATGTCGCTGCTGTCGAATTATTTACCCCTTTTTCTGGGGAGTATAAGACCAACATTTAAAAAAGCGTTGAAAGGTTTGACACTGACATTCGGGCCCGTGACTTAAAAGGCTAAAAATGTACTTAGGAAAATACAGTAACAGGAAGGCCTTGGCAGTTGGCGTTGGCAGTAAAGGTTTTATATCTGTCTGCATGTTTGTTTTGCACAAACAAGTATACCTTATGCATTTATGTATGCATGTATACTAACTGCACCCAAACATATTTATTCATTCGGAGGAAAAATAATTTTTTCAGAGATTTGCGAGTGAGATTCAGAAAGAAAAAGTTTATGAATTCAACGAGTAAAAATAGAGAAATGGTATCAGCAAAGAGAGGAAAAGGTTATTGCCTTGAGCCTTGGCTTTGGTTGGAATACTATGAATATTGACAAAGAGAAAGGTGAAACAAAAAAAACCACACAGCATGATGCCAATCTCTGAGAGTTTGAAGCTAAAGCATGTTATGTGTTATTTACAAATGGACGAGGAAATTATTGACCTATCTCGATTTTATGTGCCACTAAATTCTCCATTCCTCCCGTATAACTAACTCTTTTTCCCCAAAGCCCGTTTATAGTTATGAGTATGTACGAGATTGGTAGTTGGACTCGTTAAGAAGCTTTTGGAGAGTGGATCGTGGATCCTATTTTAATAGGAAAATAAGTAAACATATGTATATATACAGTGCTTATTAAACTACACGCACGTATTATTTTATGTTAGCATTTTAAGTCAACTTAAGCTATTATATTGTATATTGTACATTCTTTCATTCTTTTACAGGTTTTACGGCTCACTATACTATATACTGAATTGTATTGTATGAATGGCAAATAATGGAATATTTGTGTTATCACAAAGTGAGCGATGGAAAAGCATACATATACATTTATATAGTCTCCATCTATCTAAAGTCCAGATTTTTAGAATAGGGGAAATGCGTTGATTTACTTTCAAATTGTGTGGATTCATATTGTTCATTTATTTGCCATGTACGAGTATATATAATATATGAATGTATGATGCTATCTAACGAGCCGAACTTCCAGAAAAGCTTTCAGTTTTGAGTAGTAGAGCAATAGCAATGGTAGTAAAAACCGAAATTAGAAGGGAAGCTGGTTGGGAGAAACCGAAATTAAAGTCTGGACAAAATCAACGAGAGTATTTGGTGGCGGTGGTGCTTTAGAGAAGTTTCTTTCTTCCCTACACTTACTACCTATAAATGGACCGCACTCTTCTAATAACAAGTAATGTAAAGCTCCAGCAAGCCAAGCAACTATTATATAGTTTGAGTACATTTTTTTTTCTTCTTTTTGGTAGGACAAAAATTGGAAACGTAGGAAGGATGAGGATGAGTCACGTATTATATGAATGAATGGTGTTATGTAACAAACGAGACAGCTAATGTAATGTATGTACTTTAGGTATAACTCCTCCTCTCTCTCTCTGTTTAGTTAGTTTATATCAATGTTATAAGATAATATGATTGTGTTGGTGGTTGGGAACGAGAAATTATTAGGATTGCAGTTTTGGTTTTTGTTCAAGTCGGTTCATTGGCTAAAAAGTTTATCTTTTACTTCACTAGTTTTACGCAACTTTCTTCTTCTGTAGAACAGCACATAGTGATATCTCTCTCTCTCTCTGTCTATGGTAAACGTGAACACAGTGTAGTGTAGAGTAGCACACAAACAAAAGGAGAGAAAAAGTTAAATGACCGCTGTGCCATTCCCACAGATCCAAACCGGATTTACACACAGTTCATTTCCCCAAAATTCTGTGGTGTGGTGTTGCAGGCAACATGGTAAATGGGACTAATTATGGTAACCCGGCTTTATTACCGTGTGTCAGCTAGCATTATCAGTTTTAATATATACACTAGTCACACACACCGCACACACAACATACAATCTCCCCCGACAAATCCCCTTTTTCCGACAACTTTTTTTCTCTCCCTGAATGCGACCAAGTAGTGGTAATAAAAGCTTATTCGTTTGCATGTAGAAAAATCATTCAAAATAATAATAACTTTCAATATAAAGAGAGATTTATGGGCCAACGACTTTCCCATGTTTGCTCATTATTGAAATTAAATCTTGAATATACGAGTGACGAAGACTGACTGTTTATACACACGATATGGAAAAAGGTGTGGACATCCGGATATTCAACCGCATATGTCATAGCTTTCACATGCAATATAATATTATGTATGTTGAATATGCGTGTGACAAAAATTTTCTTGCGCAATCAACCATCAACCAAGTCAACAAAATGATTTATGAAATTGCTGTTGTGTTTATGTAGTAAAGCTGTAAATCCTGTAGTTGTAATATCGTTTTTATGTATTGTCACTTGATAAGCATAATTCATATGTTATCTTACATCCCATTGATAACCGACTCTGAAATGTATAAATGAAGGAAAATATATATACTTGCACTTCAATGAGTCATGCTCTACCCCTGCGTGTAATGTTGGAGGCCCTTTATCTTCCCGATTGCTCCAGAACGCCAAAACGTTTTTCACGCACGTTTGCATTCAATTTGTCTCAATGTCACAATCTCTCCCCTTTTTCTGCATTGTCCTTCTCCCTTTTCCCAAGCAATTTAACTCTTTCAAATTTTATAGTCTTCCTGTATGATTTTGTGTTACATGCATGGCAATTTGGGAACTGGAGACTAGAAACCATTCAACTCGGCCTGGGTACATGACTCTTTCTTATACTAAAAAAAGGTGAAAGTATGTGTTATTCTTTGGTGACATGTCCCTCTCTCCATCCATTTTTCCAACACACCAATTTCTTGAAATATGTACTTAATATGCATAATATTATCTCCTTTTTTTCCTCTTGGTAAAAGCGTATTCAGGTTCCCTTGCACCAACATCAACACCAACCAAACCATCATCACACTCATTTAAAAGTTCGGCACGTTCAAACGCAAAAAGAAAGTCGAGTATGTGTTCCTTGACTGCGTAGCATACCATATACCATGGTGCCTCGTTGATAAATAAGAGGAGGAGGAGGAGGTGCAAAGTTAGGAAAAACATACATGCATTTTTACTCTAAGACACCACGCCGCCACCATGAGACATTATGTATATATTTGTAGCATGCCATAAGAGAAAAAAATAAGAAATGCGGGTTGAGAAAGAGTGAGTGAACTTGTGCGAGAATGTGAGAGAAAGTATGGAAATTTGGTAGGAGGGAGGAAAAAGAAGACCGTATTTTTCGTCGTCGCTCCTTCAACAGCCAGTCAGCCACCAGAAAGTGAAGTTGAAAACGAGAAAAAGTGAAGACGAAGTGGGTAAAAAGTCAAACTTATTTTTACTTACACATCTCTTCTTTCCATTTACATATCATAACGAGTCAAGTCAAGTGCAGTTTTGGAGTAGACCTTTTCATGTGACTGAGCTTTAGGAGGTGTATAATTTTTTGGGATACGACATAGCATACAGAGAAAGAGAGAGAGCAAAAGTAGAAGATGACTTGTCATGTCAACTTCTTCTTTACTTACCTTTTTCACGACAGGAAGACAGGATGAGACATTGGTTTTGTCCTCCATGTCGACTACTCATTCTCATCGTTTCAGTTTCATTCTAAATGTTTCAAGAAAATTATATGGCGGATATCTTCCTGCTAATCCAAGTAGGGATCATCCTATGATTATTATGCATAAATACATACTATGTTGTATGTACGTGTTTACTACTTATATCATTATATCACACCACAGCAGATATAATATGCAGTTTTTTTTATTCCTGTCACTGTATCATCTAGTAGAAAGTAGAGAATTGATAGGAAAAAGCATAATAAGGAACAAGACAGCCTCAGCTAGAATTCCCCTCAGGAAATTTTCATGGATATATTATTAAAATGTAAAAGCTTCTTCCCCAACCTCATTTTTTTACTCGTACTTTTTAAAAGTTTGTTAAAAAATTGAAAAGGTTTTCACAAACTTTTACTACGGCAGTATTTTTTTGATTAGAAGTTTAGTGAGTAAACGTGGGCCAGCAGTAGCCCAAGTGGACGTTGAAGATTTGACCGACAAGAATTATTATGTTAGTCTAATCATCATATCGTATATGCATAGCAAATGGTGAAAGCATGTATCTCTACTCTTCTTCTTCTTATAAACCAAGCAATGCAGTGGTGGCTGTGGCACACTGTTGGTTGTAGATTTCAATCTTTGTTTTAAAAGTAGCTACTTACTTATCTCTCTCCTTTTCTTAAGTAACTTTCAATGTTCACCATGTTTTTCGGATGGTCTGACTCTGACCCGTAGAGAATTCTTGGGATAGTGCTGTGCTACTACTACTATTTGCCGCTTCTTTTACTTTGCATGATGATTTTTACCTTGGAGAAATAACACCTAGTGCCAATGCAGTAGTACTAGTGTATCCTTACTTTGCAGGTAGTGAGGAAAAGGGAATCAGTTTTAAATGACAATTTTTTTCCCTTTCGACTTTGGTGACTTTCATGTCCTAAAGTTATGACATTCCCAAAAAGTCCAGGGTCATTTGAAGTGAACTTTGATGTTGCTCGCCTTTGCTTCTACTAATCTAACAGTTGCTTGGACTTGCTTGGAAAACACATCTCTTCGATAGAAATGTTTTTTTTTTGGCTGGGTTTGATTGCCACATTGCCAGGCTATGTGTGCTGCATGGACAATCGCCTGATTAAATATAGGGACTAAATTTTGTTCTTGTTCCCCAGCCTTGTTCTCTATCCATTTCTGTTGCAGGTTTGTTATAGGGACTGCGTACGGACGTACGTACTATTTACTCATACTCTTTTCCTATCCCTCGTCCTTGCTCATCTGGCTTATTATACTCATCCCCCAGGACATATCTGACCTGTCTCTTTCTTCCACATACGTAGTTTAGGTAAATATTCCATATGCATGAAAGTGTGTGTGTGTGTGTGTGTAAGCCAACAAACATCCTGTAATCACTAAGAATTCTTCTGTAGTTTCTTTCAAGTAGTAGTAGTTAATGCCTACCCTGTACACCATGACTATTGTAGATGGTAGAGACAGAGTAGTAGCAATCATAGAGTACGCGTTCAAGTCCAAGAAATTGCATTATTTGGATTCTCCAAAGGGACCCAAAAACCCAAGATATGCATGGATGATCAGCTAAAGCAGAAGAGTTGAGCGTTTCTCCTTTATACAAAATGCATGCATAACAACATTATAGAACACAAACTACGTACGTAACGTACCACTCCAGCTCATTTCACCGACCACATGCCCAACACACACACAATGCTACCACACAAACAAAACTCAGTGTTCTCCTTTAACTCCAAAGTATAAATGTGCGCTTGATTTCCAGGAAGAAGGCCGGAACACATATGCATTGCATATTCACCCCGCTTTTGTGTGTCTCTTCGTACAGGAAATATTACAAAAGTTGCGTTTGTTACTACTACTCCTACTTTCAGAAGTGAGGCAAAAAGCGGAAGACCAAGATAGATGAAAGTTTACTCATAGTAAATGTAGTTTTCGGATGCTCGTTGCGTTTTTTGTTGTTGTTATGAACAAAAACTGCTTGATTTTGATGATATTATGGTTTGTCCTGCCTGGATTTCCTACCACTTTTCTATCTCTCCAATCTTTTGCTTTCCCTTGTTTTCCCATATGGACCTTTCCCCTTATGAAACACACCCAATAAGCCAACAACAACCACTCTTGTTGCAGGCTTTGGCTGCTGCTGCTACTGTTGTTAGTTTTTGTAATGCATTATGCAGGAGGTTCGGATTTATTATTGCATTGTAGCAACAACAATCGCTGTTGCAAAATTTTGTAAGGAATTTTCATTCTGTAAAGAAGAAAAAAATGAATTGCTCACTGGAGCTTCAGCATTCAATCGAGCGGAATATCCATACGGTAAGTTTAACTTGTGACTTGAGAGTTGGCAAAAAAAAAACAATGTAATGTGTGTGTGTAACAATTTCTCTCGTCATAGATGAAACCCAAATTTTTCCTTTGAAGACGACGACAGTTTTGTTTAGTTAGAGATTTTTTCGGATGATGACTTGGACTTGACTCCGTTGCTGCTGTTGCTGCTGGTCTGGTTGGTTGGTGCTATCCAATTTTCTCTAGATCTTTTGCCTTATTATTCGTTCAAGTGGATTTGTGCTGCTGGTGGTCCTCAAAGAATTAGGTTATTCCATTCCCCACTCATCTCGCTACAAACCAGGTCTTGGACAACAGATGACTCCAAGAATATCATAAAGTTCATTACGTATGTATGCCCATATTCCTAGCACAACGTAATCTACTGGAGTTTCATGTTTTTGAAATTTTTCGAGTGCCTTCTTGCCTTGCCTACTATACATATCCTATCTATCCCCTTTTCCTAGTTTTATTTGTAGATGAGCGAGAAGAAAGCAGGGCAGGCCAGCGTTTTACTTTGAAATTCCGTTGAATACTTGTCCATGTCCTTTTCTTCTCTGCTAGTCATTGCCCCAAATTAACTAGGAGTGCTCAATTGGCAATTTTTTTCATTAAGTCGTTCATTCATTTGAAAGAAAAGCCAAGCAAGCTTCCACAATAATGTATAGAACAATCATATGTATATGCATATATCCCATGTACTACTGTTCATGTCGTTCGCCAGAGCGTCAGGGCTAGTGTCAAATATATCTTCGTGTGAACATTGTGCATGCCCGTTACTTCCTCTGAGAGATGATCATACGACACCAATTTTAACTCGAGGAGGTGGTAACTAAAACAAGAGAAGGAGGCTTGGTTTGGTATTACTGTGTACGTATACACCAAACCAAGCTATAATATCACATCACTATCACTCATGCCATGCATTTTCGAACAGACACAATTCTCATTATCATGTATTGTACATTACATTTTGCTATACTGGTTTTTGCGTAGGTAGTATTTGTAGACGCTGTGCTTAGAATAAAAAAGGCTAAGAGCTCTCTCGCTCTCGCACTACACTGACGGAAAGACAAAAGAAATGGGGGAAACAGAGAATTAAGGACCAGCATATCAAGCTCATTCCAAGCATGAACTTTATGTAGGTAGTGTAGTGTATAGTGCGGGGGGAACTCTTGGAGCAGAACTCATTTGTTACGGTTGCTTTCACCAGAACGAAAGAATCGAGCAAGCAATGACTTTGGAATGGAATAAGAGAAAGAAAACATTTCATTATGTACAAAGGAAACAAAACTACAGAGGTAAGCTTGAAGCCTACTTGGCAAGACTACATAATAGGTATGCATAATATGAAACGTACACATCAGCAAAAACTTTACTGTGAGTTTAGTTATGGCATATTGCATATAAGGATACACGAGTACAAACTATATACATATGTGTGATGTGATGTGATGTTTCGTGTTTCTTTTTCGTTTTTAAAAAGAAGAGCCTTCCTTTCATTTATATTCATTGAATCTTTACACTCATCTGCATGCAATCAAGGTAATGGACGAACGGACAGCCCGTATCATATACATAAATGACATGACAGGAGGAAGCCCGATACAGGATGAATGAAAGGCAAGGAAAGGTACGAATGAGGCGTAAAAAGTTTGGCATGTTAAATATACCATCCTTCCTACTCATCTGCTTTCACTTTATATGCATGCAGAAGAATAATAAGTAAGTATCATATCATGATGAAATATGTTTATGAAATGGAGCATGTGGAACAATATTGTGTCATTGGGGTAAAATGTGTGATGGTGCAACATTTTCATGATACTGTCTGTCAAGAGCTGAGCTGCTGGCCTGGGTGATGTGTTGTTGTGTTGGCTGTTTGACCTCATGTTTTCAGCTGACTGACGGCTAAACAATGACGACACCAATGTGTACAAAATTGTGCAGTTCGCTGACTACATAAAAGAGAAAGATGGCAAAAAAATCGTAGACAAAGTTGCAGTCTAGTCGACCCAGCCTGAAAATACACAGCTCATCAACACTTTCGATCTTCCTCCCTGGAACATTCATTACATCGTAATGCATTATTTTTTTACCTTTGCATTTGAAGCGTGAATAAGATAGATAGCTAGGCAGGGCGGAAGGATTATTCCGGGTTTACAAACCCAAAGTTACATACTTATTCATATATATTCATTGTATACGCGTAATGCATTTCGACAGAAACAAAGTAGTTAGAGAGTTGGAATGGAATGGCATATATTGTTTATACCTTTAGAAATGGATTCTTTGTAGTTACATTTCCGTCTCCTCATTTGTATTTAAATGGAATGTGAAACACGAAATGAAGCATAAAAGCAACACCATCAACGTAATCACGCCAATGATCATGATGATGAGGATGATAATAACGCATAATAGAAACAAGCCAAACAGAAAGGGAAAAGTCAGATTTAGAAAAAAATGTTCCTGGCTCACTGCCTCGTGTCTTATTTGGAAGGTGAAACCAAAGAAAAGTATAAGTGACAATTTTGAATGCTACTTCTACTTTTTTTTTTGTATGATAGACAAGGACGTTTCATAGTGAAAGCAAAAAATGTTGAAAGGAATCCTTCGTGACAGGGAAATTGAGAACACTTTAATTTACTGTGTGTGATGATGCCAATGCACCTCTCATTTTATATTATTCCAGGATCTTTAATCTGAATCGTATGAAGCATGGAGGAGTAGAAAGGATTTCTTTGTGAGAAAGAAAGGGAGCAAAGAATTATTTAAGAGAGGCACGACCTCCGTAATAATCGTAAAATTCTAGGAATATACATACATATACGTACATGTATACCATATATTGTTTCTGTAGCATAATGTCACCTTGCCCTAAAGGATTGCCCTGCAGTTTTACTCTCTCTTCACAATGTCTTTGTTCTACTTTGTACTTGCCATTAATTTGAAAAGCACTTGAATATGAAATGCCATCTTAAAAAGAAAGACAATCACATTTCAAAAAATTCTCAACAAGATATGCAGCATATATATATCCCTCTCCAATTTCATAAAAGCATTGTCAATGTCTTGTAAACGTTTACAGCAAATTTTATATCATGCATGTGAATTTTATCTTAAATTCACAAAAAAAGTCCACGACGAAGAAGGTTTTAATGACATACATCAACAAACTCCACGTTTGCTGATAAGTGAAATCTCTTGTGGAAACTTGCACATATTATATGTGTACTTGCCTTAGTTGATGATGACCCGGTTATCCCTCAACTTCAGTCTTAATTTCACTCTTTTGTACCGAGCTGGAAGCAAGTAAATTGTAAATAAATTTACTTTGTATCCATTTAAATATTCTGAAAACTTTGTCGTCGTCGTCTTCTACTTCATTCATGTAATATGTAGACAACGTATCTCCCCATCTTCTTATCTTTTTTTCAGTCTTTTTTCTTCCAGTTGTTACAACGTACACATGAGCGACCATATATACTTTTCACTCGATAATCCCAAACAAGAAAAGACAACTTTTTGTGCCGCTCTCTCCAAAACTGTCCTATTTTGCTTGTCTTTGTTTCTTCAGGCACTAACTTTCTCCATCATGAACACTTTACATGATGCAAGCAGTTCAAGTGAAAGGCGATAAAGTAGAAAGAGAAAGGAGAAGGAACGAGAGCAGCAGAGCTGTATGTAGAAAGGAAAAGTAGCAAAATAACCAAACAACCGTTTCATCCTTCACTAAAGCATATTATACTAGCTTCATATCCTTCCTTTTTTGTTAAACCGGCCGGAAGGGAAAGAAGAGAGAGGAAGGAAGAAATAGGAGCTAATTCCCCAAGAATAAGGGTGTACGTACGATGATTGGACGACGGATGGAAGAGTGGTTATCTCTTCTTTCCTGAATTGTATGGTCCTTAGGAAGTTGCTATCATCGCCATTACTCATTTCATACTCATCTTACAACAGTACGTAGTATATATACGTAGTACACGGGGAACATTTTGCCTCTTCTCCCTTTTCTTGTCATCATCATAATAAAATGCATGGACGGAGGAAGTATAGGGATTAAGATTACAGAAAATGGTTGTCTCTTCTTGTATGGATGGACCAATTCAAAAAGAATGAGCACAATGTCTTATAAATATCATATATACCTTACCTCTCCCTCTTCTCCGCTCATCTCGACTGCTACCAAGAAAGATAATAATATAATACTGTTCATTTAACTGTAATGTTTTTTTCTCGCCTTTTGTGCTCCCTTTTCCCCTCTCTCTCTCTCTCCCAGCTGTAAAATACTTTCTCCGCTCTTCTGGAGAAAGTAAAATGCGTTGGGGAAAAGAAGAGGAAAGTTAAGATGATATGATGATGAAGACGACAAGTTAAGAAGTGTTCATCTTAACTCCTCCAGAGAAATGAGGAGAAGTAGCGAAGATGATGACTAAAAACTTTGTCAACTCCGCTAACTAAGTAAATCCTACAGGATGTTTTTTTTGTATATTGAGTTTTCCCCACTGTGAGAAATGAAAGTATTGAGGTTGCTATACAATATATAGGGGAATAATAGTGAAGAAGCTCTCTGCCTTGTGGGTATTATAAATACATGTTTTCCACTGCTAAATAAGTACTTGAAAGACAGAGAAAGATTTTGGATGGTTACACGGTACTCAGCATCAACATTTCTGTTTGTGTAGGCTGAAAAGGATTTTAATCCTTCAGCTTAATAAATCAGTTTTAGTAGTAAAATTGCTGAAGCATCTTTTGCACTTGCTTTGATTATTCCAGCTATGCTACATATACAGGCATTTCGATAATATGTACGTGATTGCGAGTGTATGTAATTCAAAATGCTTTCAAATCTTGTTGTGATGAATTTTCGTTAGAGACATTCGGACATAAATACGAGACAAAGATATGACTCTGCAAAATGTTGACCAGATTATTCAAAATTTAAAAAAAACCATATTACCTTTAATAAACAGCAGGATAAAAAACATGCGATGAATGGGGGATGTAACAGGAGTGAATCCCATTTTGATTCTGGTCGAAGCATCCATGGCCATCAAGTATGGTTTCAATTCTCCTCGCTCCCAGCTGTATAATACTTTGTTCAATACCTGAAACTTGAGAGTCTCTCACGTTTCCTTTCGCTCACCCTTCTCTGCGATTGAATTTCCTTTATTATCTCTCATTTTTCTCAATCACCTCACTTTCCTTCTCTTCACTTTCTTCAATTTATATAAAGAAAATCCTCGCTGGAAGCCTCAGCCAGTAAAAGCCTGCAAAAAAAACAAAATAACAGAGTTTCATTCATGAAAGACGTTTTTATATAATATGTACCTTTTTCCGTTCATACTCCACGCAATCCTCAATCTACATGTGTACCAGTAATATGTTCAAACAAATTTGATTCCTCCAAAAAAGGGGCAATTTGGCTCAGTATCAAAATCCAATCAGTAAAAAACTGCTCAATATGTATCAATCATCGCAACTTATTTTCACTTTAGTGCATACACTATATATGCGACAGCATATGTACACGAGTGAACAAAAATGGAAAAGTTCACGGCTTCCAGAGTTGACTTTCAGAGAGAGAAAAGTGGTGCAGTAGCTTGGCCTGGCCTGGCCCTGCACTCATTTTTTTTGGAGATGCAAGAAAGAAAAAGTTTCCCTTTAACACTTTTTCCTTCCTTGTACTTACACATAATAGTGTTTCTTTATGCTGTAATAATCGAAGGTCACAATGATCATTGTCTACATCATCAATATCCTGCTATTTCTACCTGACTACGTTTGATTCCGTTTTTATAGTATTTTATTTTGCCGTTCATAAAGCTGGTATGGTGGCACGGCACCAACAACCAAACATCACTTTCTTTTTTCATCAATGTGACAGCAACACAGTATCTTCTACTATGCTTTTTTTTTCTTAAGAGTGGACGACTGGACTCGTACACTCCTGCCGTATTTTTATCTCAATCTACTAGTCAACTCAAGTCAACTGTCCTCTACACAAAACAACTTCCACTTTTTGTCATGGTCATAGAATCGTTCTTGACAAACGGCAGCAGTGCCGGAGTGTAAGCACAGGACTGTAATAAACCCCTTGTGACATATTTTTTCCAACTCTTCGCTCCTCTATAGGTTTATATAACTAACTATAAGTATAGTAAATATCAGTACGAATGTGTCTATCACAAGTGAAAAATGTCTTTTCCACCACTGTGTACTTTACTTGGACTTACAAGGGAGAAAGAAATCTGCCCTTGTGTATTAGTTTTGACGTTTTGTATCGACACACAGATAACAATCGATATCAACTTGTATATTTACTTCCAGTGTTTGCTTCCCTGACTCTGAGGAAGAGTGTGTCTGATGTCTGATAAATGAAACACGTGGAAAGGAAAGGATGGATCGGGTTGTGTTGGGTTGGGCTGAGTTGGTGGTGCAGTTTTGGTATACATATGTGCCTGAGCCTGAGCTCAAATGGCTTTTTATAGTTGCTCTTGCCTCTTGCTACTTCTGCTGCGCTTTTACTTTTTCAAATTATATACGTTGTAGTTGGATGTGCTTCTTTAAAAAGTTTTACTCGCTCGTATTAAAACGAGATTACTTCTTCCTGATGTCTGACTACAATGCAATGTTTTCAATACTTCAAAAAGAAAGTAAAAAACTGTCATTTTCTGTCTGAAAACAGTTTTTAATCCAGTTGTGTTTTGTGCCCTATGTGATGTGGTCCTGTTGTATTCTAACAACATGTACATTAAAGCGCTTGTTATAATGATAGGGCGGTGGAGGTGGAGTAGTGATTTGATATTCGATATAAAGGGTTCTAGCATTATTTTTAGCAGAAACAAAATGGGAGAGTTGGTAACACCAAACCAAGTCTTCATCCAAAAAAAAATTTGTAATCTAAGTATGCTGAATTGCATACAGAACGAGCCAGAGAGAAAGAGAGAGAGGCAAGGCAAGATTTTTTTTAAGCTGTGATGTTGTTGTTAGACGAGAAAAAAATATGTAATGTAACTCTTCCTATACCTCCTCCTGCTTCAGTAATAGCAAACAAACAAGGAACGATCAAGAAAAGATTATTGTTGTTGTAGGTTGTAAGGTGAATTATTATTTTTTCTACTTCCTCTTCTTTATCTCAGCTTTACTCTTTTTTTTGCCCTGTTTCATTTTCCCATGTGGATATTGTGTGAGCCTCTGGTTTTGACAGAGAAGATTTCTCAGATCTTCACTCACTGTTTTTCTTCAATACTCCACCACCACTAGACTACTATAGCACACCGCCACTACTTGCTTTACTATTATTTTCTCTCTTTCGCCGCGCTCTCTTAAGGGAAATAAGTTAGGAAGAGACTGGATTTCTCTTTTCACTTGTGCCTACCATCCATTTTATTTCCAAGAAAGTGTATAAATACAACAACAAAAAAGTGTAGTGTAACACACGGGCTGCTCTCCTTTGGTTTGGTGTGTATTATGTTATGTGGGAGCTTCAGTTATTATTACAATTTTTGCAAGCCAAAAAAATAAGTAAGAAAAGAGTTTCCTTTTTTTATCGGGTGGTGGAACAGCAGCAACAGCCAGGGAGAAAGATTAGAGCAGCAGGTCTTCTTCTTCTCTTTGGTTTTTTTTGGTTGGGAGTAGGATTCTATTTTTTCTATTTTTCTCTTACTTCCTTTTCCTTCTTCCTCCAAATAATAATTCTTAATAACGAAATGTCAATCCCACCGACAGCCATGTAATTCAAGTAAATTGATGGATGATCTGAAAAGTAGAGAATGGTATTTTCTTTTCTCTTTTTTTATTCCCTTCTAAGTTTTCTTTAGCCCAATGAACTAGGTTAGTTTAGTGCTTAATACCTTCCTACACATAGTTTCCTCTTTGATCTCATCATAAAAATAGATAATAGAGCTAGAGCAGTGCCCTTACGTTGAGAGTAGGAGGAATAAAAAACAGTGTAGCAATCATCAACAGCTCTCATCCTGTTCCTCTCATTATATGTACATCAATTCTTAGTTTGACCACTGACTGACGTACGTACGTTAAAAGAAAAAGTGAAAATGTTTATGCTACGAATGCTCCCCTTTTCCCTTCTTTCGTTGATTCTTTCTTTAATGTTTCTCACTTGAGAAAGACCGAGTTAAGAGATGGATCCCTATAATAATATGTTTGTATGTGTATGAATGAATGTATTTTTGCGAGACTTAATTATCCCTTCACTTTCACTTTGGAAGACGGGGCAGATGTGTTGCAACGATCTGATTCTGTCTTCTGGCTGCCGTCTGCACGATAGCTGTTGTCACTTCAATACTTGTTCTTTTCCCTGCTAATGCTGACTTGATTTTCTTGAAATGTGTACGCTTATGCTCTTTGGGTGTGCTATACTAGAAGGTTGTGAGCTTATATACCAATATGGTCGATATTGTGATGAAAGTGGCACGATGAAAATGCGTAATGTAAGTTATGGAAAAGATTTTTTCTCCTCTTGTATCAGGGAGTTGTTATTAGAACAGTAAAACTACTACTTTGTTTTCGATTGGATTTTAGAGGCATTCCAAATATACAACAACGGAAGCAGTTATTTTTCGACTTCAACTTTTTCCGTGTCATAGGGTGCCTCTCTATCTCTCTAGCTTTACCACTAGGTATTTTTTGTTGCTCGTGGGCTGCTGCTGCTGCTGATGATGATGACTCGTGGGTGATTTGATTAAGCAAAAAGTTTGTCTTTTAACTGGGATGTGATGGGAATGCCGTTCGGTATGGTTCGAAATTAGAAAGGGTGAAAGGAAATGGTTAATTTGGGCTAAATTAATGTACGTCAATGAAAATAACAGTGAAAGTTGGTACGTCCCTATTTGACGTGAAAAGTTAATATTTTTGACATGCATAAAATGAGTTTTGAGATAAAACCCACAGGTGAGAAAGCTTGTTCATTGCAGCTAACAGATGTAATTTGACATGAGGAAATGAACGCTATTTTAAACAAACGCCAACGCAAGCTTTAGCTATTTGATTTTCCGAGAAGGCTTCCCACGTCAACCGAAGACTTATTTGAGCCATTGTTCAACTTTTTTTTTCATACTCTGATTTTCATCACAAAAAATCTCATCAATACTACCATTTCAATTCTTGTGAACGGAAAGCTAAACGATTCTTGAATGTCATGAACTAAAAAAAGTAATGGAATAAATGCGATAAATTGAGAAAAAAGTTGTTTTGCCCATTGCTTTGAATTCCAAGTTGTAAGTATCAAAGTTTCTTTTACAAAATTCTACATTCCATTCAAATATAAAGACTTGTTAGATTTAGATGTGAAATCACAATAATAAAGGTTATGACGTAAACAGAGAAAAGCAAGTTCTTTAATAGAAACTTCTAATTTAATTCCAAGTTCAATTACCTTCGCTTAACTGCACATATTTAACAACCAACCAGTCCAGGTCCAGAAAAGAGGAGAAAGCAATGAAACGTTTTTACTAGTTAGTTAACCGATTTTCTCCAACATGGAACTTGCACACACATCTTTCGTATGCATAGGAAAGTTAAAGTATTACTATTACGACACCAGCATGATGATATTACATTATTACACTATGCAAAACGCTAGTTATATAGAAGTCTCTGAAGAAAATTGCATAGCCAATAAAAGTACAATGTTAAGTGGAAAACTTGCATTCACCAAGAAGATGCTATTATTTTCCTTTCGTGGTGTATGTGGTCCTCCTATGCTTTTCCTTCCCACTGAACTCACAGCAGTTGAGAATGCGATGAGAATAAGAAAGTGTGTGTTTGTACGCAGGGAGGAAATGCAAAAGTATTATTTTCATGGGAGAACTTTAGTGTTTACACACTGTGATAATGCAATGATATTACACATTAAAGCTTCAACTATGGTGTTTGGCAAAGCACTTTCCCCACCATTAAAATCCACATTACTGTCTCGTTTGAGTCATGTCAAAAGAAGGAAAAGGAGCTGCTGCTGCATAGTTTGGAGCCAGTGAAAGTTCATGGGGAAGATGAGCAAATGAGCAAAGATACAAGAGCAAGTGGCTAAATGCATATAAAAAAGTCAGCAGTGTTGGGCTAATGTGGAGCACTGCATGAGAGTTGGAGTAAAGTTCACATGGGAGAGATTCCCAATTTAGCACTCCAATTTACTTTAGAAAAATGGGGAGATGGTCTTCCACAAATCTTTTCAAGAAACTCAACGGTTCAACCAATTGTTGATGATGACATGAGACGGCCATATGTATAAGGTCGGATTTCTTTATTATTGTTAAAGTTTTAAAGTCAATCTGACAAGTACAAGTACACCGCTTGCCGCAGACACAGGATTAACTTAAATTTAACAGCTTCATGTTTAAAGTTTAAAGCGTAGATTGAGATGGCTTGTATCAACGTCACAATGAGAAGGATGATGATGATTTTCTGAGGGTGATGTGATACAAAAAATGACACTTGAAGGGGAAAGCATGGCTTTAAATCATGTGTATTATATTGTATGCAGAGTAGACGCTCGCGTGTAGGTTATTTTTTTTGGTGTGGTAGCGATATGCTTCCTCTTCTCCAGTCGTGGGCTCACTGACTTGATACCCGTGAAGAGCACGGCCAGTTATACGATCAGAATCACCATGCGAGAAGAAACACTGGTGTAAAGGGTGCTCAAGCGTTAGCTGCTTTTCTACTTCGCTTAGACGGCTTTGGCTTGTAAGATGCTTTCATTTTGTTTCAACCATCTAACTTCCATTTGTGTACGCAAATCATATCAGCGCTACTACACAGCTATCGCTTTCCTTTTTGGTCAATCGTAGATTACCTAACTTATTGTGGTGGGAGCTGGTATCTTATAATATAGAGAGATTTCTACTCATTATGTATATATCTGTATTCTGCATACATAAAAGTGAGTACAACCAACCCAACCCGACTCACGGCTACAATCAAAACTTACAACAACCACGCTACCACTCAGATACTCAGATATTGGCAAAAAAGGACCAGAGGATTCGTGTCTGTGACAACAATTCATGTTTATTGTGATATAGGAGTTGGTTGATTGACTAGAAAGCTGTGTCAGTTCCAAAGGTCGTTGGAATAATAATTCTGCGAAGGGCATCCACATCCGTCCCTCGAACTAGCTTACTCATTTGGTATCGGTTCGTGTGTTAAATATTTAAGCAGAGGAAAATTTTCATCTCTTTTTAGGTTACCTTTCCATTTTTGTGAGTTGGGAAAGCCGCAGCTTCTGAAATGTCATCCAGTCAACCAAAAGCAGGTGCAATCCGGGCTTTACAAAGCGAGCTGAAAAGTCTCAAAGATGAGCCTTTGGAAGGATTTCGTGTAGGTCTCGCAAATGATGAAAATCTATTTGATTGGGACATTGCCATATTTGGGGCCCCTGGTACGCTTTATGAAGGTGGATATTTTAAGGTAAAGTAATATACAATGTCCATCCAAATGTTTTAATAATAATAAACGCTGTACTAATGTATGGGGGCAATATGAATCTTTTTGAAATTATCCGGATGCTGGTTCAACTAGGCTCGGATGAATTTTCCCCCGGATTACCCTTACAAGTAATAAATTGATCTTGCAAATAAAATAGTAACTAACTGCTCAAAGATAAGAATCTAATTGTTTTCATTTAAAATTACAGTCCTCCAACCCTTCGCTTTCTAAAACCGACGCTCTTTCATCCAAACGTGTATGAAAATGGAAATTTGTGCATATCAATACTGCATCCACCGATAGATGTAAGTTTTCTAATTTCAAGTTGATTCACTTTTGTCTACAAATAGTGTCTCAAATAACTATTTTTTTGTAATTTGAAGGACCCTCAAAGTGGGGAGCTTCCATGTGAGCGTTGGAATCCGACGCAGAATGTCCGCACAATATTGCTCTCAGTCATTTCCCTATTGAATGAGCCCAACACGTCGAGTCCTGCTAATGTTGATGCTTCCGTAATGTACAGAAGATGGAGGGAAAGCAAAGGGACGGACAACGAATATGAGGATGTTGTGAAGAGACAAGTAGCTCAAAGTCGTATAGAGGCAGAAATTGATGGTGTAGTCGTTCCAATGACATTAGAGGAATATGTTATAAAGCCAGCACCAAAAGATTCCAAAAGCACCGTCGACATAGACATTTATGATGATGATGACTATGATATGGACTTGGGAGATAATGACAGTCAGTTAACACCCTCAGATGACTCCCATCATCATGTTGATGATGAGCACAGGGCAACTTTGGACGTTCAGTCTGTAGCTGCCGACGACGACGACGAGGTAACCAGTCACCGCACACCGTCATAAAATTTAATGTATGTTAGATGAGTAGTTATGTCAAATTAATATTTGAATAGTAAAGCAAGGTTTTCGTATTTCTTACATATTTTGAACATCGGCTTGTGTTAACAGCTTCAGAAGGCCGAGTCTCTTATTACTCAAAATGAAAATCCTACATCCCAGTTTTTATACCACATCAAAATATCTTTTGAATACCCGGAAAATGAAGTCAGGTCTAGTGTCACATTCAGCATGGACTAAGACTAAATATTCAACATCCGTTTAAAAATTCTATTGTGATTCATTTTCTATTTTGCAATATTATGTATATGTTCATGTATTCCATCTCATTCAGTCATCTGACTCTTCTTCAGTATGAAAATATATGAAGTGCTGTAAACTTGAAATCAAGTTGATGAATGAAAAAGTATTTTTTTAACGGAGAAATTCAAATAAAAGTGTGTCCCTTGAGTTGAAAGATGTGTTTTTTGTTAGCCTATTTATTTTTTGCTTTATTTTCACTTTAGTAAGATTTCCGCTTTTGTGTATACAGATATTTTATGCCATGCTTCTTCACAAGCAATGCAAAACACCGTTATATAGGCCACTATTCATACTGCCGTTGAAGAAAAATATTATTGACCATATCATTACTGCTGTCTGTTTCAACCGTTTCAAATGTACTGAACCAAAGAAAAACTGTGATGTTTTTTATCTGGAAGCCGTCCATGTGAAAGCTGGACATGAAGCAAAATGTCGACGAGACCTTCCAATTTTTCTCTACAGATCTCTCATGGGTAAATTGAAGCATGAATATCGTCTGTCTGTCACAAAATAAAGAAGTCCGTATGCTCCAATAGCCCGACACATTTAATTATATTCATGACTGGAAACAGATTCGAGACGAGACAGTATGTTGGTTATATTTGGTGTGATGTCTACAGATGTCCCTTGTGAAACAGCACGTCTCCGCCTTCTCAATGAATTCTTGTTTGGGGTGGTTGGTAATAAGGAACTGATAAGAATATTTTTCCATTGTTTTTTTAGGAATAGGTGAATATAGACATTGCTGATAAGAAAACTCACGCTCTTTGTTTGCACGTGAAAATAGCAAGAAAATCATGCAATGTTAGTATGTGACCGAAAGCAGTCACTCGCATGCCCCAAGTGTCATCAAGTTGGATATTATTGGGATTGGAAAACGTCACAAACAAAGTACTCAATGTTTCTAATGAGCTCATGACATGACACATTTTGTTTACTGTTCACTTCATATGTTATATTTCTTGTCAAAATTGCTTTTGTTTTTATGCCATTACACATAATGTGACGTGTGCTCCATACATAATGTAGAAACGTGCTACTATACATATTCCATGTAAACATTCTTGAATGACTTCAGTTGCCAATCTCGGGACCTTGACGTAATAAGCTAGAATTTGATTCGTCTTTCATAAAATAGTTATTTGCCTACTTCAGTTCCTATCTAGTAAAACTAGAAATCCCAGAACGGATTTGACGAAGGATGTGAGACATGAAAACTTATACTGCATACATAAATGAATATTTACTGATTGCCAATAATATTGTCTGCAATAGGGAAAACGATATCTTTACAATTTCCTATTTACTACTCTTATTCATCAAGAGTCATAGCCATATGCCCTGACCCATCCATAAACAAATGTATATAAATCAAGTACATATTATTATGCTAGATGCTTATCGAAAAGGAATTGCTTACAATTTTTATTTATGGGAGAATATGAGCATTACCCACAATTTGCGTTATAGATTATTGAACCAAATCAATATAGAAATATTACGTCATAGGTGCTTAAACAAAAAAAATGGTACCTCATGCTGCTTTATGAAAGAGTACTAGCAATATAGCAAGCAAGGAACAATGCTTCTGCACCAAATACCAGGAATCCCAATATGCTTGTGCCAGATTTGACAAAATGCCAAACAATTGTTCACTTGTTTCACTGTCACAAATCTGAGGTTAAAAAAGTTCAAAGCTGACGTGGCTCATTCCACAACCACTTAAAAACGGCCATGTTCTAAAGTTTGTTCGTTTTCTCTATCAAGATCGACATTTGTCCAATTTAATCTTTTCATTAAAATATAGTAATTTAAATACAACAAATTCAGCCATGAAAAATCATCAGCATTACACAAAATTTTTTCTATACCTATTCATATGGAGTTACGCCGCAGAAGGTAATTAAAACCAAATTCTGATACTTTACATTTAAAGATGAATTTATTTTTCCGAACTCAATTAAAGTAGTAGCTCTGTTCTGTTGTATAAAAAAATAAAAATAAATATAAACATTTCTGTTCCACAGCAATGTCTCCCTACAAAGTCATTCCAGTTCTGGAAACTCTGAAGGAAGACCTCTTGGGTAAATAAAATCAAAGTTTCATGATGATATAAGATAGTTAATATTATAGTTCAAATGAATGTTAATAGATGCACTGATTTCATTCTTACTTTTTGTGTGCCTATAGACACTGTGGAGGAAGGCTCCTCGGATTGGGTCAAAGATTCACATGAAGCTGACGTTTTGGATGAATTTGCTGGAAATTCAATCAATTTTGATAGCACGCACCGCATCAGGAAAAGACAAACCTTTTTCGAAAAGCCGCTTTCCTTTTTTAGTAAGCTTGCTACAGTAGGTACCGAGTCTCTAAATTTATGTGCAGCAGCCCCCGGCTCCAAAATTTTCTGTGTGTTGAACTCGTTGATTTCGAAGGCTGACTCTATCAAACATCTTATGTGGGTCCTTCCAAGCATTACCGGGATAATGTGCCTACTGTCCAACTCCATCTTAAGTTCCCTGCCCAAAAAGCTTTTTGATAACAAAGACGATATCTTTGGTATTAAGGAAATGCTGAAACTTTTCAAAGTGAAGCAATCAGATTATGCAGATTTTGCAAAGAGTACAGCTAATGGGTTGGTCGTATCCTTAATAAAAAATTTGAAAGCTCTTGATTTTGATGAGTTAAAGCCTCTAATCGACAATTTGGAACTGAAGGACAAGAAAAAATCAAAATCTAAAAGTTCAAGCGACATGGGCTCCTTGTTTCCAAACTTTCAATGGGACTCAATGGGGAAAGGCAAGTGGATCAATTCACAATGCAAAAACATGGAAGCAACAAGCCCGGCTACACTCCTTGCTACAGCAATGAAAAAACGTCCTTGCTTATCAGACGTTTCCCTTCCTGGCTACTTTGTGTTCAACAAGATTCCTATCGCCGCCTGGACAAATTCGATTTTGCCCGTTTTGAGAGCCTGGAATAGTCCCCTGCTTCTTTTGACTGGGTCGAAATGTTGCATCATCCCATTTGCTGAGAAAAACAAAAGGAATAAGTGTGTCCATAAGTACGGACTCCTTGATAAGTCTCACGGATTACCACCAAAGAATGGCCCCCCTTCCGTTTGCGGTGCTATTAATTTCATTCCTGGTTCTACAGTCAACTTTACTATGAACCCTGAACCCAATTCTACATTCGTCGATTCTAATCAACCGAACTCTACACTCATCAATTTTCCTGAACCATGCGATTATCCAGTTTCCGGTTCGTTAAATTATGACGTTGCCGATCCATGCGCAGATGCGGAAAAAAATATTGAGATGCCTGCAGAGGACTATTCGTCTTCTGAAAACCTTGAGGGAGATATAGTAGCAGATAATTTTCAAGAGGACGAAGACGACGAGGGTCGCTCTGCAGACCCGATGTATTATAATTAAACTGTTTAATAGTAAAAATCATTTAAAAAATTTAATTCTAGTTCTTTTCTCAAATTTGTCATTCTCAAAATTAGAATCTTTTAATAAACTGAGTTTTTGACCATGATCGAATATTGCTTAAGCTACATTTCTTTAAATTGAAGCATAATGAAACATTATCTACAATCAATAGTCATATACATACATGAGACATACATGAGACATAAGTGTGCATGAAGTAAATGAATATGAGAGCTATATATTCATTTACTTCATGCACACTTAAGATCTCTCATTGATGTTTTCATTTCTTTTTTCAGACAGTCAATAGTAAGTGGATTTATGTCCTACCTATCTACTACGTCTTGTTATAATGAGCATGAATAATACTTGATCATATCACTACTGTTGGCTAAAATCTGTTTTATGTCATTTAGAAGAAATGGGGATCCACCCAAGGAATCATATAGTTTGTAGACATGTGTTATTACATTCTACCTCGATGAATAAGGAAAAGGAATTTATAGATTTCAAGCTCAGGTTTTGGTTTGGTGCAAATGCAATTACTTGTATTAATACTATTGAAAGTGAAGAAGGGTTATGTGGTTCAAATAGTTTTTGTGGAATATGACAGATATGGACATAATATAATAGATTGATTTTGGATTAAACGCCCACTTCCGCAACATAGTAATAAACATTCAAGTTTGAAATTTTATTCATGTTGAAGACCACAATGTACAATCAACAATATATAAATTTGATAATGAGGTAATTGTGGTTGATGCTTTTCATGGTCAAATTTTAGTTTGACAAAAGCCTAGGACTGACTTTGGGAATGCACGATTTGTGAAATTCATTGTGAGGTCGCATTGGATATTATTTCGTATTATGGCTAATAAGCAAATAAGTACTGGACATTTTCGCTGTGTTGGAATGTAATATTCAAATATTATTTGATTATGGTGCATACAAATAAGTTGATTCTTTTTAATTTACTAATCTGTACTACTACTACTGCGCAGTTAATTCATGTGTATTCGGATCACTCCAAGAAAGGTCGCATTATATTAATTTGTAAATATTAATTTATCTAAGTATGTTGTAAAAAGGCAAATACGCTGTTACTTTATTTTATTCAATAAATTTAGGTAGCGAAGTTGAAATCAGCATTGCCACATGCTCTAACCTGCCTGATGGCATGGCAGGAGAGGTCACCTCATTTGACACGATGAATAACTGTGCCCGTTTTTACGATAGGCGAGATTGCTCCGGAGCTTCAGTAGAAATTTTACCTCGGTCCCCATCCCATAATAATCTCAATGCGTGGGGATTTAATGATAAGGCAATATCCGTTGGTCCATGCCGTGATTCATGTAGTACAGGTGTGGTAGGGGACGTTACGCAAAGTCCAATTGAGCTCACCATATTTGACAGGAAAAAGTTCAAGGGTAACATACATTATGCGCATATCTGTAGCCTTTTTAACTGCGTGGCATGTCATCTGAATAATGAATAAACTTCAAAACCTAAAATTTGATACTTCGCATTTTGTCGTAGGTGCATACGCGGACGTGAAAGTGCATGGATGCACGCTCATTCCAACTAAATTTGTTCGCCGTCTTTTGTCGGTAAAGACGAAAGGAAAGTGTATTCAGTTTTACAACAACGTTAACTGTATTTCTACGGGACCTGGCATAGATTCAATTGAGCTGCGTCCTGGAACTCCCTTCCATGAAGATATTTCCCAATGGTGGTTTCCTGAAGCCAAGGCAGTTAGTCATTGTAATTTTAAATGCAATGGAACATTATTTTCAAATATGAGTCAAAGTACAAGCAACACTCCGGGTCATCTAAAAAATGGAGATGTTGTTATCTACGATGAAAAGAATTTTAAAGGTACAATCTCATAATACCCCAAGTTTTGAACCTAAGCAAATAATAGTTTTTTAAATTACCTTTACATGTAGGAAACTGGATAAAAATAAATGCCAAGCGATGTACAAACTTAAGTGGTGATTGGGAAGGTGCAGCAGTGTCTATTATGGTTTACATAAATGGCTGCATTACCCTATTTGACCGCCGTGAGTGCACTGGAGAATCTTTAAATATTAAAGACCCTCGTCCAAACCTTCAAGACAGAAATTTTGATGGACTTGGTCGCTCAATGCAACCATGTACTGAAGTTCCATTTGATAATGATGATAATTCCAGAAACGAAAAGAGTATTGGTTCCCAGATTGAAGCACCATCTGTCTTTTCTCCAGTTATTATTGCTGTTATTGTTGTAGTCCCGTTGTTTGGAGTTATTCTTTCAGTATCTATCGTGTTGTTTATAATGCGGAAATGTAACCCGTATGGCAGTATAATGGAAATGCTGTCTGAGAAGGAAATTCAGGAATTTTTAAGAGGTCTTGGGATGGATATAGATAATAATAGTGACCCTGAAAGAGGAGATTATTCTGTAGAATTGCTGGCACAAAATAAACCTTACAATGAGGCATATGAGATTTCTCGATCTAATATTAAATTTGGTATGCCTAAAAGTCTGCATTAAATTGAAAGTAATCAATAAATCACCTACTACACTTATTGAACAAAACTGTTGTGTTAACATTGATCTATAATATTTCAGATACCAAGCTACCTTTAGGCGTGGGTGAATTTGGTATAGTTTATAAAGGATCCGTTATGATACAAAAAGAGAATGCGGATGGCGTTTCCAGTATTGAAAGTATTCCTGTCGCAGTGAAAACTGTCAGACCCAGCTCCAACATTACCTGCTTAAGATCTCTCCTAAAAGAAGTGAAAGTGATGTTGTATGCTGGAATGCATCCTCGAGTAGTACAAATGATTGGTTGTTGTACCGAAAATTTAAGAAAGGGTAAAAACAAAATTCAAAGGTGTATTTAAGTTCATAATGTTTTTGGTCCTTGAGAACAATGACCATTCCTTGAAACCCATTAATTAGGTGAAATATTAGTGCTAATGGAGTTTTGTCAAAGAGGATCACTGGAAGGCTTTCTTCAAAAGAATCGACTTCCATTCCGGAATATTGTAAAGAAGGGACGAATTGTTGGAAACATTGATCAAGCGTGTCCACCTTACACACAGTAAGAGACGAATACTAAACTACACACGTTTTAAATTACATTTTACTTGAAAACTATCCAAACAATTTAATGCCCAATGATCAAATAGATTAGAATATCAAAATTGGAGTAGTGGAATCACCAACTTTGATATTTTTCGACTCCTGCAATGGTGTATTCAAATCGCTGAAGGAATGGAATTTTTAGAATCTAGAAAAGTAAATGCTTTTGCATAAAACATTTAAGTATCATGTTGCATGTATCATTCTGAAAGTTAAGTCGTTTTTACATAAAAATTAATAATTTTTAACTTACATTTCCTTTCAAAGGTTATTCATAGCGACCTTGCAGCGAGGAATGTATTACTGGATGAAAACTTTGACGCAAAGATATCTGATTTCGGACTTTCGAAACAGTTGTACTGCTACACACAATACGTTAAAAAGCGACAAGTAATAACCTTGAGACCAATTTTTACCAACTCATCTTGACACATGGTCAACTGTAAAAGCTTTAATTCAGTTGTATCTATTTTAAGGAGCCCTTACCTTGGCGTTGGTTGGCGATCGAATCCATAAAAAATATGGAATTCTCTTCGAAATCAGATGTGTGGAGCTACTCTGTGCTCTGTTGGGAGATATTCACTTTAGGGGAAAAGCCGTATCCTGGAATGGTTTGGAGCGAACATTTTATACGGAACCTTGAAGACGGATTGAGATTGCCAAAGCCAAAATATAGCGTTACAGAATGGTACACTAGCAATGTCAACGTGATATGTAATCGCAATCGCAATGTTGATGTAATGACGCATATGTATTTTATTACTAACTATTTAACTGCAGTTATAATCTCATGTTACGCTGCTGGGAAGATGATCCGATTAGTAGGCCGACCTTCAATGAAATCATTTCAGAGCTTAATGACATCATGGCTTCTCTGCTTACCGTAGTCAGAGCTCAGCCAAGTCATGTATGATTTTAAATTACATAATATTGTGGATATTATAGATTCAGCCAAAAATAATGTTAATAGTAGCTTCGAAAACGCATGCAGATTTAATTATTAAGTTTTTATTCTTTACATACACAGGAATACCAAACTGATCTGTTACAATGATATTATGGAAACGGTTACGGCGGTCCGAGACCTTCTCTTCACTTTTAAAATTATAAGCTCTGTTTAATCTTAAATGCGAATTCATGATTGAAAGTTGTAATTTTTTTCATTTATAATAAAAATTCTTATGTAAATATTAAACTCATTTTATTTAGAAAACCAACATATATACCAACTACCAGCATCAAAAATAATTCTTACGTGTAAGGAACTTCATACACATAAATCTTATGATATTTTCCAATTGCACCACACGCGATGTCAAAAATATGCATAGTGCTAATATCACATCAAATCTGGTATCGTTTTGTACAAGTGTGAGGTGGGAAGGGATTCAGTTCAGAGCAAACATTTTATCATGACCACATGTAAAAACACTGTGCATTTAGCTTATCGCATCTCCTGTGGATTTAGCTTTTGATCAAACATTTTGTCAAGCTATTATTATTTGGGTAAGCAACTACCAGCTAGCTGACAATACAGTTAATTGATAATAATTGATTTAATGTTGCAAATCAACAAAAGAACTCTATCTTGTCACTTGCCATTGTTGATATCGCTTTTAAATTGTTGTTTGCTTGTCATTGGAATCTTTGTTAATTAACTTACTTACGTAATCCAATTTTTGCAGAGTACGCAGTTATACATACTTTCAAGAGGAGAAGAGGGGTCGTTGCTGCTTCCGCTGAGATTACATTTTTTTCCCGAGGACCGACAGCAGAACGCTTTTGACTTTTGGAATTTAGAATCTTCACATTAGAACATCAACAAGAAGCGAAAGGTGGAACTTCCGTGGAAGCCATAAAAACACTTTGGAAATCACCTGGATCTGACGTCATAGGCAGTTGCAACAATGAAGCTGTTTACGCACAATATGTTAACCTCTAAAATGATAAAAAATGTTAAAGTTGGCTATCCACTAAAGCTAAATGTAAGTCTATTTAAGTGTACGGTTTGATTGTATTAATATTACATACAAAATACAATATTATATCGATAAAATGGTTTTGTAAATAATTATAAATTGCAGGCAGCTGAAGTTAAAGTGACGCCATCAGAGTTTAGATCTACTTACGTTTCAAGAATGCTGCCGAAAATTGACTGGGGTGTGTTATATGAAGCAACGCAGAGTGTAAGTAATGAATCTAAAAGCTTGAAGCCATACATCACACATCATATCCTTTGCTAACTGCTGTTAGATTTTGAATTATCAATGATTTTTTTAACTAGATTGGTCATGCAGAAGCTATTCCTTCATTGTTAGCAGATGACTATGAGAAAAATGAAGATTTCTTGAGAAAAGCACATCATGCCCTGTTTGAGGTTAAATTGAAGTTTGACATGAATTAGAGAATCTTTTAATGGTTAAAATGTCACTGAATGATTTTTATATTTTAATTTTTCCAGATTGAAGTTATTAATGGGGAAATGGTATGCCCTGAAACGGGAAGGAAATTTCCGATCAAGGATGGTATTCCAAACATGCTTGTGAATGAAGATGAAGTAAATTAAAAAGTCACGACTATTTCGAGAATATATAGAATCAATACTATAATTATGATGATTTTATCATTTCACCAATGAATGGAATGGGGTGTTTAAAGACTACTAGAATAAGTTTTTATCAAGTATTAATCTATACACACTTACTTATGTTATGTAGCAGATATAAATGGACAAAGAGATAGTAATATTATAATAAACTTTTGATGGTTATAACTTGTAACGCTTTCTTTTTGGTCATCTTGAAACCGGAGCAAAGATGCATGGAGTCATAAAAAGTCAATTCGCAAGCATTTTGTCAATCGCACATAAGTAACCTTCGATAAGGTACTAGTTTTTTTTACTACTTTACGTTTACATTTGTACTACATGAGACATTACAATAAAACTATACAGGGCATTCCTTTTCCTCTTAGGTGAACTTTTAATTGTAACTGAATATTGTCAAAATGGTTCACTAGAACGCTTCCTAAAGTCAAATCGTTCAAACTATTTGAATTATCAGTTTTAGTTTTATTTAATTGATTTCTGCTATATAACGAATAAAAGGTTATATTTTTGCTAATTTTAAACATTAGGTAATATTTAAAGGGCAGTTGGATCAATTATTTAACTTTAACCGATTAGCAGGTTCGTGTAATAGAAATGCTAAACTTATCGCTAGTTAAAGAAAGCAAGCCAGTTAATGATCTCAATCTCATAACGATGCTCATGTTCATAAAAGCAGGTAAAGTACATAAGACAAGACCTACAGGCGCGAATAGGGGAGCAAGAAGTGATTTCAACCAGATGGAAACCAAAATATCAAGGTGAACCATCTCTCGTTCTCATAATCAATGAGTTTTTACATACATACACAACACAGATACTTTAAGTTGAATTGTTTGCATTTTGCAATCTCACATTGGAAGAGGTGTGATGTTATCGAGTGGAGAAGGAAAATGTACACAAAATTCTGATTAAATGCATTTAACGCATCACCACCATGAATTGATATATAGTTAAGTCATAATTTGTAAGGGTGTTGGTTGTGCTTCAAATTCCTCGTTTGCCTTCCCAATATAATTCTAAAATCTGTGATGAGATAAGAGTTCGGTGCTTTTGAGATTAGCAGGCTATCTGTAATAAAACTGCATTAAATCTTAAATGCTAAATGCACAACTCTCGTTGAACCAAAAGGTGAAAGAGTGAGAGAGTAAAGACATGTAATCAATAATGTGACTTGCACCTCAAAACTACTTTTGTTCAAGTTAGCTGCTAGTAATGTAATAAAAATTACTGCTTTATACAAAGGTGAAATTGAAGAAACGCACGTGAAACGGTTGACGGTGAAAGTGAATGAGGTAAGCAAAAGGATTAAACATGATATTATGTAGAATGGAGAAAGAGTATAAGGTGTCAAGAGTGAAATGAGATTGATACTGTGACTGGATGACTCTTAATGGGGCTGGTAAATTAGGCTAACAGTACATGATCGAACATGCACAGTAAATGATAAAATGTAATAGGAACAAATCATCATCATGTGATATGATTATTTCCGCATGCACGATGCATGTGATTATGATTAGGCAATAAAACGTAGTTGTTTAGTGTTTAGTTATAACAGCTAGTTTGTACTATGGTCTTTGAATGGTGATGCGGTATGAAATAAAGCATTAATTATGCATACATGTAAAGAGATATCAAATAAAAATCAGTTTTAATCCTAACTTCAATGTGCAATATTTGCAAAACCTAACTAGCTTACCAAAAAAATGGGAAATTGATTCAGCACCACCATGTGCCATGCCAGGATAAAATCATTGTCATGATACAAAATCTAGTTTATTCCAAAGAAAGAAACATTATCCTTAAATTCCGTTCCGATCTGTTGACTAGAGATTCTCATTTACAAAGTCAGGAGTTGTATGTTGCATAGTTTTGTGTAATAGTGTAAATTAATTTTGAGCCCTGAGGCGTCCATGAAATTTTTGTGTATAAAATAGATATCCATAGTCAATAGTTCAGCAATAAGCCTTATATTCTGCTAAATCGGAAAATCAATGCTAAATTTAAATCCGTAGAAAATTTGATTTGAATTCTCACGATGTCTAAAGTATTGCCGTGTTTTATTAGTTGTATTTATTTCGCATTTTATGTTAATGATAATTACAAATAATTTTTTAATGTTTCTTTTCATTTTAGAAAGAGAAGCAAAGGAAGCCATTCAAAATTCTTCGGTTGTTCATAGACGCGTTATTTCCATTAGGGAAGAAATCAGTTTCTGGTAATAAGTTTAGACGTATTTGCAAAATGAGTGATACTTAAAAATGCTCATAATTGTTTTTTCAAGTGTTTAAACTTCATTTTTTCTATACTTTTTTTTTAGAAATGTCAGTACGTTGGTCTTTCAAAGCTAACCAATGGGAACCTACTCGGTCTCAACTGCTTCAAATATCTTCCATAATTCAACCTGAAGAAAAAGCCCGGATAGCAAGATTTCACTTTATTAATGACGCCAAGTCTTCACTAATCGGAAGATTATTAATTAGAAAATTAGTAAGTTTCAAAACTGGAGCTCCCAACGACGTAATAAAATTAGCAAGAGATGAGCACAACAAACCAATACTCATTAGTCCAAAGTTGAATGAGCTACTAGAGAAGGAGAAGCCTGAGACAAATGAACTAGAAACTAATCATGCTCAAGAGGAGGAACGTGAAAATAAGGACAATCAAGATTCAAGTTGTGATTCCCCGTCAATCAAAAACTTAAACTTTAATGTGAGTCATCAAGGCAAATTCGTTGTATTAGTATCTGAACCTTCAGCCGTCCAAGTTGGAATCGATGTGATGAATGTTGAAAAGCCAGGAAGGATTACTGAAAGTGTGGATGACTATTTTCGACTAATGAATAGGCAATTCACTGAGAACGAATGGGAACAAATCAAAACGGTTGACAAATCCATCCCACACTACTTTCATAACAAAGCTAAGCTAACAAATTTCACAAGGTTCTGGTGTCTCAAAGAATCCTACGTCAAGGCGGTGGGCGTTGGGATAGTCATAGATCTAAGGTCTATTGACTTTACAACAAAATCTGAGCTTGGATCTGACCTTGTAACGGACACCACCATAAAAGTCGATGGAGTGCCTAGTCCCGAGTGGAAATTTGAGGAAAGATTTTTGGATGACTTGCATATCGTCACTGTTGCAAAATCCTACGCATTATCATCGGACAATGAAAATAGTAGTGGGGAATCAACTTGTGTACCTGAATTCGAAAATGTCAGCCTAGATTTTCTCATTGGAGACGTTGCCACACTTGGGGACGAAGACCAGGATTGGGTTGATGAATTTTTGAAAAAGAAATAAAAATTTATGTTTATTGAAACAATTGAAAGACAGGACAGAGGCCGAGATTATTATCATTAAAGTATAAGAATTTACAATTCTGTGTAGTTCAGTTATGTCTTTTTGTAAGTCAAATTAATGTTTGTAATGAATACTGTATTAATCTTATTCCTACCATAATGAATTACTATTCTACAAACAAATTAAACAGTATCTCTGTAATTATAAATTAGGCGAAAAGACCTATAACACAACTCGATTTGTACGATTTCATAAAAAAGTCACATAGCATGAAATGTTATTATATTAGTTATTCTTATTACAATCAATGGTTAAAACCTCCAAGCAAGAAAATGATAAATGATATAGTATGTTGGAATTTTAACCACGCTCAAATCTCAAAATAAAATTGATTCGATACAATATGTAAATACATACATGAAACCCGACTTTTTTTGTGCCTATTTTTTTGAATAGTATAAGTGTAATACGAGATACAAACACTCACTCATATTCTCATCTCTCATCTCACTCAAATGTATAAAAAAGTTTGGCATACGTTGAATCTCGGTATTAACCATTCGATGAATAGGCTAATAAAGGTTATCACCAGTTATCATAAAAGCCTTAATCAAACTAACATAGTCAATAATAATTTATTGCCCAATAACAGTTTGGATGACCTCTGACACTTGATTATGTTCGATCATATTATTTTCATTATGCCAAAATGTAAATTCTGTTTTATCTTGATCTATCAAAAAGTTCCTGGAATACGTCTTTAATTATTTTGCATCATGTTATTATACCATCATGTTTTACTCAAAGTCAATGAGTAAGTTGATCATTAATTTTCAACATTTTTTTGCATTGTTTTAGTCCAAGAGTGCATTTACGGATTTGGCCAGGCCAGAATCAAGAAGCAAAGCAAAGTTTCTCATAAAAGCACACTCCTAAAACGAGATTCACGTTGTTTTGAGACAGCTGAGAAAGCGCAATATTTGTTTCTTTTCCTGATAACCCTGCTCTTGAATGCATATAAGCTAGTCCTTGTCCTTGTTTTTCGAAACTAAAAACTGGACTTAACAAACTAATTTCAGTGCATCTACTACAGCTAATTAATTATACTTTAAGTGCTGACAACTCTGTGAATTTGAAACATTTTACGTCGTTATTTTATGGTCATTATCATCAATTCTTCAAATTGCATAATATTCATCTCTTGGAAATAAACTTGAAACTTTTGTTTCAAAGAAATCTACCAAAATGAACGCGTCTAATGGACTCCTTAGAGTTTTACAAATGTCTTCAGTAAATTTAACTAGATCTAGTCAGTGTGGCAAGAATGTTGGGTACGTCGCCAGTGGTGGTTTCAAACGGTATTATTCACCACAGCGTAAGTAAAATTATTTTGGCTTTTATTAATCACAATGTTAACGATTGGTTTCGTGATGGCTTGAATAGAATTTTCAACTGTATTTTTTAGCGTTGAAACGTTTTTATGCCTGTGTTAATGTGAGCCCTGCGTCTAATGAAGCAAATTCATCGTCAGATTCAACTACTTATGAAATCACTTTGGACAAAAGAAAATTGAGAACTCCTGGCCGAAATGTTTTTCAAGTTGATAACCCTGGAGTTGCTTACACTGTTGGGGCGGAATGGGCAGCACAAGGGAAAACTCTTGCTCAGTCATCCATGCACTTGGTAATTTAATTATAATATATTTATCATCGCTCTTGATTCGTTCATTAGATTTTTATAACTTTGATTTTTTTTAAATTACAGACTGCACTGTCTAATACGTCACAAGATAATCCAACTAGGAGGACAAAGTATGACTTGACTACTGAAATTTTGACTCTTCTGACTTCTGAAACGATCATCTACCGCTCACCGGTATGTCATTATCATTTGAATCGATTGATATGAATTTAAATTAAATCATTAGTTTCATTAATCAGGTCGTAATTGTCAGCATTTGTTTATAACTAATCAGGAGGATAGCCGACTTTGGGAAATGCAAAGGGATATGTGGGATCCAGTATTTTATTGGTTTCAGGATGAATTTTCAATCAAATTGCCAATAGTTTCGGGAACTATTTTATGTCCAACGATTCCAGAAGACTCATTGGTTTCACTTCGAAACTTCATTCTAAGCCACAGTTTTGAAGCAGTACAAGGTATGTAGATGTTTTCAGATAAGGTTGATAAGTATGTAGTACCAATTTAGTGTTTTAAGCATTGATGGCATTTCTGCAGGACTAGCATTTAGCTGCCATACATTGAGGTCTGTCATCCTTCCAATTGCTGTGGCTAAAAACAGATTGAGGGCAGACGAAGCTGTTCGTCTTAGTAGGCTAGAATTTGATTTTCAGGTGAGGATCATTATTTTAGTAGCAGAACATTTTCATAATCACTTAAAAGGAAGCTGGTGGAGTTTAATATTTTTTCTCCCTTTTCAGACTTCACATTGGGGCAAGGTAGAATGGGCACATGACTTGGAATACTATGACACACTAATGAGAACCTCAGCAGGCATGATGTTTTATGATTTCCATACAAAAATTCCTTATACTTCATTTCAAGATTTGTCAAAAGATAACACACCGTTAGAGAATGCTGCTTCTAAAAATAATGCAGCTGCTGTTGAAGCAAAGTAATAATTTTTAAATTGTAATTAGAAATATAATAATAATAAAAGATAACAGCATAAAATCAGGCTATGCCGTTTCGTATTCGGTTGTATTGAACGTAAGATATACAATATTCTAGTTTTGAAAACTGAATAAATTACAAAATCAACTTGTGGATTTAAAACATTAACAAACAAAAACTTTTATGTTTTACATAATATACATATCATTTTTTCTTAACGTGAGTAAAAGAATAACACAGATACTTTCTCTTCAGTCAAGTATCAAAGTGTTCGTAACTTTTAATACTGTCAGGTGTGTACTGTAGTAGAGTACTTCATTGCGTTTATCATCATCATGACCCTGCCATGATCTATATATTATTTGAGTGTAGTTGTGGAGCTGACATTTCTCCGTGGTGAAGGATGTCAACAATTTGCAGGAATTTATCGAGCTGCTAGCAGCAAATAACTATTTTACATAAGTTGTGTATGACTGTGACTACAACATGCAATTTGACTTTCCAGTAGTAATTGGTGACTCCCTAAAAATGTACTAAGTTTTATTTTAGTCTTCTTCTAATGAATCCCAGAATTTGACTCTCTCTGTGAAAGGCTCATCAATCATAGAAGGCTCGGAGTCAATTTGCAGGTATCTCACGGTATCTTCCCATGGTTTGACAGCCTCCCATTCGACATCACGGAACAACAATGGTTTCCTAAGGGTCATTAATTAATGAGCACAAAATTATAAAGTTGGGCATGTATTGTTGAGATTAAGACAGCCTAAGTACTTACTTATTTCTTCCAAAGTCCACCCACAGCTTAATTAAATCCTCTGACATGGGGTAGTCCTTACAATCCTGAGTTACATCACTCACCCACTTACAAATTAATATTAATTTAGTTTTTTTCTGTCCCCATGAATCAATTTCATTAATAAAATTAGTTATAATTAGGTTCAATTAAGAAATTACAGGCATGTGGAACATGAGAGCCAGCTCGTCTGAATGTGAAGCTCCATAATTTGTAAGTGGTTGTCCAAGAATATTTTTTCGGGCCCAAGCCGCTGCGATAGCCCAAGCCACCTATGAAATATTCTTTTTATTAGACTATTTTAATTATTTCATTTTTATATGAGGAACAGTTAGTCAAGTTACAAATTACCTCACAAAGGCGTGGCCAAGCACCTCTGACCTCTTTGAAATAATTGACTGCGGACCATTCCCCTCTGTAAGAGTAGTAGTACATATAAACTGGCGAATGTTTAGACTGAATTCGTGCAGCATGATGGGCGTCTCTGTAGAATCCTCTGTCAGATATCATTGTGGTATAGTTATCCAAGGCTTCAAAGGGGTTTTCAGTAACTGATATGTGATTACTGCTGTCTCCAAAGTAGTACCGCCGAATCTGTTCAGCAGCTTTTTCATCATTGGAATTAAACCATAAAGCTCGTTCTACGAAGAATGGCCAGTCAGTTTTTGCCTTGTCTGCCATTGTCTTATTGGCAAGAATTATTGCAGAGGTGATTAGGCCCTGAAAGTTGAAAGTAGACATTAGGATGAGTAAGAGATACATAGTTTTTAAGAGTTATATACATACATGATCTATGATCTCACCTCCTCGCTATTCACACCTAATACAAAAGGTACTCTGTTGTAATCTCCTCGTAAAGCCAAATCTTTCGGATGTTCTGATATAAATGTATTTCCATCATCAATGGCCACCTCCACCGAAGGTTTAAAGATGACTATGGATTCACGTAATGGGTCTAACAGTTCTCGATGAATTTCAGCAATGTCATAGGCATTAACTGATTTTAGACACTCTACCATTGCGGTCTTATTGTCTGCAGGACATCCCAATTGATTTAAGTACCTCAAAGCTTGTTTACGTGGCTCCTTATTAATGGCCCAAAAGTGAAGTGCGCTTCCAGATTCTGAAATAATGTTGGACACCAGTCCTTCTGACATTTTTGAGAACTGTAATAAATGGGAAGCCACTCCGCCAGCGGATTCCCCACTACATATTTGAGAACAATTCAGTTTATTACTTATCTTATCTTTAACTGTATTTTTTTTTCTGTTAAACTCATTTCATAAACTTACAGCACTGTTATTTTATTTGGGTCCCCTCCAAAAAACTCCAAATTCTCCTTCAGCCAACGAAGAGCCATGGTCATATCTTTCTAAAAATTAATAATATATATACAAAAAATCCATCCTGAATTTGAATTGCCAACAATATACAATGCATTTGGCATTTTTAGTAGACCTACCATCCCCATATTCCCACGAATGACCCCATCTCCAGTATTAAGAAAGCCAAGTGAATTCAACCTGAGTGATAGTATTAGGAAGAGAAATAGAAAAACATGACAATTTTATATTATCAACTTTTATATAAACTTTTATATCAATTTTTGGGAGGGAGGGAGTAGGGGGAGGGACTCCCCCTACCCCTAGGAGGCTTCGACTTGCCTATAGTTCAAACTGACAAAAATTATTTCTTGATCAAGAAAATAATTGGGTCGCCAAAAACTGGAGCCTGTGAAGACAAAGTGGAAACATAAAATGAGTCATAAGATACAAATAACCATCAACATAATTGCGAAATTATTAATTGCCATTAACTCCATTATGAAAATAACCGCCATGTATGAAAACGATTGTATTTAATAAGTTCTTTTTCGATTTTGAATTGTGTTTCACAGGGGTGAATATCTAGTAAAAGATGGCAAAAGAAAAATTATTAAGAAAATTAAACAAAGCCTGTAATATTTCAAATAAATTAGGCTATAAAATAAAAAACGAACATTTAAATAAAGACAATCCTCCGAGCCTCCCACGATTCCGAGCAGCAGATCGATTTGTACACATTTAGAAGCATACGCACTTCCATCTCTGATTCCTTTCCAGGGCTCTGGCGGTTGGCTTGGCTCAAAGCGAAGCGACCCAACTATTCAATTTTATGTTCAAAGCGACCGTTCGCGTTAAGCCATGTATGGAATTTTCATGGAGCACAATTGACATAAAAAATTATTTGCGTCAACACTTCATTTTCGAGAAATGCTTTCGTCATAACATACCTGGAGGTTTAGCGTAGGGGATGCCTAAATATTTTATTTATAAAACGAAATTTATTTTTATTTAACAACCCGAAGCAATCATAACAATATAAGAGTGAATGTTTTTTTAAATTATTTACCTAGAAATTCATAAAACAATTTGCCG
Organism: Orchesella flavescens; assembly: GCA_964034955.1. Lineage (NCBI taxonomy): Eukaryota > Metazoa > Arthropoda > Collembola > Entomobryomorpha > Orchesellidae > Orchesella > Orchesella flavescens. Next base: position 31,765,994 of record OZ035954.1, on the reverse strand, counting down.
TTTCTTGAGACGCTGGTGATACCTTGGATGTATCCCAATTTCGTCTTCACTAATGGTCCTTCAATCCTCTGACTTAGAGAGTCGTTGTAATATAGAATAAATGCCATGAAGGCAAAAAAAACTGCTTGACCCCATGACATGTTTTTTCTAATTTTTCTCATAAGAGCACTTGATGAAAATCGATTGTATGATGAATACACAAGGTTAAAAAGTGTTTTAATATCCATTAAGGCTCCTATGTCAACATTAACATAACTGGAGAAAGGTATGTTTCCGTATGTTGGGGTAGTGTGCTCCACATGTAATTTGGACGATGTTTTGCATTGCTGCGATTTTCCAGTGGGGGATGCCATCTTTTCATTAAAAGTTTTGGCAGTTGGAAAGTTTTCTAATTGTTGGGCCGACATGTAAACTCCAGGAAAATGTCGCCAAAATTTAGGTAAAAAACTGTGATGAAACAAAAAAAAATCATGAACAAAAACACAACCTCAGATAGTTTATTATTTTACGTTAAAAATCTGTATTGCAAAAGCAGTCGTAACCTTTAATTAAGTAACCCTGTTCTGCTAGTCAAAAAGCATATAAACTTTTCATGACCAACTCTTTCGGTGAACTTGATAGGTTATAAAAATTGTAAAATAAGGTAACATGAAAAAAATGTGAATGCGAAGCTATTGCACAGAACAAGGATTCAATGAAGTATATTGCACTTTATAGTTTGATAGTCATCTCGAGGTAAAAGAGGTGATTGGAAATGAACGAATATCAAACAAACCTATCTCAATAATACTACATACATATAAAATCGTGTCAATGCCAATATGAGTGTAGACAACAACCAACCCAATCCCTATCGTCTTCCTGTATCTTGCCATTCAGACTTTTTTAAGTAGTTATAGTAGTACATGTGAATACATGTACTTTTTTGGATGATATTTAGTATTTACATGTTCACAGCATCGTGTTGCAATACTGATAATAATGATGATGATTAGTCTACATGGATAGCATGGTAAGCCTGACAATTTGGGTATAATTTCCATTCATGATTGGTTCATTTCCCGTCGCTGATATCATTTTTCATTTATTTTCTTGAAAAAAAATCCAGCTCAGTGACGTATATATGCAGGCTACAAATTACATTTTCTTGTATGAATTATTATTCCTTTTTCCATTTATATATTCAATATGAAATATTGTATGATATACAGCCAGAACTTTGACTTCGTCAGCCAAAAATTTCAAAGCCTTATCTAAAGATTGAGTTTGTATTAAATTTTTAGTGCAACGTGCTATGATGAAATTTCATTACATGTATGTTTTGTATACCTGTACATATACCTATCTAATATATAGCGTACGCGTTGCATGCTAAAAAACATATGAAACAAAGCTATTGAAAGGACAAAGTACATGTATTCTATAGATAGCTTACAGAATCTCATGAACAGCCAAAAATCAAGCCAGGAATTGGCTGGCGTATAATCTCACTGCAATGAGAGAGTCTCCGTAAACTGAGACCATGCCTTGTGTGGGTTTTCATCATTTTATGAATTTCAATATCTACCCATAGAAAAACCGGCTTTCTACACACACGTCAAGGGAGGAATCGCTTATTTTTCTTTATCTGATATTATGAATCACAGATCATACTACTACTACTACATGTGCACTACTCATGACTATCTGTCTGTGTGTCTACCTATGGACTCTGGACATTCACATTAGCTTGTAATTAAAGATCAATAACTCCAAGTATTGGAAATAACACTCCCAAGATAAGATAACATTCGTCTCACCTTATAGCACTTTGCTGAAGCCAATATTTCCCCAGATTTAGTCAATATGGTGAAATAGAAAATTATTATCCTTTTCTACAAGTTCAAGTTCAGTCTCCTTTCTTGGTGTCATATGCCGTACTTGAGATAACAGTTACTGTTGAGTACAATAAACTACAATAAATGCTGATTATCAATAGAACTTACTTTTACAAACAACCAGGTTTTATCGAATAACTACTGAACTTCTCAGTACTTCTCACACACTCACTTAACATGTAATTTGTAATCTACTGCACAAACTGTTTTTTGTACCATCTCATTCACAAATGAGCTGCAACAACCTTACAGAATAAGAATGAGATCTAAACTGAAGAAGCCTTGCTTGGTTTTCATTTCAACTTTTCAAGCTGCTGGTATTATTATGGTTTTGTTGTATGAAAGTACTTTGGTAGGTACACATAATATTATCAGTAGTAGTATCCCTCCTCTTCTCTCTCTCTCTCTCTCTCTCTTGTCTAGAATCCATTTAAATTGCCGAAGCGAAGAAAAAACCTGAGTTGAAGCTTGCGTAATATTTACAATGTAATATTATGTGCATTCTTTGATGATATCATGTAGCTTTGTGTAGTAGTAGACGCTTCTTAATTTTCTTTGCTACTTTTTTGGTTTCCTGTGCTTTTCAAATGAAAATTTACTCAAAGAAACAAGCAACGAATGTAAATAAGACGGGTGGAAACAAAACTTCCGTGTTAAATTATATATGTATAGGTATACAATAATGTTAAGTGTAGTTCAATGTTTTCACCGTGGCGCATTCCCTCCCGTCCTCCCGAGTTTACCTGTTTTCTTCAAAACAGTGTAAACTCATTGAACTATATGTGTTTCTTGTGTTGATATTATATGTCAGCAAATGAAGTAATTTTTACTCTTCATGCATCCCGTCTATAAAGTATTCACGGTGCAAAAACTAAAAGCAATGAAAAAGGCTATGATTTTAGTTCACTTACGCTACGGAAACCTCTTTTGTTGCCAGATTTTCAAGAAACTTTTAATGTCACGTGAAAAAGTTTTAGGACCGTTTTGCCTGTTAAATAGATTTCTTGTGCCAAATAACGAAAACTTAACTTGGTAAGACTAACCGCAACACACAAATAACATGACCAATGAACATCATATAGCATGCATACGACAAAGCACAAAAGGCTAGCATTTATTTTTACTTTTTGCATATATAACTCAATACTATACTTGATATTAGATTGACAATGAGTAAATTGGATTGCCCATATTAGATTAAAAAGCAGAGCATCGGAGAAATTTGTATTTTCTTTCATGCATCGGGTATAATATATGCATGTTCTTATAAGAACCAAGGGACACGTAAATACAAAACCATACATTCTTTTCTACCATTATCTACATATAACCACATATATTTGAGCTTAAATGGACGTGGTCTTTAAACGGAGTTGCTTACAGCTGCAGTCTAATGGTAGTATGGAGAAGTGTATGTAAAGTAGACAGACAAGGGCTCGCAGCTAATTTTTGTATTCAACGAGTCGCTTCATTAGAAACAATCTGGATACAGGAAACAATTAAATTATTAAGATAATTTTGTACAGCTATATAGCATTCTCAGACGAGCCAATTCACATCCATGAACTTGCAGCATTTAATTATCTGTTAACTACATGCAGAACCTTGAAAATCCAGTTTCTTCACAGACACGACGATTTCATAAGACTTGTCATTATAACAAAAATATGTATGTATGTAGTAGCTTAAATGAATTGGGACTGGGGTAGTACTCAACAGACAATATTGAATTTGTTGTGTGACATACACGCAAATGCTCAGAGAGTTGCAGTTATGTAAGATGTTTGCCTTGTTATAAGCTTTCAATGTCAGATACACCTCTATCTATTCTTCCTCTACCTTATGGATCATTAAATTGTAGGTTACCTAAAGAAATATATGTCATTTGTACAATGGTATAAATAAACATTTTTGTTGCATGCATATACAATGGTATTGATAATAAATTAGATTATTTTAATCAATAGAAGAGGCTCTTATATAACACTTACAACACAAATGTCTCCTTAATATTTTTATGAAAGGATGAAATCGTTTGGCTTCCCATCCCCGAGAAAAATTATTTTACCTTTTTGTATATGAAATGCTATAAGATAACATTGTATTTCCAGTGCTAGCAATAATACTACAACTTTTACAAATGTTTGTCATTTTGATGGCGAAAGTGGCTCTGATGGGTTAGCAATTTAATAACCAATAGTTTAGGAAACTACATGGAAGAAAATTTTTGCTTTTGTAAAGCAAAGAATTGTTCCATGAGGCAACTAATTCAATAATATCGTAATAATGCACTTTCACTTCAATCAACTCCAACCTCCATAAATAGACCTTCGAAGAATAGTCAAGCCATTAGTGAATCATAAATATCCATAAACCTATCCTCGTATTATAATTATTATCATAACGAACTGATAACCCATGTGCCCAAGCTCTACAATTGACAATAACCTTCAGAAATGGCAAAGTTTTATGGCCACATAAGGTATAATATAATCCACTATGAATGCATTAGTTAGTCATAACCATAAAAAACTTTGATCTGAATAAACAGATACGGTTGTTTGGAAAATTATGGGAAAAGAACTCGATTGTTGTTCATATGCTTTTATTTCGATCACTCTGAACCGTTTATAGACTTTTGTGCATCCTAAGAAAACAAAGTTTGAATTTTTTTCTCTTAAAATTGCAGCAGTGAACCAACATCTCAGATACAAGCCGGAAAGTCACGCCATTGTTGCACTGCATGAATGTGAAAAGGAAATTTGAGTAATGAATCCCACATATATTTTTGCTCTGCGTAATGTTTTTGCTGTAATGATCATTTGGCTTAAGGTTGGTGAATGCAATCTGTAATCTGGCTGGCACCCTCATATCATTTCACTTCAAAGATGTTTAGTGCAAAGCACGCATTCGGATAATATCCCAAAATCCTGATCATGTTTTGCTCATACATACAACGTAACGCAACGTAACGCAACGTATCATGCACTTGTATTCTCCAAAAAATGTGAGCATGATATTGCCTTGCTTTAAAAAGTTTGCAATGCAGGATTGTAAATATACAATATCTTTTGGTCCGTCATCCGTAATTTTTTTATTCGTTTATATAAATGACCATGAGAAAAGAGCATTGTGTGGCTCTGTGGCTGGTTCAGTCAGACTTTGGTCTGTGGTAGATGTATAAAATCGAGCACCTTGAAAATTCACTTCTCTAGAAGTACCTGCTTTTTTGTTTGGTGTGGTTGTATTAGTAATGATATTTGCCTACATTATATAGCTGTCCATGCTGCAACTGCATTCACTTAAGAGGTTTAGTATTACATAGAGAAGGACTGGCACTGGCAACCTGAAGTACTAAATCGTTATACTTCTCAGACCTGATGGTACTTGCTTGCGATGATGATTTAAAATTAAAAAAACGGCTTGCATTGAACTTCATGAAGCTTTCACGTGTAAATCTTGGTGAAAATAAGAGTAGAGTTACGGGGGTATGCAAAGATGATGAAGATACTTTTAAAATGCCCTCAGGCATTTCAGGTGCTTAATCACTATAAAACATATGCTTTGGATTGGGATGATTACGTCATTCCAACTTTCCTAATTTGGCAATGAAAGAAATATTATAGTAGAATTTAATAATCCAGCATAATCGTGAGTATTTGATATTTATTTCAATATTTCCTTTTGCATTTAATGCGCTTACGTGTATAATGACTTTTTTTTAACAAACAACAATTTACGTACGTACACAGCTATAAAACCCTTCTTAAAGACTGGACGCGATCGACCCATCATGAATATAGTAAAAATTTACTATCAACCGTTGTGTAAAAAATACACGCTTCTTTGTACATATTATTTTTTTGCGTTCCTCCATAATTTTATAAATTCGGTAACAACAATTATTTCAAAGCGGGAGGATGATGATGACAGAGGTAGTAAAATCTCAATAATATAATGTAGCTCAGTTAACTATTTCAATTATAAAAAACAAAATGTTGTAATCGTAGTACAGTGTGGCGATATACACAGCAACTTTGTACACATTTTTACGGAATCAAGTATATGTAGAGTGTATCCAGCGTCGCATAATTATAGAAATTGAAGTAATCATTTTTATCAACTGAACAAAAAGTAGAAAAATAATAATTATTATAATAATAATAATAGTGTACAAAAAAAATCTGTACATAAGGAACTGTTTCAGCTCGGATCCTCAATAATATCATTGCATTTCAATTCAACCAAGCGTGGCTTCAACTACAACCTATATAGCTACTCGCATTTAAATACTAATTGCAATAAGTATATTTACGTAAAGCGTTCTACACTTAAGTTTTTCAACAGTCAATAATTATTAGCTGACGTGCTCTTGCTCATAATTTATTAAATTCTACTCTCTTTTTTAAATAACCGGTAGAAAATGGCATTTCTCGGAACATGTACCGTAAATTGATCGGCAGACTTTTTTTCCTAGCTTCATCCTTGTCAAATATAATTTAAAAATTCATTTACAAAACATGGCCTATAAACTTAAATTAAAAAACATTAACATGAAAAAATGTGACTAAAAAATCTCAGTTAACAGTTTCCTCCTCCCATATTGTATGCATTGAGTGAAGTATTGTAAAAGCACAATTAAACGAGTGACCTGACTCGTTCCAAACTAGAGTAGTAGTAGTCTTAAATTTTATTGTGCTTCGTTCCCTCCTTTTTGTGACTTTTTTTAAGCGTTGAGAAGTTTCAACGAGTCCCAAAATTGTATTCTCTTGGTGAATGGTTCCTCAATCATTTTTGGCTTTGCATCAATATTCAAGTAGACAAGTGTCCCATTTGAAAAATTTGCACGGTTCCATGTGGCATTTCGAAAGGATAGATCCATTCTACATGTTGAGATTAAACAAAGAAGCAGCAATAGGTTAAGCACCGGAATGTGTGTCACGACGAAGCGTGAAAAATGTTTTTCCACATGTTGATAAGAATATTGAGGCAACTGTCTGAGTATAAAGAGGAGGATTTTGCATCGTAAACAGTTGATAATTTATTATTGCTATTTATTGTGTTAGTTGTATTACCCATCCATCTGTTGTGCGAAGGAAGCCCAAAGTTTCACTAGATCCAAAGACATTTTGTAATCCCGAGAGTCTTCAAACACATCACTGATCCATGGCATTTGAAATAAGAGGGCGAGCTCGTCACTGTGACTTGCTCCTGTTCAATTAACACACAAATAATAAAATGAATCGTATAATGAATGCAATGTTACTTGTTATCAATACATCGCACATCTTGTATATAGGCGAGTTGTAGACATTTCGATTTACAAATTGTATATTACATGTTTACTTTTGTTTGGCATGATGCGCAGTTTGCTTTCCAACTTTCTTTTGGCATTGGCATTGAATGAAGTTGTAAACATTTAGTGTGACTTAAGTTTTGTTATCGAACACTTACCATAATTTGGCAACGTTCTTCCCAGCAAAGTTTTATTAATCCAGTTATGCAGCCAACTGTTGCAGCTTGATAGAATTGCCCAACCAGCTTCCATTAATCTAGGAAGGGTACCTAGAGTATTTTAACGAGTAGAGTTTTATAAGGGTATAACAAATTCGGGAAAGTATCATCACTTATAATATGAACTTTTCTTATACCTCTAACTTGCATAAACAAGTTGGCTACCGTCCATTCCCCCGGATAAGAGTAGTAGTATAAGTAAACTGGTGATGATTTAGCTTGCAACTTTGCTCCGTGATGAATGTCAGCAAAGAATCCTCGGTCACTTATCATTTTTGCATAGCTATGCAGATTGTCAAAGGTGGTGATGTCAGATTTGTTCTCAAAGTAAAAATCACGGATTTTGTGAGCTGCATCATCATTTTTATGGAATACAAGCAGTTTTCGAACAAATTCAGTCCACTCGTTTTGAGCCAAATCCGTCATTGTTTTGTTAGCCATAATTGCTGGAGAACAGGGAAATAAAATTAAAATTAGGTCACAAAAATGCATTACACAATACACTTAGTTACATCATTATGTATTCACACAATCAGAATGTGAGAATTACTTGAGAACTAACAAGTTTTATGGAACCTGACGTCAGCAGCAATGATAGTAATATTTACAATGCAAACTTGAACTTCAACCTGGCTGCGTATGTGTGGTTATATTGCAAAACACCTTTTATTGCATGAATGAGTCAACCTGTCGTCGTCAACTTCGACAAGACGAGCTAATACTACTATTCGCTTCCCACTCACGGAAAAAAAGATGAGTATGCGTATAATCACAGACAGGCACGGGCTCATGAATGCATCCATTCCATATTAGCTAAGCTGCATCGGTTTGGTACGTTGAAAAGTATAGCATTTTTTTTGTTGGAGATTATAATTACCTGCCGCAGTAATGAGTCCTTCATCACTATTAATACCTGAAAAGTCAGATTAGATTGGTTAGCTTAGGTAACCTAATTGATTAGGTCATGTACTATGTAAACACATGTGGGTTCTTTCTTGCCTGCAATCCACGGAACTTTGGTGTAATTTCCAGATGCTACAATTTCGTGTGGGAGTTTGCTAATGAAAGTCTGTTCATCGTCAACAGCCTCAACTACTGGTTTATAGATTGTTATATGGTTTCTCAAAGGGTCCTGAGAGGTATTAGAAGTTGAGAATTTATATAAGGATATTCATACATTCATTCATTTTATACAAAAAAAAAGTTACTTTGGTACTACTCAATATTGCAATGAATCATTTTAATACTTACCATGATTTCCCGATGAATATCGACAATAGCTGATGCCTCAACATTTTTCAAACACTTCACCATCGCAGCTATGTCTTCAGTTGGACAACCAAGTAATTTGCCAAGACGCAGTGCCTGTTTTCTTGGCTCATGATTTATCGTCCAAAAATGGAAAGCCGAACCGCTTTGTGACAAAACTCGAGAGAACAACCCTTTTTATGGAAGCATAAGAATTGTTTTAGCTATTTTTTTCTGCATGTAATGCCAATCTGTGCCAAACTTATTTGCGTAATACTATCGTTTCATCGTACCTTTTGACATTGGTGAAAGCATTTGTAAATGCGCACCAACTCCGCCAGCGGACTCGCCAAATACCTATGTTATTTGAGTTAAATTTATAAGAATTTTCTGGGAGACATCCTAAGCGAATTTTTTACAAATATTATCAATAAATTAAGATATTTTTAGTACCGTGATTCTATCGGGGTCACCTCCGAATGCTTTAATGTTTTCATGAACGAATCTCAAAGCCAAACTCTGATCCTTTAACCCCATATTACCACGAATCAACCCTAAATAATGCCAAGAATAATTAAATTAATTACTAATTTTATTGACTTTATTAATTATTTAATAGTTTAATTGACTTACCGTCACCAGTGCTTAAAAATCCAAGAGCTGCCATTCTATAATTAAATGTCACGATGATTACAGGCTCATCAAGAAAGTAGGTCGGTCTCCAAAGGTCAGATCCACCTGAGAACCCAAAGTGGAAAAATGGAATGAGTCATAAATTACAAAGTGTCGTGTAGGAAAAATGCTATTATGATAATAAATTAGATTGCGAACCGTTCTGGAAAAGCCCTCCATAAATGTAGACCTGAAAACATGTCATCAAGTCAATCAAAGTTGGCTCATCTTTGCCCTCCGTATTTAATGAAATAATCTAATTGATAATAACTTTTGTTTATTTGTATGAACATAAAATGACATACCATCACAGGTAAAAGTTTCCCGTCATCATGACCAGCATTGGGAATGCCTGAGTCATTTTCTAAATTAGGTATCTAAAGAAAAGAATAAAAAACAAAGAATTCATGAAATTACAACTTGCAGAGACCATTTTTTGTTAAGTTTTTTTAAAAGGGTAGATCCGTCCTTCATTCATATAAACTATATATGATGATGATGATATGTTATATTATGCTTTGGTTTTCAGAGTAGCCAGTTTATCTTTTATTCATTTAAATGCAAAAAAGGAGACAGTCAAAAGACCTTGATTTGTAGACCTCTGTGGCATACATGTAAAATCTAATTGCATGTATAGGGCTGCAAAGATACTGCTGTCATGATTTCTTATAATATATAAATTCAAGATGTATGGATGTATACATATATGGTTATTGTGGCTATGTCATGATGATCTTACAAATATAGTATGAAATGATGATTTCATAAATTGCTAACCTACAACCTATCGTGTTCATTTTTGTTCGTGGTCCAGCACGGCTAATGACTGTATATAAAGATTTCTTGTTTGAAGACACGACATGAATAAAAGTACATTATACTATTCATATCATACGTAAGTAGTTTCACAATCCTTGGATGGAACAATAATTATTTTACATGATTGGTTGATTTAACCAAGAAATATTTACTTGAGCATAGGTAAATATACTATTGAAGAGGTTAAATTATAACCACATGGATCATCAAATATTTTTCCATGTTGATGAGAGCAAAATATAATATTTTTGTACAGTCGTGAATAAAGCCATTTTATAAGTACTTTTCCAAGTTGTTGGAAAAGCGTAGAATAACTACTTGCTGCATCTGCCACGAACATACTATTATCACAGCTTGCCACAGCCATAAGGTATATATATGAAAAAGTTTTTACTTCACATTCTGTAAATAAAATGTCATTTTGGCGTGCTTACGTAAACTACACACTGATATGATGTGAGAATGACTCATCAGCGTATGTATGATTTCCATAGGGGGAAATAATATTTACAGCTGGTTAGTGCTTATAATAAGTTCGTTGTTTTACTAAATAGTTGGGATAAATTAGCTCGTTAAACACGTCATGCAAAACAAGGAAAATAGCTCCAAATTACCATTTTGAAAAAACTACTTTTAGGTGTGCCGATAAAGAAAAGTTACAACATTTGAGCAGATATTTTTATCTTTTACACATATAAATGACACGTGTTTAACGTATGCATGCCAGTATATGTAATTTGTTTACTGCTGGGACTTTGATCAGTATTTAAGTAACCGGTCAATAAGCAATTAAAGTCGACATGCAAAGCAATAAAACAAACCGATGTGGTGTATTGTTTCATGATTCATTCCTGACATGCGGCAGTGGCATTATAGGGGCAATGAGCTGGAATATTATTACAAAGTAAGTTATGGCACGCGATGCCTTCTTAGCTTTTCTAATGCATGTTTCAGTAGTATGCTTGTATCATTTCATGTCATAGACACAAAAGAATGTAGTGGCTGCATATGTGGTACAGCCAGTTCCTTATTATGTTTGAACTAAATTATTAGTGCACTTACAGCTAAAGATATGCATGCTGAATACATTGTTTTGTGTGAATACTAGAGAGAAAGAGATATATACCTACCTATTTTCTATACCTACATGTTTTACATATAGTATGTATTTGTGTGAATGATTCTAATATAGCTGACTAGACTGAACCAAGATTAGCTTTGGAACATGTTTTATTATGATCCTTGCCAAAACATGCGTGTAGGACGACGCTATGCCGGCTTGGCTCAGATTCACAATGACAAACATGCGTACTGTTAGGATATTATGGGGCTATGAAAGCACCGACCCACACAATTTTGTTATATATATATGTGTTAATATTATACATCGTAGTTTAATAAAAAAAAATATTAAATTACCTTCGGGGTGAAAAAATTGGCAAATAAACAGTCTTCACTACCAAGCATCAATCCGAGAAGCATTTCTAGTTGCAAACATTGAGATCCATATCGACTCGCATCTCGAACCCCTTCCCATTTCATCGGAGGTTGTGGAGGCTGTGAAATAAATAGTCACATTTTAACAAAGTTCCAATTTTAGCATTCAGAAAGTCATAAGCACGGTGAAGAATTTTTTTTTGACAAACCTCAAAGCGTAAGTTTCCAGTAGGAGATTTAGCAAAAGGGACCCCTAAAAATTCATAGAATGGCCTTCCTTGCCTTGTAGTTGATCTGATCCCTTTCAATTGGCCATACTTTGTAGTAACTACGGGCCCATCAAGTCTTTGACTGTAGGTAGTCCTGTAGTAGTAGGCAATGCCAAGGACCATGATCCCCATGAAGAATCTCTTTTCTGAAGCTAAAGCCACCATTATTGCAGCTACTACTCACAGCAGTGCAGAGTACTTGGGCTCAACAAACAATAAATTTATGCTCAATAGAGGAACAATAAAACTTTTTATTTTTTTCCGCTAGTGGCAACCACACAAACACACACTAACTACAGTTTTTTTGTCTAATCGTGAGTATCTTTTGTTCTTTTAAGAACTGATTTCAACAGTCATTGACACATTTATTTATTTCTAAATGGGAAGACTAGAGTAGTAGGTAATGCTTAAAAATCTGAATTGTATTTACACAAACGAGTTGTCAGTCAGTCTTTTAAAAATTGGTCCGGTCCCTACCGACTGAAAATATAAAGTCAATATAATAGATTATTTACTTGCACTCAAAATACTTAATTATTTCATATAGGGACCGACCACACAAGTACATGCACCGGAATAATAATTATTCTTTTATTCAGTTTTCCCCTTTTCCTTCAAACTGAACTTTAGCTCACTTTGAATGTGCATTTCTAATTTCAATTTTTTTAGTTCAACATTTTGGGCTCACTAGTAGTAGTAGTAGTAGTTTCCCTGTAATAATAATCAGGAATGTTTCGGCTTTTTGCGAAACCACAAAACTGCACTTGACATAGAGATTTTTACTACATGAACTTCGACGATAACACGGTGACATTAGTATTTGACTTAATCATCGTGCTAGGTATATATATCCTCCTCTTTTCGCTGTGCCTGTTTTGTAGGCAAAACTTCAACTGAACGCTCTGGAGTGTTGGGATCACAATTTCTATAATACGCTCCATGTATCACACATATAACATTCTTTGTGTGTGTTTTGTGCAATGGGAATATGCAATATGCAACACAGATATGTGCAGAGTGGTGATGCCCACAAAAACTGTACTTTATCATCGTCATTACGTCTAAAAAACAGTGTGTAGGAAGCATACGCGGCTACCTACTTTTTTCCCCTAACCTCCATCTTTCTGTATTCCAGCAAGTCAAAATGCAGAACGAAGCAGAAGCAGCAGGATTATGTGTGTGGTGAGTGTGTAACATGGTATCTCTCTCTCTTAGCTCAAGTCTATTGAAGGTGTGGATGTACCCATTCAAATGCACAGCAGTCGTAATGTAACATAACGCAGGCATCATGATGTGATAATATTGTGTGGTCTTTTGTAGCCAAAAAAAACCAGCAAAGATCCATGCATTACTAATACTTACATCACAACCATGTCATCTTCTTCTTCTTTTTTTGTGGCAAACAAATTCTGTTCGTCCAATTTATGGTGATGGGTTAATTGACTCATTGCAGAAACAAAATTCCTTCTGCTTTATATGACATTCCCAGTTTTTTTTAAAAAAAATTGTTAAACTGAATGAAGGAGAAATAACAGGAAAAAGTAGCCACATGACATGTATACATATACATGCATTCATTTTTTTCACAAACTGAAACTTTTGTTTCCTCTTGATTGAACTTCCTGCTGTTCAAGGCAATAGTAGGAGTAGTGGAGTAGTAGCAGGAGGTTTTATGTTATATCACCATTGAATATTATTTTATGTCGTCTTCATGGGTGTTGTAGAAGATGATGTCTAATATGTAGCAAGACATTTTGTTTATGACCGTGCAAGCAATGTAATATAAACATAACACAAGGCACAAGGCTTGGCTCGATCTTCTATTCCTCGCATATCCTCTTCTATCCACAGACAGTTCTCTCTGTTCTGCTCATGCTTGCTACCTTGTGCATGTGCTCTACTCATGAAGGTTTCCTCATACGATGCAAAGAGCTCATTTCACTACATGATGCTCTAAGGAATATAAGAATGGACAAAGAATTTTGTTGAAGATCAATTTGGTTGGTAGTACTATCAATGTATTAAAAATGCATGTATTCCTAATAACATTTGGGTAGTATCAAAGAATTCTTGGAACTTGTCCTCAAAGGAACTGTAAAGAAAATGTCCTGGAATAACCGGAAGCTCACATAATATGAAAGTCGATCATGGTAAAATAGCAGCATATGATGGGAAATGGAGCGGTAGGAATGAGAATTACCAGGAAAGAGCTTTTCCAGGATATTGGATGTAACATAAGTTCCGAAAAAAGTTTTTCCTAGATTTAAGACTCAAAGGATTAAGTTGTTTGTACGTATGTACTTGTATGTCGGCTGCTGGAACCGGATGAATTCATCATTATCAATACATTAGGCAGAAAATAAAACGTAGAATAAAAGTTGGAAATTCAACTCAAGTCTGAATTACTCGCATTCGCATTCATTGGTATTCTGGGTGGCTGTGTGTGAAGGGAGTTACTTCAATAGATCAGAATGAATGTGTCACATTTATAGGCTGGACTCAACTTGCGTCCTACTTGTCCCACTGTTGATCATCAGGCTGGTCCATAAAACTTTTAATCATTATGCATGCCATAGTATGACGAATGAAGTTATGTAGATATATATATACTACTAAAATGCATTGAAGTTCCAAATAGATGCTTGATACTCTTTATTGCAACCATTTTATTGCTCTCTATCGTTGGATTAATGGCCCAAAAGTAATTTAACTTCGTATACTTTAACGATATACGCATACAGTACCTTATCAGGTGAGCATTGAAACTTGTCAGTTTTGCTGTACGGCTCGTGTAGGAATTTAAGTATCAAACATATATATTTATATATATATATATCATATAAAATTGAGTAAACCACTTTTATGCATACCGGAATTTTATGCAATCGTGGGATAGCTGGATGGAATTTAACCACTGGATTATGATGCCCAAAATCATTGTATAATGCGTTGTCCATATACTAATTTGGTGTTGTAAAGCCATAAACTTCGTTATTACTCCCAGATAGCCTTCTCTCAGTCATTGCCCTCTTGAAAAAAAATTGTCGCGCAATACTATGTACCATAGTATCAGTGTTTACATAACGCATGAAGCTACTCATACCAATTCTACAATTAAACCTCACAGCCCAAGAGCATATCTCCTAGAAGTTGAACTTTAAATACAGCTTTGGCGACAACTAATCAGAGAATTTTAAATGACATTCGATTAAATTTTGTAGAAACTGTGATAATGATACTAGCTAGCTAATGAGCATTATCAATTTACTATCCGTCTCATCAGACGATCGATCCTCAAATTTAACCAGTCACACCACATCAAAAAATTCCATAACTCTAAAATTAATGATAATTAAATAAACGGACATGAAAAAATCTGTAGTGGGAAAACTTGTACCTTGACTTAATGGCTCAGCCTTGATCAGAAAACGAAAATTAATGGTACATTATAATTGCAAGAGGTTAGGACCTGTAAAATTCTCTTTCATAGTCGGTTCTGGATAACACAAGGATAAGAAGTTTGTATTAATTTTATCGGAGACAACGAGACTTACTGTTACTTTTATGTAGGTTCATTTTAAATACTTGGAAGAGATTCTTATAGATAAGAAATGGATACAAACGCATTATCAATCGGATCTACACTAATGTTATTTACATGTATGTATCACTGTAAAAAGTGAGGAGTAAAAATCATGACAGTACACTTACACTACTTACAGTGTAAGTAAACTTTCAGAAGCAGTAATATACATTATAGCTCTTTGTATGTATACTGGTTTTAGCTTTTCTGCTTTGGCTGCAGCTTGGCTTGTAGGTACAAAGATTCCTACAGAATTTAAACCTATTAAACCTAAAGTTTATTTGGAGGAATCCTAATTGATGATGCAAACTTTAGTAACTAGTTCCTTTTCTAAAACCTGTTGGGTTAGGATATTTAAATTTTCTAGATTTTATGGATTTATATAGTTTTGTCCTTCGGTATGACAATACAGATGATGCTACGTGTGCTAATTTATAGTAACGCAGCAGGCCGAATGCCCAATACGTTATTGTTGTAAATTTTGGGGCATTGTGAGAAACAAAATTTTAGGATTGCCAAAATCTCTTATCTATGATATCCTACTAAAAATGAAATTGATAAGGTGGGCACCCGAATCTTTAACTGAGCATCCCTTATGTCAATGAATGGAAGTATGACGTTGACTGGCAACTATAAAACTAAATAGCAACATAATGATAAATTATTGCAATCAAACAAGAAGCTTGCTTGAAGCTCATTAAGTAATTTGAAGCAATTGAAAAAAATAATTCCAAAATAATTGACCAACGGTTAATTATAAGTGACTATAAAACTGTTAATTAGACTATCATTGAAGGATGGAAAAGCTAAAAAAGCATGGCGCAGCACATACAGCTCAAACTGCTAAGCACATTCCTCCTCCTCCTCCCCCTCCAAAGAAACAAACCAGGGCTCTTTCACTTCGGTATTCCTCCACTGTAGAATCATCGGAGAGCCTCAACACTTTAGAAAAGCAGGGCGAAAAGTATGGCAGGGGCAGAGGAGGTGGTCGTTTCATTATTAAAAACTTGTGGGAAGTGTGTTGCAATGGTACATACATCATAACAAAGCAAAACTTTTAATTAAGACCACATCAGCTCATTACTAGCATACCTTCACCTTGATTTGATTGAATCATCTAGAAACGGACACTGAAATTAAGGAGCTCAACACAATACTAGGGAAATTAGGACTGCCCTCTGTATACTACACAAAGTCGAAAACGTATGACCTCACGGACTATGAGTTACCTCCTAATTTAAGCACTTGTAAGACATCTCGTTTCATGGTTCATTATTTATCATTATAGCTTTTGGTGAAAAACTTAAAAAACCTTCATTTTTATTTATTATAAGGCAAATCTAAAGACTTTCTGGATTTCTATGTATTTCCATACGTCCTTCCAGCCATTCAAGCGCTACTCACGTTTGCGCGAGTGAATCGAGTTTTCCAATGCAGGTTTTGTACTTTCAATGCATTGGACTATATCGTGGAATACTTGTATAATAACAACCCACGATATCCTGACAGGCTTCAGAATCCAATTCCAATATTTGAAATACCCTTTGCTAAAGCTTGGTTGGAAAAGCAGTAAGTGACACTATATATGTTTGTGGTGTTGACGGGTTTTTTTTTCAAGAAAAATAATAATTTGTAAATTCCCATTTCATCTCAAGTCCACGCAAGCCTCCTCCAAAGTGGATGTTGATGAGCTCGGAAGAAGCTGCAAGAATAATTCAAAGAGCTATCCGAGGTTACATGGTTAGATGTCGACCGGAGGTGCAAGAAATGCGACAATTCTGGAAAGTACTGTGGCCTCTGAACCTTTTCCAAAATTCAAAACGTACATATATTATAGTACCTTCCAGAATATATATTTTTCTATCCTTGTCCTTAATAGGATTATCGCAAGGACATGGAAGAAGAAAGGCTAATTTATGGAAGAAATCTTCCAAAAGATTTCGTATCGGTGGGAATGTTTTCTCCATATTATGAAGAGCTTCGAGGAGAATTCGGGGCCATGAGTGAGGGATCTCCATGCTCCTCTCCCCGCGGTTTTCACAGTGATCATTGCGTTTACTGTCGAGCGTTTCGTGATTTCATCAGCAACACAAATAGAACGGAGACTGTCAGAGGATCAGAATCTACTGTAGGCGCTGTGTCAAAGATTGACGTGAGTGCAACGTCTGGAAATGATAGTAATCAGCAACCCAGATCCTCCGCAGGGGATACAGAAACGGAGGAATCCCCTCAAACTGTGGAACCAAGTACAAAGAGAAATTCTTCAGATCCAACTCCGCCCCCACCACCAAATACGGGGAGCAAAATTAATAAAACGAGAAAGCAATCTATCAAAGGAATAACGAAACAAGGGACAGGAGTAATGAGCCAAAATGGTAAATCTAAGTAACCTATAAATAATAATACTATTATTAACTGTTGACTTTATTAAAGATAATAATTTTTAAAAACCCAAGAGGAAAGTTTGCATTGCGTTCATTATTATTGGTACATCGCTCAAACTAAGAAAAAACGAGTATTTATTATTTCACACTGCGTTTATCCAGTGATGATAAGCTCCCAAACTGGTGTAGACCCCAGGGGTGTCCCCTGTTCCACAGCCTACTCCGAAAGAAACCACTCCTTGAAGACTCCAGCGCTTCCGTTCCTGGTCAAAGCACACTAATCCTCCTCCTCCATCCCCGTCACAAGCGTCATGACCAATTTCTCCCGCACATATTGCTGTTGAGGATAGTTTGTAGCTAGTTCCAAAATTCTTTCGTAGTCGAGTCTCGCATTCAGCATATCCCCATATGGGAACAACGATTTCCTTCAGTACGATTGAGAATGGAGAAGCTAAAATTAAAAATTCAAGATAAGATGACATAAAATCTGGCCTTGATTCATTTAACAACATTTAAGTTTCTATAAACTCACTCTCCGACACGCGTCCCCAACCAGTAACCACACATTTTTGTGACCTATTTTCACCCAGTGGATCCAAGCACACGGGCCTAATATTTGAAGTAAAGTTGAGAGGATTGTCAAGTTTTACAACTGCAATGTCATTAAACAGTGTGGCATTGTTAAACTCCGGATGGATTGCAATTCCCCCCACTGTTCTCTGTAGTAATTGGAATTATATGTATTTGATATTTGAGGCAATATTATTATATATATAAATGCGTACATTAAAAAAGTGATTCTATTACTTACCTCCACGTAGGACTCTGGCTCGTCATTAGTTGAAACATCATATTCCCCTGCTCTCACTTTCAATTTTGGTGAATTACGCCTTGTGTAAGAGTTTACACAATGTGCAGCAGTTATAACGGTATTTTCTGAGATTAGCGTACCCCCACAAATGTACAAATCCTGAGTTACTTCCAAAATTGCAACCTAATTTTGTAAATTTTGAAACATTTTTTCATTAAAAATAAATTAGATTTCTATTTTAAGCACATGTCCTTATTCATTATTGAACATACATGCCACGGCCACTCTCTAAACTGTGCTTTGGAATCCAACTCCCATTGAATTGCCTGTGTCCCACATGTACTAATTCGATCAGTACCTTCCTCCACATTCCCATAATAATTATTGTTTGTATTTGTTGTCTCAGTAGGACTTTGCTCAGTAGCTGTTACTGTAATACGTTTTAAATCGCCAACGCCATCCTCCAACGAGAAAAAATAGTCCACATCTGCAAATGATGAGCCAGTAATTGGCGTAGGCGTAGCTGTTACCTATTTATTTTGCAAAGTAAAAAAAATTGTTCAAAGAAACAAATAATGATATATTGTTTTTTGTTTCCTATCATAATTCATAATTGCTTTCATCACGGTTCTACAACTACTGCTTACAAAGTCAGTGGTGGGCGGATTTCTATTTCCGGTTGTAATATCTTCTGAAGATGGTAATGCGAATGATGGTGATGACGTGGTAATAACACCACCGTTAAGAACAGAGCCTAGTACATCATTGTTATTGTTATTAAATTGGGCGTCCTTGTCTTTGTGGAAGCAGCAAACCTCAGAGTCAGAAATTCCGCAGTAGCTGTAAACGTGACCGTTGCTAAAAAACCAATAACAAAACTTTAAGCTTCAGTTTCAAGTATTGCCTATTGAATCTAGCGTTGAAATGTTCTATGGGAAATTTCATGGGCATAAATTCATTTAATTGAAAGATTATTATTATTATAAGGCTTACTTTATGTGTGAATAGTGTAGCATATCAGGAAATCATTGCCTTTGCCTATAATATGTAAAGCTTACTTTGACACGCAGTCCCAGTAATCCATGCATTCACAAGCTCCAGGTGGGTTCGTTAACTTCCGTGCTCTTACAGCTTGTCTTAAGACCTTGCGATGGGGTTGATGAGCATTGTTAACCTGGCCTTGGGGATTATTAGTCGGAGTTCTTCTCAAAACTGTTCGTGGGGATTGTGAAACTAGACTCACTGAATTCACCTGAATGTTAAATAGTGTTGAGAGCACTAGCAGCACAGAAGCGTAATTTATAATATTTAGTAACATTTCAACGATTTTGTTTTCAAGTTGAACAATAGGCACACTTTGTATATGTTATGCTGCTGTCACATTCTATCACAGTCTGTTATACAATGAGTACCAGAGAGTAATCTTCTTATTCTAAACATTTTGTTGAGATCATCATCAGCAGCAGAAGATCTGAACAATAATAATTATTGCATAAATACAAATCCCAAGTTTTGACCATGCGAGGGTGAAGATGAAAGTTGCAAAATGTGATCTTGAATATTAATGAATCTTGGGGGCAAAAAAAATGCGAATACAATTCGATTCCCCTTCCACTTTTCAAGATGCTTCAAGGCATTGTTTTGTAATGCAGCAATTAGCGCACCTGCTGAAAGAATAGCACGTACATAGTTGACGTAGTAGTACCTGAGCCCACTCAACAAAAAAATCAATCTTGGTAGGAGGTAACAGGTATATGGCAAAAAGAACACAAAACTAGTCACTCACACTTTGTTCACCTCGTGAACCATATTGTATTATTTGCATTGTTGATTGTATGTGTGTGTGTAACAGTGGAAGGCTTAAAAGGAACTGTAAGAAAAATGTAATGAGAAGAAGAAGCTGTGAGATGGCTTTAAGAAGTTGCCGGTGAGTAAGCATAGTTAGTAGCATGTGTTTTGGTTATATAACAATGAATGGAGCATCTTCAGAATACATTTGAATGCGAAGGGATGCTATATGCCATAATGGGAATAGGGCAGAGTGCAGTCTAGTTTGTGGGAGAGTATGCAATTTTTTTTATGATTTGCATCATGATTCATGATAGCATGATCATCATCACTGACGTAAGGTATAAATAAAATCCATTTCCATATCTAACAATGAGTGCTGTTCTGGATTTTCTTGATTGTTAGCAGTAAATACAATACAAGGAAATAAAAGCTGTTTGCTTTGCATTTCTGTACATAAAGATGATCGGTGAGTGTATGCATTTACTTCTTGTGGCTTCTGAATGATTTGATTTAATTTGTTGTACATGCATTCTTTCAGGTATGAAATGTTTACTGTCCTGTCTGCTTTTACATAACTAAATGTTTCATATGATTCAAAGGATGGATTATGCAATTGAAACGTTTTTCTGGCACAAATGCAAAAAATATAACTCAAAATTTCGCATTTTGCTTATTATAGCTTTCTGAGATCAGAATCTTGATATTTTGGCTGGTTTCTTCAGGTAGATGTAACAAACAAATTACTCTCATCCACATTCTATCGTATATATATAAATGAAAGATGTTGTTGAAAAATATATTTTTCCATGATTTTGTTTTTCATGAAGAGCGGATGAGCGTCATATAAGATTAATATTTCTTGCAAATTATATGGATGAGAAATATCATGGACAACTCGGGTTTTTCGTTGGAGCTATTAAAGTACTTACAATTGGCCCATAACTGGATTGTAGTGAAATTCATTTGTAACAACGTTGGTTTGGATTCTTTCTAAGTTAAACTATTCCAAATCTTTGATCTCGTATCTGAAATCCGATGATAGGTCCTACACAAATAAAAATTACTGCAGCATCCGTTGCTTAAACCAAGCAAACCCATAAGCCATGCATGTGTGCATGATTTCATTTCTGTGTGTTTTTAGCACAGCAGAATTTTATAGAAGTGCAAGGGGGGTTGACGGAAAAGTCATATATAAATCTATCTGCATAATGATATTTGCATAATTCAAAAATGATGAATGAATAGTTTATTTCAGGGAAATATTTTCCTTCGCAAATGCACAAATTTACATAATAGGAATTCATTAAATTTTGTTGCTTTAAACTACAGTGCAGTGCCTTTCATGACATGAGACATGACACATGCAAAAAAGTCATTGTTGCAATAAGTCAAAATAGTGGCAATTTTCAGATAATATGAACCATTGACCATGAAGCCCCGGCATGTCTTTTAGGCATATTTTCCTAGAAATAGTATGTGTGTTATATGGTGGTGTATGGTGTTCCTTATAAAAAGCGACCCGAAGTGATATGTATATATGTATGTACGCCATGCCTCATCCACACCATATAGGCTTATATATAGTGTACATTGAGTTGTGCTGGAATTGCAATTTCGGTTTCAATCTCTCAATTCTTTTGGTTTCCTAAACGAAACGAAACGTTTTCGCATTCATTCTAGTCGTTTAGTGATCCACATTTTCACGTTTATAGTCAGCTGCAAGAGCGCAGCAATATGTTCATCTCATAGAAAAACAAGTACCTACTAGTAGTCAGTCACCAAGTGGAAACAGGTAAATATACATAATCCAGCTTTAATGTATCAACAACTGGAAGATATCATAGTTATTGACGGAAGGGGATTTCGTGGTAAAAACAATACTACTTTACTTTTCATTAAAAAAAGTATTATTATTTGGTGTTTTTCCTGATTGTAGATATTTAACTTCAGTGTTAGTGATGAGATTATTAGGACACATACATGATTGCACAGAGTTTCAGCGGAGGTGAATTGTGGCGGAAAGTCATTTTTAATACATTTTTTTTCATGACTGAAATCTCGGGATTTTTTTAATGGAGCTTCTGGAATTGGTAAGATAATGGTAGGAAAAAAATATTTCGTAATTTTTAATCCATAACTTTATGAGAAATAATATAAAACTATCAAAAACACGTATTTTTTAGACATTTTTTCGATTTCACAAAAAACCCGGGCCGATAACTTTTTGTCACATTATCTGTGCCAAACTACAACTCTTCCTCGTTCGAATGACACCTCGCTCAAGAAGTTATCGGCCCGGGTTTACGAGTAATTAATTATTTCATGTGGCCAATCCTCATGCTGTTAACAGGGCTGGGCAGACTTCGGCATACATCTGGTCACTAGGGAAATTAAAAATTAAACAAAATTAAACAACAGATGATGAAATATTGCCCGTGCCCTTAACCTATTATTATATTAATGTTAAAATTAACTAATTAATTAAAAATGATTAATGTTCTAACAATTGAATTAGTTATATAATTTATTTGTATCATTGTATTTCAATTTTAACATTAATATAATAATAGGTTAAGGGCACGGGCAATATTTCATCATCTGTTGTTTAATTTTGTTTAATTTTTAATTTCCCTAGTGACCAGATGTATGCCGAAGTCTGCCCAGCCGTGTTAACAGCATGAGGATTGGCCACATGAAATAATTAATTACTCGTAAACCCGGGCCGATAACTTCTTGAGCGAGGTGTCATTCGAACGAGGAAGAGTTGTAGTTTGGCACAGATAATGTGACAAAAAGTTATCGGCCCGGGTTTTTTGTGAAATCGAAAAAATGTCTAAAAAATACGTGTTTTTGATAGTTTTTATATTATTTCTCATAAAGTTATGGATTAAAAATTACGAAATATTTTTTTCCTACCATTATCTTACCAATTCCAGAAGCTCCATTAAAAAAATCCCGAGATTTCAGTCATGAAAAAAAATGTATTAAAAATGACTTTCCGCCACAATTCACCTCCGCTGAAACTCTGTGGATTGATTGTTTTGTTCTGACACAATTTTCCAAATATTGTTTCAATTAGAGCGTAAATACGCAAACAACATTACTGTTCCAATGGGCCAGTACCAGTCGGTACAGAAGGGTCCCCCCAAGTCCAACTCAATGGAGATTGAAGTAATTGACTTGGAGTCAGATTCTGATACTACTGTGTTATCTACTACGTCTGACAACCAAGACGGTAGAAACAGTTCATCACTTTCTTCTTCTTCCGGGGAGGTACCGGTGGTAGAGAATCGGCGACAGGAATGCAACTCCAACAACAGACCTCAGCCGTTGGTTCAACATAGTTTTGAGAGGCGGAACGGTGAAGTGATAGCTGTAGGTGACTATTTGACTCGAGTAGCCACTACTACTACTACTACTACCGTAAATTCTGAAGAGCCAGTGGGGGACGATGTACCTATGACAGGCTTGATAACAGTTGCTCCAACCTCCAAGTGGGCTGAACCACCATCCTCTGATGAGGGAGAGGAGATGGAGGAAGGAGAAATTACTAGTGATGAGGAGTACGGACAGGAGAAGCAAAAAAAGATTCCAAATCAAATTAATCCAAAAAATATAAATTTGGTTATGAAACAGGGTAATAATGTCAGAGTCACAAGTCAAGGTCAAGGCAGGACGAGCTCAAAGGAATGTGCTGCAGGAACATCTTCTACTAGAGGGGATTCTTCCAATCAAGCTCGAATGAAGTCTCCAGTCGTTACTGCCTGTTTGGAGAGTCCTGCTGCACCAGTTCCGGATCCAGAGGTGGCCATCATGAAGGAGCAGAATGCCAATTTGCAGAAAACAATCGATTCGCTGAAGCAAGAACTTGAACAGGCTAATCAAAACTGTAGCATTAGTTATGTACGGGGCAAGGAAGATGGTGAGCTAGAGTTTCAGCGAAAATTTAAAAGCGCTAATGAGGAGGAAATATTAAAGATGGCAAATGGAAACGCTGTCAATAACTCTGCTGTGGCACTTCTTGGCCATCTTCTCGAGCTGCGGAGAGAAAAGATGGCTATCGTGGAAAATACAAACGCGGAACTAGCAGAAAAGTTGAAGAAAATGGAAGGTGAAAAGGATGAAATATTTGGATTGCTCTGCAAAAGTAACGGAAAGCTTTTGTCTGTAACAGAAGAAGCAGTGACTTTGGAACAACGAGTGGAGGAGCTCAGGGCTCTACTTGTTACGAAAGACGCTTACATTAAAACGTTGGGAGAAGACGCACTGGTTGTCAGCAACGCGATAACTAGAATTCATACTACATTACAGACGTATGACAGCGTTGCAGTTGTTGCTCCTGCAGCCGCAGACGAGTCTACACCAGGGAATCAATCTAGCGTGGAGGCACCTGCAACTACTACTGAAAGAAGTAGTTCAATGGTAGTAGAAAGTCAATGTCCACCGCAGGTGACACGTTTATTTTTTTTAAATCTTTGATAAGCCCAATGAATATAATGATGAAATATTTCATACTCATAAACTCATATTCTTTTATTTTCAAGAACGAAGCACCGGTTACGCTGCAAGAACCAACTCGCAATGAAGATGTTAGGCCTACCTCAAGTAGCAAAGAAAAGGAGAGTTCGTCCCAACTCCCAAGCTTGTTTCAAATCCCAAGTCTTGCGCCACCCGTCGTGTCTAGGGCTGCATCCAAGACCTCTACTCGTCGTACTTCACCTAAAAGCACACGTCGGATTTCCACTCGAAGACGTCCCTCTCCTCCTTCTAGAGGCAGAGATCGAGAAAGAGGCAGGGAACGGAAGGACGAGAGTCATAGTGTTACTCAGGAGGAGCGTAACAGAATCTTGAAACTACTGCCTGGGCTAGAGAATTGGCAAGGCTACACTATTCACGATATCATATTCAAAAAGTATGGATGGACATGTCCCCAGTGTGGTTAGTATTACATAATGTTTCTAATTTAAAAACCTATTTGGAGGTTATGCGGTGTGGTAGATGGTAGGAAGTACAAATTTTTTATTCTATTTTTTAAGGTGACCAAAGAAGGACTTTACACGCAACAGCGGCTCACGCTCGAGATAAACACGTTTGGGTGACGTGTAACAGGTGCTGGAAGAGATTTCCGTATGGCAGCCCATACGCCAAACACTCAAAGATATGTTCGCCTAGAAGTACTTCCTCATCACATGCTCCACTTACTTCTTTGGTCAAAGATGAATGAGTGATCCAGGAGAGCGGGGTACAACAGGAGAGCATAATAACTTAAAAATGCTCATGCATGTGCAGATATAAACTAACCACTTAAGACGTGGCTTCTTGAATTATTGATTCGACATAATTTTTTATGTCCTGATTTGAAATGAGACTGTTTCAGTCCACCACTGATGTTTCTTTAAGTGCAACGATATTTTGTTATGCTAACATAAAATAAGTTTAAAGAAGTGTTTTCGTTAAGTTAGCATTTTGTTATAATGTACTATGTAATGTTTTTGTCACCGATTCTTTCCTTTATCATAAATTCTTGATAATAATAATAAAAAAATGTCTACATTATAATTCCTTTCTGTAATTTAGCCTCGGTTCTTTTTGTTCACTCACCAGTAACACATGCCTCATCGTTGATACTAGGTAGATTTAATACTATTATTACTAGATAAATACATCGTAGTCAGCGGAATATGATAATAATAATTCCTTTACAATAATTCATTGTCTGTTCAAGCAAGAGATGCATTTTATTTAGATGTATTGCATTGCCGCATATTTTGGCACAAATGCTATCATCATTATGACGTAAATATGAGAAGCATCGCGTTTTGTATAAATTTATAGCAGTTTTATGTTAATTCTCCACCAACACTGTATTTTGTATACTCTAGAGATCTTTGTTTTGAAACCGAGTTAGTGATGCTATAAAGAAGAATAGAATTTTATGAAAAGCCGACACAATCATCAACCCATATTCTATATATCAATCCTTTCGTATGATAATTTCACATCTGTGTGTTTTAGATGACTGAATGGTAGGGGTTGATTATAAAAAGCAATGCGGAAAACTTTAGCATTATCAGTCTTTTGCATGCAGGTATCAGAAACTCATCAAAAACAGTGATTGTTCTCATCTGATAAAATGGTACAAAACAATTGTATAAAAGTTGCTTTCACTTTCATTGCAGTCATATTTTCATTCACTTTTGCAAAAGTTTTTGAACCATGCGAACTAGCCAAAGTAATGACAGAAAGCTATCGTTTTCAAAAGGCTGACATAGCAGACTGTAAGACTTGATTTTTATTTAGCATCATTCTGTGATTTTTTGTTAGCTTTCAGATAAAAATAGTTATTTTGTTTCATCCGCAGGGATATGTCTAATCCGATGGGAATCTCACTACAATTCAAGCGCTGTTGGAATGCTGAATGCTGATGGGAGTGCAGATCACGGCTTGTTTCAAATCAGTGGGAAGTACTGGTGCACCGAAGGTGAAATTGGTGGGGCGTGTGGTTTAGACTGCCAAAGTGAGTCTCATCAACTAAATTTTTTTTCCAAGTATTCAATATTTGTTTTAACAAATCCAACATAGCCTAAAGTCCAAAAAAATGCATTTCGCTGACATTGCAATTACGCTGCGGTGCTCATTTCACCAACAAAACAACCAACCTTTCTCATGCTTGATTTTTGTTATGTTTGACAGGCTTACGGGATGATGACATTGCTGATGATTCTGTTTGTGCTAGGAGGATATTTAGGATAACCAAACATAAAACTGGGAACGGGTTTAGTGCTTGGTACGAAGAACAAAGTTTTTGAAAGCTTTGATTAATATATAATATTATGCTCGTTCTCCAATGTTCAATCTCCAATTATGTTCTTGTTGTTTACAGGGCCGCCTGGACTCAAAGGTGTCAAAGCGAAGAATATAAGCAATCATTTATTAAAGACTGCAATCTATAGATTAGCCGATGGCATATTAAAAGGAAGAATAAAATTCTAGCGATTATTTTTTGATATTGTAAAATAAATCAGATCATGATTTTCAACAACCACTTTTTATATATGTTTATTAATTTTTCGATCTCCTGAACTGAGCGTGTACGTACATAAAGCAATATTATATACATTAAACTTTGAACATTAGCTGAGATTCGATAATTAAGCTTGACACGAGAAAAAGCAAAGTTTTTGGTAATGCAAAAAAGTAAACCTATCATATCAATATACCCTGTAATCCTGTAATGAAATACTTATTTCGTACAAAAAAATTACTTCTAAAACTAATTCTAAACGAGAAAAAAATTCATAATACTATGTAGTAGTAGCTTCAAGCATCTTATCAAGCTACAGCCTCCTCTCATTGGATGTTCAATAAAACTGTTCCCTTGTTGCTGGCAGATCCTTCCTGGAAGGCAACACATTATCCTCCAGCACATCAAAGATATTTCCTGGAGGCCAGTAATTTACAACAACAAATGTCCTTCCATCATTCGCTGTAGCCTTCCCAACTCCTATTGCTTTCGTTCCCCTCCATACAACAGCAGTAAAATGGGAGTTGGATCTACTAGCTGGAGTTTTAATCAGTATGGGATCATTAAAGTCATAGTTGTACTTTTCTTGGTACCACTTCCCCACAACATCGACTCCCGTAGCAGAGTCAGAAGTTAGTTGGACGGATTCACCGTATTCTCCTTCAATTGCTTGAGGGCTGTGACCATAAACCACCCCGGCTGCTAGCTGGGCAGCCCATTCTTGGGCTTTTTGGCTCATCTACATAGAAAATTAACCGAAAATTGCAAAATCACAGCATGCATTTTTTTTGCACAAGTAAATCATCGTTTTTTTTCTATTTCACTCAGATTATGCAAATCGCCTTACCTTAACATCAAGAGTGACAGGGGGTGTGGTGTGCCTTGCACGATATGAGTTATGACTTGACAACACTTCATTTGCAAATGTTCTGTCCCAGTAATCATCATCATAATCCTTTTGCTGACTTCCTCCCAAACCTGTGTAGCCCAATCAAGTGCAAATTTTCATAAATATAATGTTCAATACGAAACACGGATCATATATATGTGTAATTGATTGTCTTTAGGGCAAAGTATGAATGCTATCTTCCAATTTCCAGCATGCGTCATGGTCATATGTATGTTAAATGTAAAAAACCTGGAAACTCCAAATATTTCAAGGTGATTATTTGGTAACATGTATCTTTGTGTACATTTATTGTCTAAAGTCAATCATTCAATTCATTCTTTCTATCAACAAGTCAACATTTCACACTTTCTTAAATTATGAAATCATATAATAGCTGGAAACGAAAAATGTTTTTTTAAATGAAAACGAGAAGAGATATCTAGAATTTTAGTAATCCTATATATGTGTGAGATACAGAGACGTAAAAATTTGTAGTTGGGAAAGTACCCCAGTCTCAGAGTGCCCCGACCCAGAAATACAAGAAGGGACAGTAAATGTCAATAAAAAAAAGTCGATCTAACTATTCCATCCTCCTCCCCCGGAAGAGAATCCAAGGCTGGCGCCTGCAGATGAAGAATCTCTGTCAGAATTGCTGTAGCCCACATGTGTACTCTTTTTCCGCCCTGCGTCATCAACATGGGTGCCGGATCCAGAGTAACCAGGGGCAGAATTTGAATATGTTGAAATTGAACCACTTCCCCCACCATTCTTTTCAGCGTAACTACTTGCTCCATTGGGACCTGCGTAAGCTGATGTTACAACGGCAGCTGGTTTTCTCTTGATGAAATTTTCTTCCAACTTTTTTTCACTTTCAAGCTGCTCATCTTCTAAACTACCAATCCTCACACATTTCCGGAACCTCTTGGAATAATATTCATATACACCACATTCTTCAAATTGGGTTGGGGCTTTGATATCTTCAAAATTTTGACTGCCTTGACCATCAAAGTCATAGTTGGAGTTAATTGGTTCTCTTCCTAATGCTGCTAATGCTGCTGCTGCTGCTGCTATGACACGAGTTTCCTTTGTGGATGTTTTGCTGGAACTGGATTGACTACTGCTTTTACTACTTGAATACTCTTTCTTTGCTT
This sequence comes from Orchesella flavescens, assembly GCA_964034955.1. Taxonomy (NCBI): domain Eukaryota; kingdom Metazoa; phylum Arthropoda; class Collembola; order Entomobryomorpha; family Orchesellidae; genus Orchesella; species Orchesella flavescens. The sequence goes on along the minus strand of OZ035954.1, from coordinate 31,736,525 downwards.
CATAGTAGTCTTCCTCAGCCCCACCAAATGCTGGAGCAGCTGGGACTGGACGAGGTCGGGGACGATATGCTGTGTCTCTTTCTCCAGAACTGTACCTCTCGTTAGATTCGTAAGCTGCCTCGGATGCAGAACTTGCAGTGGCAGATTTTCGTCTGTTTTTGTCATTTAGGTTACTACCAGTAGATGCATAGCTAGCACTATTAGCCCCGGAAACCCTGTTTCTATCACCCTGTTGTGCATAATTAGAGCTTCCACTGGAAGCCGAAGAATACTCAGACTCACCAATATTATCAGAAGAGCTACCACCTCCGTAACTTCCGCTGCTGCCGGACCCTCTGTTTCCTGAACTACTGGTGGCTGGTGCGTACCTATCGTAATCTGTGTCTTCTGCTGCGGGACGGTAGGCATTAGATGATGAGCCACGATTTGCGGATGAAGATGCGCCATAATTGCTGCTGCTGCCTGCTGCAGAGGCAAACTTGCTTGATTCACGATTTGCGGATGAACCATAGTCATTGGTATTGCGATCATAGTCAGACGCACCATAGCTTCCTGTTCCAGCCTCAGGATAACGGTCCCTATCACGATTACTTGAGGAAGCGTAGTTTCCAGTGTCTCGATCTCGGTTGCTTGCTGAGGATCCGTAGTTACCTGTCTCCCGGTTCTTTGAGGAAGCATAATTATCAGTTTCTCTGCTGTTTGAAGAGGCATAATTACCAGTATCACGATCATAATTAGACGATCCATAGTTATCAGTTTCACGGTCCCGATCCTCTCCGTAGCTTCCTGTTCCACGATTTCCACTTGGTGGGGCAGCAGGTTGGTAAGCTGGGGCTGCAGGCTGGTAAGCTGGAGCCGCAGGTTGGTAAGCTGGGATTATAGGTTGGTAAACTGGGATTGTAGGTTGGTAAGCTGGGATTACAGGAACTGAAGGGGCATAGCTACCTCCAGCAGCGGAGCCATAATTACCGCTTTCATAATTATTTTGGCTAGCAGCTGCTCCATAATTGCTAGAGGAAGCGCTTCCGTAATTGCTGTTGGAAGCCGCAGCGCCAGCAGCATAGTTTCCTCCACCAGCAACAGCAGCACCAACAGTGGGATATCGACCAGCTCCAGTAGCAGCACTCGGATTGTAACGATTTCCATGCTGGTTGGATGCGCTCGCATACTTTGTAGAACTACCAGCTCCGTGGTGTCCAGACGCATGCTTATGACCATGTATATGGCTATGACTGGCTGCAGATGCGGAGTTTCCTTGATACTTTCCATCATCCGAACCATATCCTGACAATTGTATAAAAATTTAACAATGAAACTAATAAAAGGAGCTGGAAAAATTCAAAAAGTTTTTTTTTATTAATGTGTTCATACTTACGTGTATTCATTATCCCAGGAAATGCCTCCTTTTGCCCCACTCCTGGCAAATTAAGTTGAAGTTTGCATTCTCCACTATATGGGTTTTTATTATACTTGAACCCATACGCTGAAGCCAATGCCACAAGAGTGGCAGAGGCGAATATAAAGCTGATCAAGCTATTCATTTTACCCCTTTACCCTCTGTGTTAATGCAAAAATTAAACTACTTTACCGAAATCCGAATAGTTGCAAGGTTTGTCATGAACTGAGTTGGAGCTTAGGGACCACGTAGTCTTTTATATGAAAATAATTATGAATAGTATGACGACAATTGACCAGTCATACCTTGTCTGACATCTCTCCTAACTGTCTTAAATGCCAAACCCTCATGTCAAAAAGTTGTGATTTTCACGGCCAGAAGCCTTAATAATGTATAAAAAAATCCTAGCGGAATGACGCATCCAAACAAATTCTTATAGTTATAATCATATTATTCTGATCCATATGCCGGCAAGCGATAGCTCTTTCTTTGTGTTTTTTTTGGGGATGTGCTCCACAGCATGTAACACTTTTAAACGTTGCATGATATAATTCTGTTAAAAAGATGGATGATGATGATAATAATAGATATAGAAGACAATTTAAGACATAAACGTGAAGAAAGATGAAGCGATTCAATAAGGGTTTTGTTATGACTATGGCGCAGTTTTGTACAATGTGATATGAAAATAATGTTATGAAACTTCAAGATAAAGATTGATTTTTCTTTAAAAATGGAATTTTAAGCATAGGGTTGGATACAGAGATGGAGAGTAGAGGTAGACGATGCTGCGATGTGATGGACCGTATAATATATGGATATACCTAAAGGTTCCCATGCTTGTTCTGGCAAATTAATCGTTGTTACTCCTCCTTATCCCAAAAAAAATTAGATGGTTTTTGAGTAAACAAGTAAATAATAGGCCATAAAACAATATAATATAATGTATACTTGGCAAAAAATTTGGGATAATATAATAGCTTATTGCTAAATTCTACGCTTTGTACGTTGTTGTAATTCGCGATTGGGGTGCGCATAATATATAGTTGTGATTGGTGGTTGACAGGTTTTAATTTAATTTAGGAAGAAGTGCTCTGGAGGGCAAGATCAAGTTGAGGTTCTTCATTGCTTTTTGTGCGTTATGTTTTACAAAAAATGAACTAGGAACCAAATGCAGGAGAGTTTATAAAGGGATTTTTTTTCTGACTAATGCCCTCCAAAACATTTATCCCAGACAAAAAAAAAGTTGAAAGATTCATGACGTACTACGAAAAACATCAAAAATTTGACCCTGCAGCTACACGATACTATAAATAAGTGAAAATAATATATTTTAAATAGTGCTTTGTACCGAAACACACAAAAAAACGATTCAGGATGTCGGGAAGGCAAGAAGATGAATAACAGCGGACAGGTGAGCAATACATTTAATAATACACGGTGCATAATTGTCTTGCATGAGCTTTAATAGAGTAGACTAAAAACGAGTCTTTTCGAGACTAAGGTCAGGTTGAGGTCTTCCGTGATTAAAATGTTAGTTTGGTTTTGGATTAATAAAAAAGTACACAATATATGATATGGATCAATTATCTCAGCATGAAATATAAGATGAAAGTGTTTTGGGGCAAAAAGATATGGAATGTTACTTTCGCTAGTTTTATCATTATCAAAATAGATTCAAGTGAGATATAAAAAAGCTGACATTAACATCAGTAATTGTCCCGTCATGACCAGCAATGTGTTGTATGACGCATTCTTGCATGAATATATACAAGCCTTGTCATTTTTTACTGGAATTCCCAATACCATTTGTCCTTTTCATTGTCAGTTTAATTATACTGGAGCTACTCAGGTTCTCTTAAAAAGTAGATTTGTAATCCAATAGGCATAGTTTGTTGTAAGCTTAAAGGATGTCCCTGGGCCGATACAAAAGTATGAAGACATATCGAGACATTACATCTAATTGTGAATAAATAAATGTAGAAGAGCCGACAGCCATAAAACTATGAGTTTCATTTTCAGAAGACAATACAAATGTAAAACAATGATTTTTGACCTTTAATGCAATGCAATATTATGCAATACTTTACAATATTTTATTCTGCAATGATGAAACAACCCCACTTTACACTTCATATGATAGATTTTCATAAAAATGATTTTAATCTGAATATTATCTTTAGTCATGAGTTATTAAACATTTAATTACATTTTCATATCACCCAGAAAAAATAATGCCAAAATGGAATATAAAGTTTGTTATAATATCTTAGTCGTAACTGTGCTCATCATAACTACTCTTGTTTGTGATTCGCTGGGTGAGCAAGATGCATTTGAGCTATACAAACAGAGCAAAACAGGAGTATTGAACTCATTTCCGAATCTTACACGTTGGGCCGGATATGAGAGAAAGTTTTACAGATCCATAGCACCTACTATAAGAGGACACAATGATTGTCCGAGAGATCATGAATCGAGGAACACATGGGAAAAGTAATTATTGCAACTGTTTTAACTCAATCAAACTAATTTAGACTTTTAAAAGATGTTTACACTTCTTTTGATTCGATATTTAAGAATTGAAAGTTATATTGAAGACTATGAAAGCTCAACTTTACAACATTTGGAGGGGCTGAATGATGAAATTTATCAGTCACTTTCGGACAAAAAATTGGATGAGCATGCAGCTTCCAACCTTATCCTGAACTACAGGATGACGAATAGATTAGCAAAGTATGGAGAATCGTTGAAAGATTTCGTGTCTATTAGTTTGGGTAATAAAAGAAAAATGTTTTAACTTGAACATTCGAAAAGTGCAGACGAAAAAGGCTCATTGTTTTAAACTTAATTTTTAGATATGGAGAATTCTTTTTCCTGCAATAACGAAACTCAACAACTATTTGATGAAGAGTGGCCTGGAGAATCGGAGAATTTTATTATGATTTTCACACTGCTCTCAACTTACAAATTCCATGATCTTTTTGTCAATCCCGAAAACGTAAACTAGATTTTAAATAACAGGATATTTTACATGAGAAAAAAAAAACGCCAATAATTTTCCATTTATAAAGTATAAATTTATGTATGTAGCTTGTGTTCGATCTCACCTCTGAGTCACAGACACCCGCACAGTTAACAACGGAAATGGTTTATGCTGTATCCAAAATGGCTTTAGAAGAGAAAGACTATGTACAAGCCTTTGATTGGATAAACTACGCTCTTAAGCTAAACAGTTGGGGCGACTTGGGCGTGTCAAAAAGTTTTTTGTTGGAAAAGAAAGAAAAAATGATTTACATGGTTTGTTGAATAATTTGATTTAAGATTTGATTTAAGAGTTAATTTAGTTTCTAAACTTGAGTATGACTTGCCTTTATATTGGTTTTGTAGCATAATTTTGACAGACAAGCGAATCCGGATGACAAAAGCCAATATTACTTGAAAAATATTGCGGTTAAAGATGCAAATACTTTAAAGGAAAAGGATTGGGTAAGGACCAAGGCGTCACAAGCGCATTTTTATAGGGGCCCCGAATACTCAGAGATTAACATGTGGAGTCTCTGCACAAAGGAAAATACTCAGAGTGAATCTATAAAGGCAAAACTAAAGTGTTATCTCGACAACAAAAGACATCCTTTTTATTACATCAAGCCGCTACGGGTAGAATTTCACTCGGAATCACCACTCATCCTGCAATTCCACGACATTGTTGGAGATAAATTACTAAAAACAATTACGGAAGATTTTGATAATTCATATAAGCGCATGTCTGGCGTTGGTGATCTCAAAGTGAATGATTCTGTCACAGCTTCTGACTACATGAAAACGTCTTTAAGCATTAGAAATTCAGTTAATGCTTGGTTTGGGGATGAGTTCTATCCGGAGTTGACATTTATTACGGAGATTGTAACAGGAATGAAGACCGTTACCCCGAACCAAAATCATTCAGAGAAATTCCAGGCTGTCGAGTATGGTTACTATAATAAAAATGCATCTAGAATTCGCTCATTTCATAGAATATGTTCAGTTACTATAAAACAAGTCTTTTAATATCAATTCAGGTATGTTCCAGCCCGGTCATATACCTTACACGTTGACCACGTACGTTTTATCAATCCAAACGATGAATGTTAGATTCTTATATGTTTCCTATTTTGTTTCATGCTCAAGTGAGAAAGTATTCTTGAAAGACAGGCAATTCATTTGACTGACGAGGACATAGAAGAGGAAATGCAGATGGGAGGATCAAGAATTGCAACATTACTTTACTATGTTTGTGGCAAACTAACCTTTAGACAATTTAAAAAAAGTCACAATTTGAGAGCTTAAAAAATAAATACTTTGTTTGCTTGTAGCTAAATGACGTGCCGAAGGGTGGCCATACTGCTTTTTTAAATGCAGGGGTGGCAGTCCAACCGAAAAAAGGATCCGCTGTGTATTGGTAGGTTTATTTTCGTGACTTAAATTCACTATGCAATCATATTATATACTTTACTTTCTTTGGTTTTTTTGTGTCTTAGGCCAAACTTTTACCGAAATGGAACAGCGAGGTTAGACACATGGCATTCTAGCTGCCCCGTTTTATTGGGGAGAAAGCTTGGTAAAAACTAATATCATTTTATCCATTTTATCATGTAGAATGTATCATAAATAAGAGAAAATTTTCTTACATTTTTTCAGTCATTAACAAATGGTTCCGGTCCTTCTCTCAATTCCGAACATTTCCATGCTCTCTCAATAAATATGAATAGTTGTTGTCAAACAAAATTATATTATGGCAATCCTTTCACCTTCGAGTTATGCGTACGGATTATGGTATATTATTATATATTTTAAAATGTAAATGAAAAACAGAATATTTTCACTAAATAAATTTAATTCATAACTAAAAAACCTCTGTTACATAATTAATAAGGCATGCGGAAAACTTTTCTTTTGTGTATCGGCATTTGCACAAGAGCCCGAGAAGCACGGTTTTGGTTACAGCAGGTGGATGGTTATAGTTAATCATTAGTTAAATCTTAAATCACTCGACAGTAATATTTTCACATATTACCCACGACATTTTTTAATTCACTACAATAAATAATACATAAAGTCTTTTCATTTATCATCTCTGGTGCCATATTTCATGACCACCAATCACTGAACATAAAATTAAAATTATAATGCGGATGCGGATGCGTCAGACTTAAAAACAAAAAAAACACTAAAAATTCGTACGCATTGTCCCTTGCATATTATAATTAAACATATATTTCTATACATAACGGTATTGGCAAATAATATAGTATGACTGCTACTACCATTTATGTGCTATGTATACCTAAATCTCATCCTCAAACAATTCGGGGTTAAATTTATTTGTAACTTGCTTTTCATGTCGCCACTCGTCATGTATCACATTTTACAAGCCATAAACACGCCACGTCGTAACTATTCATAAAATCTAAGAGAAATTGATTGGGTGGTATAACTAACATAAAGTAAAAACTCATTTATATTTTAAATTACATACATAATGGCAGGTTGGAGGAAAAAATCAAACATCAGTTCTTGACTTCTCCTTTTGCTAAAAATCTACTCAATAATAATTTCTACACATACTATATAATTTTCTTGAACGGGTAACGTTATGTTCCTCCTTTAACAACTGCATAACATTTTTTTATATCGACTTATATTATTGCTTATAAATATATTCTACAATTATATCAAATTAGCCTAGATAGTACATCAATAGTACAATAGTACATTGCACATTAAAAATCGTAACCTCTGAACTGGATCAACATATTATTACGTTATATGTATTATATATTTTCGTTTCTACAACCATTTGTACGCAACCGCATTAAGAACGACATTTTTCTTTAAAACATAAATTACGAGATTCGAAGTAGTATGTTAATGAAACAGGAGCGAAATCACTGTTAAAGACAATAGATGTTTGATTTGAGAAAGAAATCAAAAGCAACAAACTGGCAATTTGACAGTCGATGAAACATTATCGAGAAACCCAATCATGTAAATGCCTACCGAGTTAATTTAATGTCAAATGTATTATAAATTCATCAAAATTCAATAATAATAATTATTGGGATTAGATATTTGATAATTTGACATTAAAAGAGAAAGTTTGTCGATGCATTAATTTCATAATCATAATAATATTTAATTTATGCGTTATCCTCATCATTGGTAAAAGTGCACAATTCATTATTAAGCACATCACTCGTCATTGTTGTTATTTGATACTACGGGAGTTGTAGTTGCGCTTTCATTGCGAGCTGCTTTCCTAGCTTCCCATTTTTCCATAAGGAAGAAGAACATTGGATATAGGGAAGTTTGGGGACAGTGTAACATGTGCTCTGGATACCGATTTGTGATACGATAGTACTCTGGATCCTCCACAACCCGCTTAGTTTTCTTAGTAGGCGAAGAGGGAGAACTTTCTTTTGGTGGTGGTGACTGTGACTGAGTTATGCTACGACTGTCTAATGCACCCATGTCAACCCTCCAACTACACCAGGAAGAGACGATGTCTTGGATGATGCGGTCAAGCATTTTAGTATATAGCTGCTCAAGTCTCGGAAGACGAAAGGTATGAAACGAGGTAGTTCTGTGGAAAACAATAGGATTTTATCAGATTCGTGGAAAATCTCGGCTTAGCTAATTCTGCGAAAGACATTTGGAATATTTTGACTTAATTATGTGCCAATTATTAGCAGTAACATATATAAATTGGGCATTGGAAAGTGCATGTATGAATTTTTAACTATAGTTTGTTGAACTCGCAAAACTCACAAATGTATAGTTTGCATTAGCAATATATTTTAGCATGTCAATATGTTTGTGCCTTGTGTATGTAGACATTTGACACATATACATAATTCATGATGGACTATCTATAACAGAAATTGTATGTATATCTGCGCAAAAATTAAACCCAAACCAATGCCTCTCCGCGTGTCATTCCTTGTCATTTCCTTGATGTGCTCATATAATAAATATTATGAAATTCAGTAATGTTCGTGTGTATTCGCCCACAAAAGTAAATGGAACACTTACAAATCAAGTCAGTTGATCTTGTTAGCTGCAACAAAGACGATGATATGTTCGTTAGTCTCTTCTTATCTCTCCCTAATAATCCACTCAAATATACATGATAGTATTCCAGCTGCCTCTTTCTTGGATTTGGATCCCCTTCTTCTTGCAATTTCACCTTACTGAGGAAATAAAAAATATAAATATATATATATATATATAAAAGGGATTTAAGCACCTTACAACCACACACCACACTTAATAAACAAAAATAGTCGCAATGCAAGCGTATCTCAATCCCAATATCTCATATGCAAATGTATAGTTTTTTTTAATATAAACTTAATCACGTACATGGACAGGGTAAAAGGTAGACGTATTTCCAGCCAGATACACACTTTTCCACGAGAGATCAAAAACTCAGCAGATGATTGATTGCAGACCTCACACTCCAAAAAAAATTGATTGGATAGCAGAAAAAAAGAACACTTGAAAGTGTCGTAATTCCAACAAGTTCAACAGGTTATCTTCGTACCTAACGTACAAACAGGGAGATTTGCATAACTCTCTCAAAAAGAATTAAAAATAGAGAGATGATTATAAACTGTTCTCCAAGTATAAAATCTGCAGAGGAGACTCTTCCAGGACACCTGCTCTCTTTGTTTTGAATCTCCTATATGTTTAGTTTGTAGTGAGTGACCAGAGTCTTTCAAGTCTGATTTTGTATTAATATTGTCCCTTGATTTTTTCTCATATAACACCAGCCAACTGTGATCTATGCAGATGAGTAGAGTCTCAAAGATTCTTTAGAGGTTTGTATTCAGTTAGCTAAATATTTAACACTGAACAAACTCAAATTTTAGGTTGACTACTGGCTTCTATGTAAAATGAAAAGGTTCATGTGTATACCTAAAACTGGGAAGATGCGTACGTGACAAAAGTCTACCAGAGCAGGGAGAGCTCTGTTTCATTTGTTACGAGCTGCTGATGTTCGCGTTTCTTCGTTTTCTTTAGGCATAACAAAAATACAGTAACAAAAAAAACCTTATGCTTATAGAAACGAAATGCATCTATGTGTATATGAATGCATATATACAGGCACAAGAAGAGTGATTGAACTACCTCTATAATACTAGGCTGGCGATATGGTATATAAGGAAAGTCATCAACTTTATTCACTCACATGTGCATCTACTACTACTGTACACACACAGAATTCATATGAAGGTATACATTTTTATTCAAATGCATCTATTCTCATGGATAAATCTAGCTATAAACCGAACACCAAACTATATAATATGGGTGTTCTTGTTCTGTTATAAGAATATCATCAACCATAATATAATATACTGTGTATTGATATACCTACATTAGGAATCCAAGAGGAAGAAGAAAAATCCCTTATAGAAATGTGTATTTTCTTCCTTTGCTCACGATTAAGATGTAGTTTGTATTCAGACTGTCAAAATAATATATTATATATATGTTTTATACATATAACCACAACATGGATGAATTTTTTTCTTTAGCAGGATAGCGGTATTTGTATAGATATCTGTCGCACCGCAAACAAGCAACTAAAATGTTTCAGTTGGAGATTGATTTGAGAGTTAAGAGGAGAATCAAAAGGTTCTGTCTATATAACGGTGATTTAGCTTCTCCACGATACTATCGTTGGAGAAGACTTTTAGCAAGATTGATGCTTGATATATTTCTCTCAACCTCAACTGGGTCCAAAAGACTTGGCTGCATTTTTATCACTGTTAGCTATGACTTGCATATTTATATTGGTTAATTGACTAAATGCAGAATGTATGCATTACATTACACCATACCCAATAAAACAATCTAGATTTGGGTAAGTATTTAATCATGATATAAGTATCAACGATCACGATCCGACATACATGTGTACGCAATAAAGCATGCAATATTGTATAAGCATATGCATTTAAATGCTACTTATGACACGAGTAGGGAGTATGGAGAATGCTTGTTAAGTTCTAAAGATATGCCATTATTCAATTTAAGCTGAGATATTTAAACACGTGTTTGTCAGTCTATATGTATTAGTATTTGATTAAGGTAGTACATAATACATAACATAATATTAGCAATATCGTTGTATACACAAGAAGAGTGTGTACCGGCAATGGTAATATATCTATTTGCCATTTCTGTAGACAACATTCAATAGTAAGTTTTCTGTAAAAACATAACAATGAGTGTATAGAGGATTTGAGATGAAATGTCAAATATGTAAGGAACACTGCTGTTGAGACATAATTTTTTAAGTTTAGGAGATTTTTTAAGACATATTGGATAAACCAGCCAAAAAATTGGAGACACTACTTGCAATTAGTCTGACAAATTGCAATAATGTATCAACTGGATCCACAGCTATGAGGTCATCCTCGAGATGAACTTAATACATAATAGGAAGTAATAACAATAAAAAACGACCTAGTACTTGATAAACTCGGATGTAAAAAAACATTAAAGCATGCTCGTGAGCTGCTGGATCTTTGCATTTGCTGTACTGAAATGACAATTTTAGTGATTCTCACGCTCACATCCACGGCTTAAAAGATGATGTGAAGAGTCAAAGGGTAGCATCTAAAGTTGCAACTGCAGACTGCCAAATGTGCATAAAAGTCAGCTTAATTATATAATTATTATGGTAAGCTCTATGCCAATCCTGGAAAACATCTCATATTCTTGGTAGTAATTATCAAAGAACGTGCAGCGTTGGTTTGGTGTTTTGCTTGCTCTGTGAAGAAGAAGTCCCAATTCATCGTTTTATATGCATTTTCAAAAATCCTATCTTTGGGACGGCATAAGTAGAAATAAATAATATTTCCCTTAAATACTTGATAATTTATGGCATGATCATGGAAACGTATCATCCATTCAAAGTACACAAATTATTTTCAAAGCCTAAGACCCCTTCCACCGGTTTTATAGAGAATGAATTCTAATAACGAACGAATCAATTAGCTCCGAATTTTTATCGTAAATTATCAAAAATAAGACTAATACAACACAACAAAGCATAAACCAGAAACTTTTGAACCAGAAACAAAGATCAATACGCACGCTTATACCGTAGCGATATATGCCAGCGGTGTCGGATGAGTTTCATTTTGGATTGAAAGATCGGCATCTATTCATGTTGGTCACTATGGGCATTTGCTTGCGTATCAGTTTTTATTTTTATAGCAATTTCCGTCCCAAAGTTAGGATTTACATTTTAAGGCGATTGGGACTTCTTCTCCACAAGCAAGCAAAACACCAAACCAACGCTGCACGTTCTTTGGTAATTATTATATGACTCAGCGCAAATAACCTTAAGCTTCTTAAGTTTATAAATGATTTTGTTTGAAGGATATGCATTCTCAGCTTGAAAACTTGTTTAATAACATAATGAAAATGAAGGCTCTAAACTGGCTCTAACTTAATTATTATTTCTGAGTGCTCTGTGTTTATGAGAGGATTATTTTTTTTCTTTATTTACGAGAATTTTTTTTTCTGTTGGACAATATAAAATATTATATTATGATTGTATCATTGTTGTTTGTTCATAGGCCACTCTCAGGTTACCCCCTTCCTAAATACTCTTTCGTAGAAGAAGTGTTACAGAATATTTTTTTTAATTCAGACGTCATGCTGCTGGATAAGTTGGCACTCCACTAACTTCCGCAATGTAACATCCATCCTCCTCTCTCTTGATCATCTTGGGTAATTCATAAAATGTGGACAGTATGAGGAGCAAGCTTTGAAATGGTGATTGCTGATTCCATTCCTTTTTCGCATTGTCCAAGCTAATTTCATTGATTGCTGTCACGATTTTGAAAGAGTCCAGTTGCTTTTTATCACAAATGGTACATAAATTTGAAAAACTCATTCCAAGCCCGTCACACTGTCCAATATCTTCGAGATGCAGAGTTTTCAATTCTTTCAACTCCAAACTTATATGCGCTGCAGCACTCGAATCAATATAAATGCTACAAAACCTGACAGCCTTCAGAGTTTGAGGTAAACTTTCGGCATTAATAAGATGAGGTCCTCGGCTATCCGCAAGAACTTGATGAATAAGACGAAGTCCTCCATCCAGCTCTAGCGTTTCAAGATGTACACATTTTCCTAAAACCGAGCAGTCCACCGGAAGCACAGAGTTTGCTCGAACGGTCATGCAAATTGTTTTGAGTGTGTGACAATTTCTCTCAATAAGGCATTTTGGAAGGGTGCAATGATATCCACTTTTATACTTGAGGTATTCAAGGGACTCTTGCTGCAACATTAGCTTCTCCCAGTAAAATATTGATGGAACTATAAAGCGCTTGTCGGTAATGTCAATATTGAACAACTTCAAGTTCATTATTTCAGACAGTTCCGGAAGTTCATAGATATCAGCATACGCATTCATATCTTCGTCTGACAACTCTTCAAATGATTTGTCTTCCAATCTCCAGTAAAAGTGGAACTCTAGACTGAGATGTTGAAGGGATTTGTGGTGCTTATGGAGAAATTGGGAGAGTGCTTTTGTCATATCACTTTCCTTATCCTGTGAAATTTAACAACTCCACATTAGAAAACTCTTTTAGAGAAAGAAGAAGGGTTTAACTTTTGTAATGGAAGGCAATTGTGTTACCCAGAAAAAGGGAAATCCCAACTCAAACCGTTGTAAGAGTGGGTAATGTCCTTTAAGAATGTCATACAGGTTCTCTATACACCTACACATTTTTGAAGGGCGAAGCATTTGTAAATGCCAAAACTCAAATCCTTTCATGGATACCCTTAAAGTTCGAAGTCTTCGGGGTGAAATGCATGTATGTAATTGATCCTCTGATGATGAAGAGTCCAAAATATCTCCACAAGCTTTCACTTGCCCTTTCACCAATGTGCTTAAAGCAGATATGTGGAGGTCCAACTCGGTAAGGTTTCTTAAAGGTGACACTAATCGATTGAAATATGGGGCAGAGATACCCCCATACAGGGTCAAGCTTTTGACAAGGAATGGTGCCCAAAATACTGGAAATTTAGATTGAACCAGTTGAGGGTCCTCCTCATCCTCAGCAAGAGACAGGGTGGAGGTTATACTCAAGCAACATTTTGAAATCCCTTCAGTTTGCATCGCATGTAGGGGATGCCAATCATGGTTTTCAGAAGTTAAGAAGCCGGAACGACGACCAAGATACAGTTCAACTCCCACCGTTTCATCTGCCACTACTTCCCAACGTTGACAGACCTTTCGAGCTATATCCACATCAGTTGGATTCAGTCTTATGAAAATTTCATTAAGGAGCTTGAATGAAGATAGAGAAGTATATGTTATGGACATTAATTAGAATGGAAATAACTTTTAAAACAAATCTAATAATTTCATAAGTTTGTTCCTTACTTCATTAGGAAGGTCATCAATAATGGTCACCATAATTTTTTCGGGTACAATATAGTCTGTTATCAGGCTTCCAGAGGTGTAATTTTATACTTTCAATTTTTCAGTTTTTGGGTTTGCTTTCTCTTCTTTTTCTAAGCTTTATGTGGGTTTTATATCTGATCTGATCTGTCCTGTCCTCCTCTTGATCTTCCTAAGAAGATTTTCAATATGGTATCTTGAGTATACCTATTTACTTGACCATATTACATAGGTCCTATTAGAGATATTCATATGGTATGATAATGAATGATGACTATTGGAGTACGAGTACAGTCTCAGAAGTTGTAGTTGTTAAGTTAGTGTCATTAAAAAGTCTGATTCATGGTTTAATTAGGTTAGGAATAATGTTTTGCGTAAGTTGATGACGGTGACATACAAAAAACCAAGTTTTACAAACATTCAGTGGAATAACTGTGCTGAGTTGGGTTGAATGACGGAAGAAGAATGTGAAAAATTAGCATAAATCCAAGTTTGGGCTAGATTTTGGATAACGCACCTCAGTTTGGTAAGGCAATGTTGCTTAGCATTGTCAGGTTCCGGAAACCAGCCACCGGCTTTATCCTTTTATCCTTTGTCTACCCTACCGACCCAGATATCTGTAGCGTGCTAAAAATGTTACACGCTTCACTTATAGGCATATAAGCATTGCATCCTTTTATATGAAGATCTCTTCTCCAACATTAGACGGTGCAAGTCTGAAAAAACATGTGGGAAAGCATGCGATGATGCACAATGTTTATATTGCAGGTTTCGTGGTGTTTTTTAGCATCTAGTTTGGAATAATGAAACTTTTTCTGTTTCCATAATTTAACAAAGTGCAAAACCTGCAAATAAATGTCAGGATCTTCTTCACATAATGTACCGCTTGAGATTTCCATTTGGTGCATGTTCTTCTTCGGCAAAAAACTTTTGTTGCAAAGAATGCACCATTAACAGAAAGCACTTTAGCCAACTATTAAAAAAGGATGGTAGGATACTGACACCTCCAAGATATGCATTAAATTATAGGGGAGGTTTTTTAAGTAGAACCACCCCATGGGAAATAAGTACTCCTCTGGAAAATGTGTCGTGTGTAAGTAGTTGTGAAAGAAACTTTAACTTTGGGAGGGTTGCGCAAAAACGCTTTTACTCCAGTGCCAGTACCAGAGGTTATAGCTCGACTTCAGCAAAAATAGAAAATTCAGATGAAGGAATTAGGAAAACACAAGTGGTTATTGTTGGTGGAGGACATGCTGGAACGGAAGCTGCGATGGCTTCTGCCAGAATGGGTGCCTCTACTGTTTTAATCACTCATAAATTCTCAACGATTGGTATGGGCTCTCTGTATAAAATACAACCGGTGTAATGGGTTGTTATCAATTAATTTATATAATTTAACTTTATTTATAGGGGAAATGTCCTGCAATCCCTCGTTTGGAGGAATTGGGAAAGGTCACCTCATCAGAGAAGTCGATGCTTTAGATGGTGTTTGTGCAAGAATTTGTGATCTCTCGGGTGTACAATATAAGGTATCGGTGTGGTGGGCATCAATCTATTTTATACTATATGTATGTCATAGAAGTCCCTATATTTTAGTTGTTTTTTTTAACTTTTACTATCGGGTTTTACAGATTCTAAATAAGAGAAAGGGGCCCGCAGTTTGGGGTCCACGAGCTCAGATTGATCGGGATTTATATAAGAAATTTCTTCAACAAGAAATACAGCAAGTTGAAAACTTGACAATTGTTGAAGCAGCGGTGGAAGACCTTCTCTTAGATGGAGATACATGCAACGGTGTTATCTTAGGTATGTCTAAATACTATACAGTATACACTATATCGTATAGCCGTTTCTAATTTAATTGTATAATGATTATTAATTAGGCAATGGGGACAGAATTGAGTGTCAAGCTGTGATATTAACAACTGGAACGTTTCTAAGAGGAGAAATTAATATAGGACTGGAGCACTATCCTGCTGGTAGAATGGGTGACGCACCAGCTATTGGGTTAGCAAAGACTTTGGAAAATGTTGGCTTTCAAATGGGCAGATTGAAAACTGGTACTCCACCAAGAATTAAAAAATCGACTGTGGCGTTTGATAAATTAGAGATACAACCTGGAGATAATCCGCCCGTACCTTTCTCGTTCCTAAACTTAAAAGTTTGGCTCAAAGTTTGTGGAAAATGCATATTTCTTTGGTTAAAAACTATATCAAACTTGCAGTATGGATTGGAGATGTTTGAATTGTCAATGTTTCTCTCCTCAGCCTGAAGATCAGTTGCTTTGTCACATTACCCATACAAATGAAAAAGTCGCCAATATTATAAGAGAGAATCTCCATTGTAATCGGCACGTAACGGAAGAAATATCTAGCGGACCTAGATACTGCCCATCAATTGAATCTAAAATACTTAGATTTGGAAGACAGGTACATCAAATTTGGTTAGAACCGGAAGGATTTGACAGCGACCTTATTTATCCAAACGGATTATCATGTACTCTGCCAGAAGATCAACAAGCTAAACTTCTAAAGGTACCATTTATCTTTATAGTAAAATAAACCTTGCCTCAAAATTTGTTTTAACGTACGCATTGTGTCTTTAGGCTATTAATGGCTTAGAAAATTGTGAAATGTTCAGACCTGGATATGGAGTTTCCTATGATTACATTGATCCCAGAGAATTATTCAAGTACACATTAGAAACCAAGAAGATCAAAGGGCTCTTTCTAGCTGGTCAGATTAATGGTACTACTGGTTACGAGGAGGCAGCGTCGCAAGGAATCCTAGCTGGAGCTAATGCGGCTGCGAAGGTAATTTCACTTAAAAAAATGCTTGTACGAGATTGGAGATGTCCTTTTGCCAAGTCAGAGTTTAAGCTAAGAATTTGTGAATTTTAGGCTCTTCATCGACCTCCCTTGTGCATCGATCGATCGGAGGCATACATTGGTGTATTGGCAGATGACCTGACAACTCGTGGAGCTCCTGAGCCATACAGAATGTTTACTAGTCGTAGTGAATTTCGATTATATCTTAGGCCGGATAACGCAGATTTGAGATTAACTGCGAAAGGTTATGAAATAGGTTTGGTATCCAAAGAAAGATACAATCGTATGGAATATATTAGAAAATCGATTGAGGAAAAAAGAAATATTCTGGAAGAAATTATAAAACCATTGACAGAATGGAATCATATTTTTCATCATAAGAAGGCTAACAAATTTTCTTCGGGAGAGCGTAAAAGGTACTACTACTTGCATGCGTATAATAGAGTAGAATATTTAATTGTTAAAAAACTTGAATATAAACTAAACATTCTTTCTCTATTATTATTTTAGTATTTTTGAGGTGCTTGCGTTTGACTTCATGTCCATAGAGGACATACGTATCGCAATGGACAAGTATTTACCAGAAAGTTTCTTCAATGCAGATGATGAAATTTATAGGAGACTAAAAATAGAAGCTACCTACTGCCTCGCTCTGAAGCAACAGGCTGAGGAAGTTGAACAATTGAAAAAGGAACAGTCTTTGCAATTTCCAAAACACTTCAACTTTTCAGAGTACATAAATCTCTTTACTTTAAATGTTCTTGTGTGGC
Source organism: Orchesella flavescens (assembly GCA_964034955.1). Taxonomy (NCBI): domain Eukaryota; kingdom Metazoa; phylum Arthropoda; class Collembola; order Entomobryomorpha; family Orchesellidae; genus Orchesella; species Orchesella flavescens. The sequence continues at coordinate 31,719,066 of OZ035954.1, read as the reverse complement.
GAAAGTTAGATTAAATGACACCTGTTTGTTTCCTTTAACCTTTAGCCCTAGGATTAGCCTTTCAAAGGAGGAGCAAGAAAAGCTTAATAATGCGCAACCATGCGATGTAAGTCACTGAAACTTAAGTTTTATATTTTGAGTTACTTACATAATATGATATAGTCATGTATAATGTGATGGTGATTTTCTTTACAGATAGCATCAGCTAGTCGAATTCCTGGAGTCACACCTTCTGCTGTCATTAAATTAATGTATTTTTTAAAAAGAAATAATTCCGCCATAGATTTCCAGATGGGAGCTTGAAAAACGTATAATAAAGTACCAGAGGTTTTATTATGTTAATTGAAACTGAAAAAAAAACGAAAATGTTGTCTATATCGATCGTTATAATATAAAGATTTCTATTCAATCCATGTGAATTTAACTATTTCTACCACATAAAAAATCATACAACTACTGTGAAGAATTTTGATATCATATCACGATTTACGATACATCCCTCACACATTACAATACAAGAACGTGGGGCCAGCAAAAAAAATCAGTTAAAATTTTATTATGCAGTCTGAACTATAAATGCTTAAATAAAGTAAGGGGAAAGTGTTGATAAATGCAGTCCATACACTCAAGTTCGCTTAAGTTCATTTATACGACTTCCACTTCTTCTCCAACACGATTAAATGCAGTTCGATGAATCAAAGAGGGTAACAGATATAACTCTATCAACTTTTTATCCCCAGAGATCTTCCGATCGGCCAAACTTGTACACAAGTGAACTGCCAAATATGAACAAGTTTTGGAGAAACACTGCAACTCCGTACCATTTGTCGGCTCCACCTATGTGAACAGTAAAATCATTTGTAATTCATCTTACTTAAACGTATACCCGGTTTTGCATTGCAGTCGCAAGTAATATTACAAGTTAGCATTTCTACAAGGCAGAATGGATAGGTATGAAAATGTTTAAACAAATTATATAGTAATTAAGGTAAAAAGGATAAGCAACCATCAAGCTCTAAGCCCCAAAGCATTATTACACTTGTTAAAAATATAACCAGCAAAGAGAATCCATCCAGCAGCTATCAAACTTGCAAATCCAAGAACAAGTCCTGTAAATAGCCAGAGTCGGGCTCCTCTAGGTCCAAAGCACCCATCTGTGAATGCATCTCCTCGGAGTTGTCCATTGGACACTGAATTGATCCTAAAAAGTTGTTAAATCGTTAACTTTAGCTTCAGCCTATACAACAACAATATACTCAAGCTAAATGCAGTTTGATAATTTATAATGGACACACATGAACAATGCTATAGTTCCAAACACGCCACAGACATAGTATGAACCCTCAAACTGGTCTTTACCAGGAGCTTGCGCAGCTACATCAATGATAATCCACCACCCAGTGAAGAACTACAAAAATAATAAGAAACACTTATCATTAATTTCTCCTATCAAAAACCTTAATATTTTCATTTCTTATATAGCTAGTCACATACTAAAGCTCCAGCAACTGCGGCTGCAATAGAATTTCTCCTTTCTCCCTCAAGACAGTCACACCTAGCACTGTCTAAAATTCCTGACATTTTAGGTTTGAACCTTCGGTTGGGACGCCTTTATATTAATACTTGATAAGGTTCATGCACGCAGACAGTGGTTTTATATTTCCTGTATCGAATGATTTCAGTTCCTCGGTTCTACTTCTGGATCAACAATGGTTACTGAGAAGGCAAATCTGTAAAATGGGAATCCAAATAAATTACAGGGTAATAATATTAAAACCTGATACAAAATACCCCAAATGAAGTTATACATGAATGATATCAAATCACATTTTATATTACTGCTTCAAATTGAACTTACCTTTTTCATAGATTCAATATTTGTGTAATGATTGTATTCTTATTTTTAATCAACAACCAGTTACTGAGGAACATGACAGTGTCACAAAGATGAGAATTGAACAAAAGTAGAGTGTATCCTAGTCATATGGGCTGATTTTTTCAGAGGAATTGCTGTACTACACCACAACATGTATTATGGACATAAACACAACAGATGAGATGAAATGGAAGAAAGAGATGACTCAAACTCTCAAACAAGACCATAAAATGACCATGTACAAATACTTTGTAGTTTGTAGCAATAGGAATAGGAGTATATATACGCAATATGAGATAGTATTGTACTTTACAGGAATTGAAGAGTAGGAAGGGTACATTGAATTACACACTATATGCGTCAAAAGTATGGACTTCAATTTAAATGTACAAAAAGTCTAGCGCTGCCACCAATATATGTATGAAGTTAGCATTCTTCAGAACACAAGCGTTAACTCTCCTTAGAAGTTACATTATGCAATGCTTTAATTTAATTCATTAAATGCCGTTTAGGCTCAAATTTCAAAAAAATAAACACTACCATTAATGTGGGGTACAAATAATTAAGTGTGTAGTATAATAGGTTACTTAAATACAGATGAATTGAATTGACTTGACTCAAGCTTCTGAAACTTGGATAATTAATTAATTACAAATTAAACTCACAGATTTTCACATGATTATGGATAATGCACGTACATTTGTATGCATATTTCTTTTAACCTGTGAAGTAACGTAACGGCATCATCATAATATCATATCGACATAATACCAAACCTAATGCGATCGATAAAGAGTTGAAGTTGAGTAACAAAAAGTTATGTATAATGTATTTATGTAATATTGAAATATAAAGCTCATTGCTTTTTTGATTTTGTCACCGTCACCCAGCCATCATCATCCGGATCTGTTACAAAATTTTTGCCCGTTTTGTGATGAGAAGGTCCTGCATTCTCTGAAGAATTTGGATCACCACTTGCTCCTTGAGAGGACGACGCGGCATCATCATCCACCTCCATTTCCTCCTGTATTTAAGAACATATAATAAATTGTCATGCTTTCACTTGTCACGGGAAGAAGATGAATACTTCCAAAACTGATTTCGTATTTCCAATAATTACCTCATCATCAGATTCATCCGACGCATCATCATTTTTACATGACGCCTTAGGTTTCGGTTTAGCAGCAACCTCATCCAACTTGGCAAATAATTCCTGCAATTCCTGTTGTTTTCCACTAGCAGCAAGTTTAAAATGCTGAACTAGAGCATGACCTAACTCTTCTACTGAGTTGTCGTAAACTATAGTATCTAATTCTTGGTCCACCATCGTTCCTATGAACTCTGCAACCTCGTCACCATCAAGGTCATCTGGAAGAATTAAAGTATCAAGTAAAATCTCCCATTTTCTAGTGAATCACATTCATGAAATCGCTTAAACTTTGACTTGACTTCACTCCTTACAAGTCCTTACCATTCTGATAAAAGAAATCTTCCGTAGCTTGACACATCCACACTACAATCTCCTTTCCATATTGTCCACCTTGTCCATGTTCGATTGCCAACTAGAAAAACACAAAAACGGACCAACTCTTCACTTATCACACATATCCTTTTAAACTATTTTGTAGTCCGACACCGTAAAGAATTTCCGTTTTACTTTTTACAGTACTGCGAAAATAATTAATCAAACTTACCTGAATCGCTTGCCAGTTACTAAACAGCTTATCAATCGACGTCCTAAAGATAGGATATCTTTGTCCTGGATGTGATGATGCAGAAGCCATTTTAATACCCGAATTTCACCAAGAATTAGCTTTAAGAATCGTTAAATGTCACCAAAAAATGTTTCCAAATCATAAGGATAAGTTGATATCGGAACACTCAACTTATGAGAATGAGCATACACGTGCAAGCATACACTATCGTAAATACACTTTTCCGTCAATAAGCGAGTTCTCCTCTTTGGTTTTTTATGCGAATGAGACGTTTCATTTAACCCCAGGTTCTGAGATGAGCCCCCAACTGGTCTGATATCCTTATGATGATCATATCAGGTGCTAGATACAGATATCCGAGATATGCATAACGCTTTTTACTATAGGTGCATTTACGTTGGTGTTTTGGACACAAAAGGTTGGTCACACTAGATCAGTGTTTCAAGGATTAACTTTGATTTCCATTTATTAAGCTGTGACATCGTCAATCGTCAACTGTTTGGCAATTGGTTTTTAATATTCTAAGTCATGTCATAATTTGGATTGCTAGTCAAAGTGAATTTTTAAGCCTTTTAAGTTTGTAATAGTTGGATTAGTTAGTTGGGTGTTGAGATTAGTTTCTGATTTAAATACTAATCATCAAAGGAAACAAATGACTATCTCCACCACCGTTAGAGTTCCTTCCATAGAGGGGATCTCTGGGGATAAGGACCGTGTAAATGCTTTATTTGCCCCGTTTCGCCCTCGTGAATCTAATCCAGAACATTATGATAGAAAGTTAAAATTTTGGACGAAAGCGATTCAAGAATATGGGACGAATTGCAATAGGATTTCATTTACGGTGAAGGAACTTCAGAAGGAGTTTAGAATTGATGGGAAGTCGCCAGCATGTCTGAAAGAAGTTGTTGATCAGTTCTGCAAGTAAGGAAGCGATTTGATTTATGGAAGCCGAAAGTTAGAATTATTAACTAAAATAATTACGTATTAATTTAATGTTGATGCTGATATTTGTCATTTTTTTAGGGACGGAGTTGTTCTTACTGAAAATGAATTTCTTGAAAATTTGAGAGCCGCTGAAAGCTGGAAAGCATGGTCAACAACATCCGCGTGGAGAGTTGTTCGTAAAGTAGGATCCTTTGTACCCTCACCAATAAGTTACTTTTATAGGGCAACCGAAGAAGAGATTAGGTTTATTAACATGGATCTGGTGAAAGTAAGTCCAATTTTAATTATGGGTTCATGATGTACATTTCTTGGTCTTTTAATCTGAACATTTACTTTGTTTCAGGAAAATGCAGAATCCGTTGCTAATAATTCTTCCTTACAAAACCAGCTTATGAATGTCTCATTATGGAACTCAAAAGTCGGTGCGCTGACAGGCCTAACTGATGCCGTAGATTTGGAATTCTTTTTAGGGTATATGAAGGCAAGAAAACTCATAGTTATGGATAAAGTAGGCTCGGAACAAGTTTTACTAATGAGTGGTACGGGAAGCCAGCCCAAAATTACCGATGTGGAGAAAGGCAAATATGACATTTTACGTACGAAGGAGATCTTAGAAACTCAATTAAACGACATTACGGAGAAAGCACAACAAGCTGAAGAACGAGCCAGAGCTTCCCTAAAGCAGGGTCGTCGGAACACTGTATGCCAATAATATGTGTTTTGTGTTTTATTTACGTTTTAATGTATCTAGTGGTTTTTGAATACTTTCATCACTTTCTACTTCTTTTTTTCTGATTTTATAGGCAAAACATGAGTTACGAAGGAAAAAGTTATTGGAACAAAGGATGGAAAAGCTTTTAACAATGGTTGATAACTTGACTGTTTTAGGAATGCAAATAGAAGATGCAGAGTCTGATGCCACGGTAGGATACTTATATGAACATGTTTACTATTGACTGTGATTGAAAGGATAATTGATGTAGAGTTGCTAATTACATAAACTTGTTTCTGTAGATTGTATCTGCATACGAAGCTGGGAAGAAGGCATTGGCAGGTGCGCTGGAAGATAAGCGTATGAATGTGGATAGAGTAACCGAAGCCATGTTGGATATTCAAGAGGTACATCATCATTACTTCTTGTTTAAACACATTTACATTTTGCATATTGTTTATTCTAATAACTTAATTACTCTTCACAGCTTTTAGATCAACACTCAGATGTTTCTGCTGCATTGTCACAACCTATGGACGGTCAAGATTCTGATATTTTAAGCTTGGAAGAAGAATTAGATTCAATATTGAAAGAGGATGAAGAAAAGGCTCAACTCCCCCCACAACCAACCAAACCTGAAGAAAATGCCAAACTTTCCCCACAGCCAACCAAAACTCAAGAAAAGGCCGATGAAGAAGAAGCTTTAAAAATGTTAGAAGAGTTGGATATGAACGGTAACGAAGCATTTTTAGTGTATCGGCTTAATCTTTACGATTTTGCCAACAGTCATATTTAAAGCCTCGTTGTGCTTGCATTAATTTGGATTCTTTGTCTTCCATAGATCTCGAAGGTTTCAGCCAAACCATGTCAAACTCAAAGGAAGGAAGATTAGATAAAAGTGGAGATGTATGAACTAGTACCTTAAAGTTGCTAAACATATTTACAATTTACCAACCCAGTTTTTAATTCCGGAACCTTGAAGAAATCGAAAACATAATTGATATTCTAGAAGTCGATTCTTGTCCGTATTTGGTATGTACATAGAGTGCCTTACAAGTTAACCGAGCTCATAATTCAGAATTACTACTAGTACTTTCATTTTATTTTTTAGTTATGTAAACTTTTTAAAATTCATTCGCATTCAATACTCAACATCGGCAAACTTCGTGAATAAATGGCGTTATAAACGCATTTTAAAAAAATCTAAGGCGAAGGCAAAATTATCCCAAAGTAAGCCAGCTTTATACCCTGCAGGACTCCATATACTTTTGAAGAAGAAATTATCGGTATCATGAATACTCTGTTTGATGAAAGGCTATTCATAAAGAAATTCATGCATAACTATGCTTAAGCTCAAGCTGAATCAGAACAATCTTAATGTCACGCATATATGCATACAATAAAGTTATGCAGTTTTGTGGTTTGTATGTGGGTTATAAGCATAATATTATGGTATGGTGTGAGTTCTCATTCCATACATATTTTAAGGAAGCTTTCATGCGTTGCATGTGAGAAGTAACCCAATACTTTTCTCTACCTCATGTATATATATGCATGTTTGCATCGTATAATCTTTCCAACTAAAGTGCATTGAAAGTTTGCTCAAGGCAAAGAGGGAGGAATTTTTCTACAACACACATGGTATTTGTAAAGTGTTCCTATATGAATAGTATTTTAATCATCAGTAAGGGATTTAGATATAGGTAGTGGATCATTTTTAACTGCGAAGAAGTAAGACAACTACAACTTCATGACATTCTGCGTTTTATACATTCCTGATTCTCAAATTTCAAGTTGCAAATTTTTGTTGAAATGTAGACAAGCATATGAATAACAATAATTCTTTAAAGTTTTAAGCTTGTGGTAAATACGACATTGATTTGAGCTTTGAATGAAATAATTTTTTTTTCACGTTTAATAGATAAAAGGATGAATAGGAAGTCTGGATGCTTGCAGTAAATCGCCAAACCGGACTAACTGGACTCTTCCTTACATCGTACAACTATTAGTATTAGCAGAGTCAAAAGTGTTATCGTTCAAGACAGACGTAGTACGTACATGTGATGAATTGATGATGAAGCTTCTTTTGATCATGTCTCAAAGTGAAACCTTTACCCTATGAACATAAATATTTTGGGAGAAGAAGGAGAAGGTATTGTAAAACATTTTACTACGAGTGCACAAAACAACTTCTGTGTGCGAACATTGTTGCATTCACTTAGCCTAGTTTACAGTTATTTTAAGCTGTTCTTTTTGCCTTTTTGCAGACTAACAGAAACGAAACTCGCCACCTACGGAACTGAAGACTTTGCTAGCTATCTTCTGATTTTGGAATAGAACTGTATAAAATGCATTTAGTTTTTGCTTTCGTCTGTGGAAGCGTTCTTCTTTGTGGGCTTCATGTTTCGCATTGCGACGGTAAGCAAACAAATTTCTATTGAGCAACCATTCTTACAATTTATTCGACGGATTCTGCAGTGCAGTAGGTCATATTTAATTGTTGTTTGACTGATTTGACGATATTTAGGCAGTTCATTCAAAAACGGGGGAAAGCAGACATGGGGCTACGTTGAAGTAAGACCGGGAGCCAACATGTTCTGGTGGTTATACTACACAACAGCAACTGTAGATTACACAAAAAGACCGTTAGTTCTATGGCTTCAAGGTGGGCCGGGTGCTTCATCTGCTGGTTACGGGAACTTTATGGAAATAGGCCCGTTAGATGTAAAGATGCAAAATCGGACATTTAGTTGGGTGAACTACGCAAATGTTCTTTTTGTGGACAATCCAGTGGGTTCCGGATTTAGCTATGTGAATGATACCAAGTTGTTGTGTACAAATAACAGTCAAATCACTGCAGACCTGATAACCCTGATATCTGAGTTTCTTCAAAAGGTCACTGAATTTCAAGACATACCTTTATACATATTCTCAGAGTCTTATGGGGGCAAGATGGCCGCTCAGTTTACTATGAAGCTGTACAAGAGAATTCTTACCAAAAAAATCAAGTGTAATTTGAAAGGAGTCTCTCTTGGGGATAGTTGGATAAGCCCTGAAGACTCTGTGCTAACTTGGGCACCGTACCTCTTTTCCACTTCAATCATTGATAACGCGGGCTTCGCAGCGATCAACGCTTCAGCGTACAATGTAAAGGAAGCTATCGCCAAACAACAATATGTGGAAGCTACTGATCTGTTTGATAAGACTGAAGAAATCATTGGCAAGTGCACAAATGGTGTGAATGTATACAATATAATGCAGTTTGATGATGATGCAAAGAGTTATACATCAAGTTTAGAAACAAAGGATGATGACGCCCGTAATTTTCCAAGCGTTAGCAATATTCTTACCAGTATTTTTGGCCCAAAGTCAGAGAAGCAGCAAAATGCAGACGCTGAGCTCAGTCATAATGATAAACTGGAGAAAAAGTGGACCTACAGAATGAAACAACTTGGGAAAAAGTGGCTTCGAAAATTCCATGCTGATCCCTTGTCCAAATTGATGAATGGGCAGATAAGGAACATGCTTCAGATTATTCCAAAGAACGTGACTTGGGGTGGGCAAAGTGATGAAGTGTTCAAGGCGTTGGCTGGTGACTTTATGAAACCAGTGGTTAACATTGTTGAGTCATTGTTAAATACTACGCCATTGTACGTGAATGTCTACTCTGGTCAGCTTGATATGATTGTGGATACAATTGGTAAGAGATGTGCTTATTAAGCTTTAATCAGCCACAATGCAAAGATGCGATAAATAATACAAATGTATATGATTACAGGAACTGTAAAGTGGGTCGAGGAAATGAATTGGGCAGGAATAAAGAGCTGGATGTCATCAGTTAGGAAGCCTGTGACTGTCGCCAATTCTACTGAAATGTTTGTCAAGTCATTTAAAAATTTCGGTTTCTACTGGGTCCTCAAAAGTGGGCATATGGTTCCAGCAGATGCACCTGAAACAGCTGCAGAAATGATGCAGATAATCACTAGTCTCAAGAAAATCTAAACATAATACTCACCGTATTACGGAACCTTTGGTAGTTTACTGTGCTTAATTCTTAGTTTGGGGTTAAATACAAATGATTCTGAATATTTTCAAAGATTCTTTGCCATAATATTTGATTTGATTGCTTGCAATATATAGTTTAGTATTCCATTACAATTCTTTTGGTACTATCTTCTCAATGTTAGCTGAAGCTTACAAAACGTTAAGAGACTGAATTTAATATGAACGTAATCCCGGACAAAATACTATTTCTTCTAGATACTTTCCTGAAATGATACTGTATAGATTTCAAATGCTTTTGTTCTATGTAAGTACCTTATTGCTCTTGCAAAATAATACAGATTATATGAACCGAAAAGATATTTTTCTTTGTGGTCGATTCTCCTCTCATTTCAATAACTGGATGTTATTTTTCAGTTTATAATATGTGTGATACATATATGTATTGTAATGTAATATAATGAAAAAAATATATATAAACACGAAGCATTGATCTTTAAAACGCAACATTTATTATGTGTACTAAAATGCTCTTTATTAAGAACAAAGTGTTTTCTTCACGTTTCACTGATAATTTGCAGTACAATTTGTTACGAACGGTTTGAACTGGCGTGAACTAAAATATCCTCATTTTTTTCGATACGATCAAACTACACGTTATTTAACATTCATCATTGATCCAAACATATAATAATATAATAATAAAACAATACGTAAATGAGAAAACAGAACCAAGCATCTTCTAATAATCGTCATCTTCTTCCAGCTAAAGATTATTCTTAATACTAATATTAAGAATAATTATATTGCTATTTGTAACATGACATTTTAATCTTGATCTTGGTAAGCAAAATACGGTTTAAGCTATATCACTACTGACTGACTACATATCATATATGTGATTGCCATTGTACTTGTCACAGTTGAACAAATATACATAGCACTAAAATTATAAGAAAGAAATTAAAAGTCAGAGTAATCACATTACCTTATATAGCTTTACTGTGAGTGTCAGGAAGGTTGTTTCACACACACCCTGTTTGAAGCAGCTGAAGGCAGCTCCACAATACTTACAGCCAAAATCTACGATTTCAGATTTCGTTGATTTTGAAAAGTGGAAAACATTTATATTGCTTTCATATTGTAAATTATATATTTAGAAATTAGTTTAGAATAATACATCTTCAAACAAGTGCAACAACTCATCACCGAGTCCAAAGGCAACAAATGACCTGAGGACTGGGGGCTTGACTGTTAATAATAATTATTATAAATATCAATAGATTATTACCAGTTAAATCCATTATTGCCTACCAATGTGACGTCAAGCCCAACAGCAACTCCTGGAGTCACTGTGACGAATTTTTAGGAACAAGAAGCAGTTGAATACAACAAGTCAAAGTCAAAGAAACCTGACCACTTTCTGACGACCATCTTATTTCGGAACCGCAAATTAATACCGTTACAAGGAAAATAACTTTATGTGGTCTGTAATTAAATTGAATGTGAGAGGGCTCATGAAAGTTTCAGCTTTCTTAGACTTTCAGGATTATTTTTTCAAAAATGCCAAAAAGTACGCAGGCAGAAAAACTGACAGAGGATAGTATGTATTCGAGCCTACCTTTACACCATGATTCCTGTGCTAAAATCTTAACCCATGCTCAGGTGTGACAAGGCTTGACACTGACCATCCAGCAGGTGGCCCGACAAGCCAACAACACGTTGACAACCTGTGACACGGTAAATTTAACAGTTCAGGGGATATTCTACATCATTGACATTCTACATGCAATATTATTAACTTTTGTAGCTCTGGCTTTCTTTCGGTCTTTCGGTCGGTGTAACTGCTAAACTGCTTCTATTACTAATAATCATAGTAAGTATTATAAAACATTCTGCTGGAAATACAAATGTATTGAGTAAAGAGAGCATTTTTTTTGTAATCCAGCACCAGGGTTCTTTTATGGTTGCTTTTGTAATTGCCTACATTCCTAGTTAAGACTTTTAAAAAATGGTCATACTAACGTACGCTATTATTATTTACAATACGTATAGTATCACGACAATTGTAATCTCTCTTTCTCTATGAAGACCAGCTTATCTGAGTTGTATAACATATTATTATTGGCTCCTAAAACTACGCTAGAAAACCGAGAGTTTTCGACAGGACGTTAGAGTAGAAATCACCCCAGACTTTTTTAGTATAACGAAAATTATAAAGTATATAATCAAGAGGCGCATCTTTCTTTAAATTTTCATTAGTCCCAGCAGTCAATGTAACAACATACTGTCAATCTCACAAACTTACTTATACAGAAAATAAATAACGTTGAAAGTTGAAACAATTTACGATGATTTAAAAAGTATCATCCCTCTACTAAAGCCTACACTGAGTTTCATACAACTTTTACTATCAATAACATATGAAAAGCAATATTATAACAATTGAAATCATCACTAAACCGGTTAACTGTGCAGATTCCTCCTGCTATATCCTTTTCCACATTATTGAAGGAAGCGTCGATGCTGTCAGCTAATAACGCGGCTGCATCATCATTGCACCGTTTTGTTGCAAAAACGTTGAACCACTGGCAGGATACCCGAAACGATTCGCTGAAAAATTGTATTACAAGTTCTAATTAGTTAAACACTCCTGACCACAAAAATCCAATAAATATTGTGACGTTTATGGTGTTTTATATCACAACAATAACAACAACAACAAGAACAAATATATAACAGTAACAATGAACAGCAACAGCAGATCAACAATGGTCAGGCCAAAGTTGAAAAATGTATGCTTACGAGGTACAGCTATATATAAAAAGGACTGAAGTAGCAGTAGTAGTAGTACAAGTTTAAGAATAAAATTATAGAAAATGGAAAAAAATGAATCTACCTGAATCACAGAACATAATAGGATTGTTTATGCAGCACACAATACTCTAAATAGACTTGGTGCCAAATTCCTAACACGCTGATGAATTAGTTTCAAAGTAAACGTTCATTCACCACCACCACATAATACTTACAATTATTATTATAACAGAAGTATATGGCAATCATTTCATAGGGTTAGCATTAAATAGGTTATATGTTATAGAATGAGAAACATTATGTGTGACCTTTTCTGATGCGCAACTCGTTTTTGACGTAGTGACGTTTGTATCATTAATGGGGAAATGGGAATCCGTAAACAACAGGTATATTTATATATACATATTCTACTTGATAAAGTCTTTTCAACACAAAGAAACTAGTATCATTGAAAGTTCTGTCTGGAACATCAAAAAGGCAAAATTTTTTGTTACAAGAGTTTTCAACTTTTCAAATTTCAATTGTAGCAGTAGTAAATACGATAGGCATTGTATTATCTACAATAAAAAAAATCCCGTGTAGATATTATTGATGTCCAAGCATTGTAGTAACAAGAAAACGTGGACGCTTTTCATTTTTTTTAACTTTGCAAATTAAGCTATTATAAGGAACTATATAGATAATACAGAATTTCTGAGTTTATTGATAAACACATAAAAAAGTCAATTAAAACTCAAAGGGTTACTTAGCTTTCGAAACGGTCGACGGAGAAAACGATGATGGCGAAAATTAACTTTTTATCATTTAAAAAAATCTTGGACTTACCTGATGCACTAACAGACGGAGGTCGAAACTGATTACCTCCTGTAGGAGAATTAATACCAGGTTGATTGGTAGAATCCGATGACAGGCTTACAGGAGGGTGTGCAGCTGTTGGAGTATGAAGAACGGGCGGAGCAGATATTGAATGTGAAGCTACTTGTGGCTGGCGATACTTGGGTAATCTTGCCCTTATTTGTTCCTATATAAAATGTAAATGTAAGTCACATTTTTAATCAAGAATTTCCATAACATAATGTAAACCGTGTACGTAGTATCAAGTTTAATTCGTAGTAATACCAAGGATATGTCCTCTGGTGGATGTATGATTTTTGATCCAGCGCCTGGAGTTGTCACAAGGGGTGCTACTGGAGTACTGGGCTTCATAGGGTCCTTCATACTACCACCCGGTGCAGAGTTTGGTAAAGGCGAGTTTGTCGAATTTCCACTGAAAAGTCAATTTATAAAGCTTATAATAATACACACCGTCTTTGGTACAAATTCGTAATCTCAGTTATGGTCATGGGCTACTTACCCATACGCTGGGAATGTTGGTCTTTGAGCAATGACCATATTAGGTGGCATTTGACCTACTGGTTTGAACCCGGCACTGATAGTGGCATGCGTAGGCTAATCAAAAAATTGATGTAGTTTTATTACATGATTATTCAACAAACAACATCTTTTTATTCATTGAATGTATTTGAACCGTCGTCCACTTACAGGTGCTCCAGCTGCGGTGGAAACAACTACAGCGGCTGACGGGAAGAGTGGTCTAACTGCTTGCTGAGGAAGTTGATTTTGTGACTGTTGGAAGCCGGGAGCAAAGCCTACCCCCGGTATAAATCCTGGACCTAATCCATGAATCATTCCAGGAATTCCCATACTTCCAAGAGGAACGTTCATATTCATACCCAAACCCATCTGCATGGCCATGGCATTCAGTCCTTGTTGATGAGCTCCCATCTGAGCCCCCATTTGAGCCATAAACGGATTCCCATGAAATAAATTGGGAGGCATGCCCGGTACACCACCAGGCATCATACCAGGAACAGTTACTTGCATCCCAGGCATTCTTTGCGCCGCAACTGCAGCTGCTGCCGCCATTTGTCCAGCATTTGCCATCTACAAAAGGAACACAATGTAAAAACTTTTAATACACTACTCCACACGACCAACAACAGTTCCCAATTTAGGATCTTATTTTAATTAATGATCAGTCAATAAATCGACTGCGCATTGTGCGTAAGTAAATCAAATACATTAGGCATAGCTGCTATTGCACTCATCATTGTTGGTACCGTTTGAGGCATTGTCATCACAGGCTGAGTTGCGGGTGGCATTTCAGCAACCTTTTGCTTTTTTGGAGCAATTCCCTCGTCATCAGATGAATCAGAATCTCGTTCATTTTTCTTACTTCCTCCAGTTTTATTTCGCTGCTGTTCATGTTCCTTAAGATCCACCTCAGGAATCCCCTCCATTCCGTAAATTTCAATTTCAATATTGTTCCTATGAGGGAGAGCATTGGGAATTTTGTCCACACTTTCCTTGTGCACCTATTAATAAACACACAAATCAATCACAATCCAAAATGTTAACTGATACATATTTGATATTACATGAAAAAGTTTATTTAAACAATCTAACTAACCTGCATGCAATGGATAATTAAACCTGGGCCAGTATACAGCTTCTTGTGACAAATATGGCACTTGAAATGCTTCGCCTTTTGGTGCTGTATCAAAATCTTTTCATCCTCAAACTCCCGATTGCAATACCTACAAAACCAAAAAAAACCTATAGCTTTTAAAGACACCACCATCCAACAGCCAGCAAGTGACCAAATTATTCAAAAACTCCTTGAATTACAAATTATAATGCCTGGAATGAACTTACCAGCACCACGGTTTCGCTGGCTTCTTCTTTTTTCTCCCCATTCTCCTCTAGTTTCAAATACTATTAATCAGCCTAAAAGTTAAACTTTCTCAGGTCACTATCGGCTTCAAATCCCTTACTCCTTCACCTGTCACCTCCCCACCCTCACAACTACTTACTAGCTTGCACAAAATGTTTTTAAGTTTCTAACTAGCTATCATCAACTATTGAAACTTTGAAACCACATTACTGATGAAGCCCTCAAAGGCTCAAAGCTATACACCACACCTTACGTACGTAACACTAATTAAAACCCTTATGGCAATCGACTATTATTGGCAAAGGGTTTCACCTCACAAAAGGTTATTAAAACTCAGCTAAAACAGCGTCAATCAGTGTCCAGTCCAGTGTGCTCCCTCAACAATCTCTTCAGTAAATCTTTCTTCAAAACATTTAACACGGCTTTCCCAAAAACTTGATGAGGATGCCAACATATAAAAAAATGTGGCAAACGCTAATTGTATTTTGGATATAGAGAGAAGAAGTAAACGTCAATTTGCCAAGATTTTGTATACAGTATCCTTTCTCCTATAATGTTGAGCTGGGTATCTGTAAGAAGTAAAACACATAAAAATATAGATACACATAGTACAGTCACAACCCCATATATTTGTATTTGTACTCTACTTATTTACGTTCTCCTTCTTCCATGTATAAAATATTATGCACTATTTCTAGCCGAACACCGAAAGACCACCAAGAAGAGGACTTGCATATACGTATATTGCATCGGTTGTGTTGTGACGCTTATAAATACGGTATTGCATGTGTTAGGAGCGAGTATCTGCATAAGGATATACAGATAAAATATCCATATCGTTATGTATATTTTTGTTTGGATTTTTAGGTATATTCTCTCTCCCTTCGCTAAGGAAAAGTACACAATCCTTCGTCGCAACGAGCCTTTGTACCTCAAAGTGAAGTAGCGGCAAGGAAGGTGCTTTTAAAATCAATCTTTTCTCCGGACAACACTCAGCAACTATTCCATCAACTTTATATATTTGTGGTGATTGTCGTTATCTTTAAAATATTTAAGGTGTTGTTGACTTCTTCTTATATTTATTCCTTCGTTGTGTGTAGCGTGTGGCGTGTGGTTAGATAAGGTTGGTTTTGAGATCGGATCGGAGTTTCTGGAAATCAAGAAAGATCAAATTGAAACGAGAAAGGTAATTATTCGTATTCAGAAGGCGACCGACTTTGGCTTAGTTAAATGAGATATTTTTGTGTTAGTGTTGCTTGTTGTTGTTGGTCATTTGTGACAGTGACAGGTGAGAGGAGGCATTTGACACTCGATGATATAAAAACTATTTTATTGACATTTTTTCAGGTAATTTGTAATTTGGTAGCTGACTGACGTGTGGACGAGTGCTCAGTTCGGCACGGTTTGGGTCGAGTTTAGTGGTGTAGTTGTTTAGAAAAAGTCAGAAGAAGCATTGAAGCAGTTTTTTTTTCAATAAACCGGTTCAAAACGGAGGACTTAAGGATGCCCGGATCAGATTATAGTGGTAATGCGGTGGAGCCGATGCAGGTGGACCTTCCTTCAGAAGAAAATGATAATGCGGAAGAAGAAGCGTTTACTGTTGAAAATCCAACTTTGGTAAATAGTAGATCACTTGTACTAATTGCCTATTTTGATACGATTGATAGGAGTGATCCTGTATCTTATGTTGTATTGTTTTTCTAAAGGATTTAGAGAGCTATATCAATAGCTACAATGGAATGGCTAAGCTGCTGAGGTTGATTCATATAGCAGACCATTGTCCAACATTGAAGGTTGAAGCTCTGAAAATGGCCATCAACCACGTTCAGGGAACTTTTAATGTTGCAATGTATCAGCAGCTTCACAAGAAATTGAGGGAGACCATGATTGGGTAAGTCAAATAAAATAATGAAAGAAAGGTGTATATTTGATGGGGTTACTAATGGATGATATTTTACACTGCATTGTTTTCAGAACTTGCCCACTGCCAGATGTCACAGGTGGAAATGGAGGTGTCCCCGCTGATTTACCTCAATTAGACATGCAATGGATTGAACAGAAATCTAAGCGAGCTGCAATGAAGTTAGAAAAACTGGATGCAGATCTCAAGAACTACAAGTCTAATTCAATTAAGGAAAGCATTCGACGAGGTCATGATGATCTTGCAGAGCACTATCTAGATTGTGGAGATCTTACAAATGCTTTGAAGTGCTTTTCTAGAGCTCGAGATTACTGCACATCCGCTAAGCATGTTGTGAACATGTGCCTCAATGTAATCAAGGTATGCACCCCAGCACAAGCAACTGTACTACACCTTTGCATTATAAACATTCAAAAACTGCCAGTTGATAATTTTTTGCATACTTTTTAATATCACTAGGTATCAATTTACCTTCAGAATTGGACACATGTATTGAACTTTGTGTCTAAAGCTGAAAATACCCCTGATGTCATGGATCAAGGAAAGGTTGGGACAAAACGCAGTGGCAGTTGGATTTTGATTAGTTTATGTTATTTTGAAATCAAAAGCGTTTGAATTTTGTGTCTAATATCATTTGTACTGCTTACACTTTCACAGGCTAGCACTAAAGAGAGTGCCCAAATTATTACCAAGCTTCGGTGTGCTGCTGGTTTATCAGATCTAGCTGGAAAGAAGTACAAGACTGCTGCCAGATATTTTCTCCAAGCTAATTTTGACCACTGCGATTTTTCAGACATGTTGTCTCCAAATAATGTTGCTTTGTATGGTGGTCTTTGTGCATTAGCTACTTTCGACAGAGAGGAATTGCAAAAGCACGTTATCTCTAGCAGGTAATTTCCATTTAACTGTTGGCACTTTAACGACGTGGAAGAACGAATTGCCTAAAACTCTTTCCTTCTTTATAGTTCATTCAAGTTGTTTCTTGAGCTGGAACCTCAGATTCGAGATGTGATTTTCAAGTTTTATGAATCTAAATACGACACGTGTTTACGACTGCTGGATGAAATGAGGGTAAATACATGATATGATATGATATTAACAAGTGTATATGTAACATTGCAACTTTAATATAAAGTATGGAGCTGGAAATGACTGAAATTTTTAATTTATCTAGGATAACTTATTGTTGGACATTTATTTGGCTCCTCACGTCCGTTCCTTGTACGCTCAGATAAGAAACCGAGGATTGGTACAGTACTTCAGTCCTTATGCTTCAGCAGATTTGAATCGAATGGCGCAGAGTTTTAATACCAGTGTCCCAGCTTTGGAGAATGAGTTAATGTCCCTTATCCTTGAAGGGCAAATTCAAGCCAGAATCGATTCTCATAACAAAATTTTATACGCCAAAAACATTGACCAGCGTAGTGTAACTTTTGAGAAATCTTTGAAAATGGGAGAAGAATATGAGAGGAGAACCAAACTTATGATCTTAAGAGCTGCTATGGTCAGGGCGCAAATCCAAGTTAAGGTATATGTATATCTCAATTGCTCTAAAAGTATAATTGATTCTTTCTGCTATGGATTTCTTCAATGCTCTTCATACGTTTAGTAACTGTAATTTTGGCGTTTTAATAGAATCCTCAAAAAGATAACCAGAATGATACACCAGGGAACAGCAACTCGCGTGTTCATCGGGACTAAATGAAACTTTAAGAGCCACCTATTATTACTAACTAGAAAACCGCATTTTATAAAAAAAAAATTATGAGTTTTTAAACAACAATACTATATTCTTCAAGTCTTTGCAGACAAATTATGAATTTGAGAAAGATTCCAGCTTCCTCATAACCTCAAGGGGTTCGGGAAGGAGGAACTATGTACGAATGTTGAATCATTCTTTTGTTTTTCATATACACTGAAAAGAAATATTGATGTAAAAGCTAATAATACGTATGATAAAATAATAAACGCCGTAAGTAAAATAATTTTCCATTGCGATAGCTATATGCATGTTTATTTTTCAATATTATATTACCATTTGGTCCAACCTTTTATCTTAATAACATCAAAAATACTTTTTAAATCTCTAACTACTATTTAACGCAATACTATATAGTAGTCTCTGAACGAAAATGTTTAAGCAAACATCTCTGCACTTAATCACTAATGTTTTGGAAGACTGATTTTTTTCATCATATTGTAATTTACTAATTTTTTGAATTTGTAGATATAAAGCCTACTATCGTGTAAGATAACTATCACCGATCCTAGCAGGATCCATATTGTCGGTGTCCAGAATTT
Source organism: Orchesella flavescens (assembly GCA_964034955.1). Lineage (NCBI taxonomy): Eukaryota > Metazoa > Arthropoda > Collembola > Entomobryomorpha > Orchesellidae > Orchesella > Orchesella flavescens. Next base: position 31,700,043 of record OZ035954.1, on the reverse strand, counting down.
CCGAATTGTGGTTTAAAATTATTATTCGTTTCCAGAAATGGTTTCAGTCTGTTGGGCTGAATATGCCTAGGCTTCTATATATAACAGCCAAATGGAAATGATGTTGTTGAATTGTTCAAAATCTTTGGTTTCGATATGTCTTTGATATTGTGAATGTTAAAAATATCAAATTATTATTTTCATACTTCCGCTCAACTCTAAGACTTTATAATTCTATTTGTCTCTTCGTCCTTTCTGTATCGTACTGGTGTACTGTTGGATGAGCTTACCATGTCATTGTCAAGTTCAAGAGGATTATCACCAGTAAGTTGTTCACGGAAATCTGTGTCAGCCGAGTAATCATTAGTAACGCTATCATCACCTGTACCCTGATAGCTCTTAGGATTCAGGTTGCTGTTTGTAGACTCAGCAATGGATTGTGCATTTGATTTTTCTTTGCTGCTAAAACTTTTCAAGACCCTGTTCATTACAGGGCTCAGTAAACTTTCGTCCACTTTACTAGTTTGTGGGTAATAGAGACTCAGAAGGCTTCCCAGGGTAATGGTGATGGAAAATCCAATGAGGGTATACCATTGATACGAGAGTCGAAATAGGTAAAAGTATTCCGAATCAGGTTTTCTGAAATTGTAAAAAAAAATCTTTTTTTAACTAATTGTCTGTTGTAAAAAAGGGATCATTTTTATTATTAAAAGTTGGTTGCTTACGATGATGGTGGTGAGCTGTTACATGTCATCGTTATAGTTGCGTTGCCGTCAGGACAAGATATGTCTCCCGGTAGTCTCATTACTGGTGGCTTGGGTCCACCAAACCCTATCAATAGTCCAAGAGCTAGTGCAATGATGAAGGAAGGAATGACAGCTTTTTGACTTGTGAAAGGAAACATCATCCCCAGTGTAAAGAGACCCAATAGAGGACCCCCAACCACACCAAAAATGGTCAAACTTGCTTGCAATACTCCTGTGAAATTCTCAGCAACAAACGCCAGTCCGATGCATGCTAGTCCATATCCAAACGCCAAAACTTTGTTGATTAGAGAAACAGTAACTGGCTTGGGTCGTTTAGTTTTGATAAGTGGCTGAATGTAGTCCTCCCATGTAACTGCAGCTAAAGAGTTAATGGCTGATGACACAGTTGACAGAGATCCACTAAGCAGTCCCGCAATGAATAAGCCCGTTAGCCCAGGAATGTTTTCTAATGAGTCGACCACAAATAGTGGGAGCAGCTAAAGAACATACATAAGCATAAGATGTGTATTCCAACAAAAAAAGTTAAACATTTTCATGTTCAATGTTGCATAAATTACATAAATGCCATACCTGATCCGCAGAACAGATTCTTTTGGATAAAATGGGATCACAATTTCTGTACTTTGCATAAATTGTTAAGCCCGCAAATGAAGTGGACAGGCTAAGAAATATGAGAATTGGAAGACTCCACCACAAGCTTTTTCTGGAATCTTTGAGATCTCTGCAATTGGTTAAGAAGAGCATCTATATCTTTGTATTTGTATACGAGCCTCTGATTTTAACTGCAGGAATTTCTTCCAAATTAAACCATACATACCTTACTGTAAGGAGTCGTTGTACTTGGGCCTGATTTACAGCATAAAGGCTCAAGAACACAAACATTCCTCCAATGATCTGTGTGAATACAGTATGTCTCACGGTGGGATCTAAACTTAAACTGTCAAAAAATAGGATTCAGTTAAATGAAGATGATTATTGAACAAAATTGAAACTGAATTTCATTGCACTTATTAAGAGCGCATATTAGGAGGTAGTATGTTAATGGTATCATTATATTTATACATATTAGTTTCAGTTTGGAGTTGCAAATTACTTGAAAAACTCTATCCTATGTCCTTGCTCTGCAATGCTCCAAATGTTACCGAGTCCCCCCAAATCAATGGCACCTTTGATGATGACACAATAAACTGCTGCAAACATTAGTAAACTCTGCAAACAAAATAGTTTACATTGGGTCGTACATTTTAATTTTCAAAACTCAAAACTGTGAATGAATTTGGTTTCTCTTTCTCGTTGAATTTAAAGTTATTGCTAACCTGAAAAACATCAGTGATTAAAACGGCTTTCATTCCTCCAATCGTTGAATAAAAAGTGCATACGAGACCAACGCTCAAAATAGCCCCAACTTTATGCAGCCCCGTAACAGCACTCAAAGCAAGTGCTGGAGCATACAACACTATTCCCATGTAGAGAATCATTTGCATAGAAAATGCAGCAGACGCCACTAATCTTGTTGCTTTCCCATATCGATGTTCCAAATATTCATAGACAGAAAGTGCCTTCAGGCGGAAAAATACTGGAAGATATACGTATGCCACAATCGGCGTTCCTAAAACGTAGGATAAGTTGATAACAACAAACTGGGTTCCATACATATAATTTTCGGATGAGACTCCCAATATCGTAATTGCAGACATGAAACTAGCCATCAGAGAAAATGCTACGGGCAGAGATGACATTTTTCCATTTGCCAACATGTATTCCTATTAAAGATGAAAGAAATAAAAGTTTTATTACAGACAAATTTTTCAATATCAAAATAAAATGCAAAAATGCTTTTATATTGCAATTCCTAATACCTGTACGGTTTGTTGGCGACCTCCTGTAAACCGATAGTAAAGTCCAATCATGGCAGAAATTAATAAAATTACTCCAAAGACTATGTAGTCCCAATATGAAAGGTAGGATGCCATGTTGCTAGTAGTACAGTTTTAGTGAAAATGTTAAAAACTAAAACTTTCACGTTGTTCTACTCCTCCGAGGAGTTTACCGGTATCACTCTTTCTTCTACAAATATTTATTTGCTTATAAGTTTCCCCTTGTTGTTTCATTGCATGGAATACTGGGTTAGCTGTAGGTATGCCATATCACATTTCATATTATGCAGGAAAATTTCCACACAGGAACTTCTTGACCACCACATTCAGCTAATCCACTTTGGTAAGAGCGCGCACGCTGGTAAGCTGTGGTTATGTCTGTAAAACAAATGATTATATCTCAGCAATCATTTTTTCCAGATAATGAGTTTTTGCTGAAAATATAGCTTGTTAGCTTGGTGAAATTGGATGGATACTTAATTATTATTATTATTTGCATCATCGACAGAGCGTAGTATTGTTTTGTGAGCACGTGCTCAACTTTACTGATTCAAGGCAAAACGAGTTGCATAAATGAGATCAATAACTTTTTTGACTTTTGAGATTTTTACATGGGATTAAAGTACAGGGGCTAATCAAAATCCCATTCATATGATGCCTATCATTCATGTACGTTCATTCTCATCTTTTTATCTATAACACTAAATTTATACACTGCTGCAATTTCTATATATGCACCGGGTCTGGAATTATCAAATGTAATAGCAAATCAGTTATTATTGACTGATATTGTGTGTACACCCAATTAATAATCAACTTATTCCTTTTAATTTTTTGTATTACATGATTACATCTTCTCACTCTCACATCATTTGTAGTACGATCTTTTCCGTTTTGGTTTTTTTAAGTTCCGTACGACTAGTAGAGGATAAAGCATGGGATGAACTCAAATATTAAGCCCAAAGTTAAGTATATAAGAGTTAAAGCAACTGGAACACAGACACTACTCTGAACCAACTTGTGCATCTGATTTTCATGAAACAAGAACCAGAACCAGATAAGATTTAGGATAAGTAATAGTAACAAAAATGATTGTGAGGGTGGTTTGACTCATGAATTACGACTAGTAATCAATTCAATATGCATCAAATCAATGTGAATGTATCCATGTATTTTTGTGGTATACACATATACACTACTGGCTATGAATGTCTGTTCTGCTGGTCTTGTCTTAGTAAATTACAAGTTGTAAGCATCAGCCAGCCACAAAACAAAACTCAGGCAGAATATATATCAAGTGACATGATATGATATGATAATAGGTAAGAAATGAAAGAAGATTCGTCATGCTTGTATGAAATTTGATTCTTTGTTCATAAAACTACTAATTACTATCTGTTTTCTGCCAAAGTTTGACTATATATAATCACTTTTCCTAGATGTACGCTTACGCTAAGCTCTGTCTGTGCGCTGTAAATCCAAGCCATATTTTAGTACTATACATTTTTCAGCTCATAAAATGACAATAATTGACTATGTGCACCACACACCCCAATATATAATTATGTTATTATGCAACGTAGTTTTTCTGACTAAATCATGGTTTTCAGACCACTAACTTAAACCCTCGGAACTATAATAACTTCTACTCTTCCATTAAAATAATACTCTTGCAGTGACATACAATATTATAATTTACCTATAATATCGAACACATGCTTTAAACTACGTTCTTATGCAATACAAGCTGTCACGGATCCACGTTTGTCGGAACAGTTCAAAGGAAACTGTTTAAGAAGTTTGTACAAAGCCCTTTGACTTGTACTATTAAATCAATCTCAATCTACGCTTATGAGATAGCTACTGCACAATACATAATTTACTGGTAGTATTTCAACATAGATTGGACTTTTGGAGTTTTATTTTCAATTAATTAACATATATACTTATTTTCATTTTATGTAACGAAATGAGTGAGTGATTGAATGGTATTCATGCGAATTACGATCATACACTGTCTATATAAATGACATAAATATCCTGTTCCTCATTCTTAATGTGCCAAAAAACATGGTAATGCACAAAATTTATTCCATGTCCATGTGCTTTCATTGATTTCATTCGTGCGTGCCTGAGAAATCATTTATCTTCATTACTACTCATAACTATATTCATATTTCTTCAAAGAATGTATGTATCTTACCTTGAACACTTCTTTTTTCCGTTCCACAAACCACATTTTAAGTGCAAACGGAAATAATTTCATTGCAGAGATGCGTAGAAAATCACAATCATGATCATGCAGTCAGTCTCACTTTGGACTGAAGAAAATGATGTCAATCTTTATACGTCAATCAATCTAGCACTATACTGGAAGACTTGCTACAACTACGGATGTCAGAAATAAACTTTTTTTTATCTACCGATACATTACTAAATAGTTGTAATCACAGTTTGCAAGAGCCCCACTAAAGCATACATAGTACCACAAATGTTTGCTTCATGTTATGCCTCATTCTATCCATCCCCTTTTTCCTAGTTATCTATATAAAACTTTACTATTACTCCCACTCCCTCCTCCCCAAAAAATTAACTCTCCATATAGGTTTTATTTTGGATTTTCGATATATTTCAAAGCTTAACATGCTGTTTCTCAGCTGTGTGTTGAATGCAAAAACTCTGAAAATGTACTTACAACGTAGTATGTAGGTTCATAAAGTATTTCTCATTTCTTGCCAAAGTTCCCTACAAACTCAGTGCACACACACGTCACAGAGACACACAACGCAACGTGTTCCAAATCATGATTCAAATCCAAAGGAGAATGGAACGATCGATGAAATAAAGTTCTATAATATGGATGTTTTCCCGTTCCAATGTTTGCAAAATGCTCCTGTATGTGCATGTGCTATATCATCCATGATATGAAACATTCGCAAGTTCATGCGTCTCTGGAGGAAGGATGCATTATTTGTGGAATGCAATATGCAGCGTATATAAAACCAGCATTATCAGCATTTTAGTTTGATCATACCATTGACACTTGCATGATTCATGTCAAATTGTGATGTGACCTTGAGAATGAGAATGATCCACCAAAATGTTTCTGGTCATCACATTTTTATTTTAAACATTTTCAGTTGACAGAAATGTGAACATGTGAACTTAACGGTAACCATCAATTTCTAATATTTACCAGTATCTTTTTGTTACAAGAAGTTTGCGTGCTTTATGTTTTGCGAAGGATGGCTTCAAAAGAACTGTATGAAGCTTTTTGTAAGGTTTGCTGCTGAACGTCGTGTCGTAATTGACAATGAATTGAATGAAGAAGAGTTGTAATTTATTAAGCAGTTTTCAGCATGGAGCATTTCATTTTCATTTAATTCAATATTCAATGCTGACTCGATGATCTCGCTCTTACAACAAGAAAAATGGTTCTCTGCAGACAAAACCTAAACAATGCAGGAACCCTTCCCTTATCCACAACGTGAAAAGGTCCCATATGAATTTTAATGAGCTGACATGATCTACAGAATCTAATTAACCATCCTGATTTAGAAGATCCAGACATTGCAACTGCCTTGTACGCTTTCAGCAAAGACTTTGATACTACCAAACTTCTACTTGCCACATCAAGGAACTGAGCAAGGAATGTTGAAAGCAAAATAAGGAACGCCCCCGATGTAAGTAGCATGATTGGAGGAAAATGGTCCTTGTATTCGATGACGGAGTACATTGAAGCAATAATGACGAGAGATCCAATAGCTTGACAAGTTGGTAGCAATATATCTTGACTGAATGTGTTCAAGATGATGGTGAAGACCTGAATTTGTCTGTACAGCGAAATTCCCCGTATACCAACGCGTCTACAATTCAAGGAGTCACGAAATTTTAGGTTAAACTTTGTACTACTTTTATTTTTTGCTTATTCATCATAAAATGGTGAAAACTTACTTGGCAATTTTCAAATGCTGGTTAAGCGTAGAAACACACATGGTGCAGAGTATCACAAGGGAAGATCCCATCGCATAACCCTGAACAAGAGAAAGCGCTTCAAAAATATAGAATATGAGGTGCACTTCCCACTTTGAACAAATGGCAGGAAACATTTCTCCTAAGAATCCGTTACTGAGTTGGCGACATGGGAAAACGAAAATTTGTAAGGGAAGTGTGATTGGAACGGCTATGAATGTAAAGAAGCAAGTAACAGAGACGCCTAAATCTGCAGTATGATTCAATTGAAAATTCTTTGGCAAGTAGTTTAGCTGTTTCCATTCTGAAAGTGTAGAAGACATAAAACACTGACGCTTATCATTCCATTTAGTATGCATGAAGGATACGTGTTACAAATAATCGCAGCAGAATTATAAATATTTAATATTTTTTCTTACCTCTAACTTCTCTTGAGCCAAATGATTGAAGCACGTTGAACAAGTGGCAAAATTGTTGCTTGGAATGAGCGATTATTAAGAAGAATACAGTGCGGCCAAGCGTATTTGACAACATTATCATGTGAATCATGAGAAACATAACCGTTTCTTTTCCATAATATATCAAAGACGAAAATCGGCATATAGACTGAATGGACAATAGAACGTTTATACCTATCCAGGTGTGCCATATTCTGCGCGTAGTACGTGAATTTTTAACCGCTAATTTCCGCATGTTCTGCTTCCAGCATAATGGAAACAGACACATGGCTGATACGAGTGAAACGTGAAACTGAAGAATTTCAAGGCTTAATTTGTGAACCATTGTAATTTTTGAAAGTTATGTAATAATACCAACCAAACTAAAGTATGCAAACGTAACTAACTTCTTAATTCGTATATATCGAGTTTTAATGATTGTTCACAAGAGTAAGTAAATTATGAAGATTTTAAATTAGCCAGGTTTTCTTCAAAATTATAATCATCTAACTTTCGACTAGACATGTCACTGGACCTGGGCACTCCCTCAGACGTACGTACACTGATGGGTGTGTGTATAATTTACACTCTTTTCAATCCATGTATTGATATTCAAAACGTGGCTTTGGCTTTGATGATGCTAAGTTATTTACCAATTTTATATTAGGAGCATGTCCATAATCGCATCTACGGATATGACATTTAATACAGCTTACGGCTTTGTCTGAGGCAGGTGGATATGGCCGAATTGGCCGATATGGTCTGTCAACCTGTCTCTACTTGTCAAAATATATTTTATTTCTGGTAGAAATTCGAGGAGAATAGTTTGCGATTGAATAATTTATTAAGCAGCAACTCAACAAGCTCAACCAACCAAAAGCAAAACAACTCTCATTTTAAGTTTATAATCTATCCTTCTCGTTAAAATCTTTATTACATAAGTGATAATTTTAGAATTCTCATTAATATGGCAGCGTAAGAGGAAGCTAGTATTGATTTCCTGTACGGATTTAATCATTATATATTATTATGCTTTATCATCTATTAATGGTAAAATTCAATCCAGGTAAAATATATACATACAACATATATATGACACCACATGTATAAAGTATGAAAATGTGAAAGTCTGGATTTATTTAGTTATTCATATCTTGATAGCATAGATATGATGATGGGATTTGGAGTGTAAAACCGTTCATTTTGAAGTTGTTTCGAAGGCTAATAGAATTAAATTAATTAGAGAATATGTAGTGAAAGCATTCTCAAAGCATTTTATGCGTATGTATCACGTATCACAATCCCAATCCTTTGCCAATCAGTCTAAACTAATTACTATTAATATTGATGAATTGGTAACAGCTCACAGATATCATTTTCATTTATGAATTTATGGTCTCAAAAAGAGCTTTCATATATCACTGTCAAATGTCGAATTGAACTCTGAAACCTCTTTTCAGGAGACATGGTACAGCAATGGTTTGAAAAGAAGTCATTAATTTATTAATATATTAATGGTTAGTACATGCATGTATAACGAAAATTAATAATAATACGTACATAGATTTACTGTTTATCTATGTAATATATCTCTTGAAATGAAACAACACATCATAAATCGCCTTGAATACTTTATAGTTTCACATTGAAACACTTAAAATTATCAAATTATGGATATATCTGGGATTTCCTTCGTGACATTGGATGTTGTTGTACTCACCAGAGTTGGGCAGGGCACTGGGCACTGGTACACCTGGGCACTGGGCACTGGTACACCTGGGCACTGGGCACACTTAATTAAGTGGGCACATGGCCACATGGGCACTGGGCACACTAAAATCAGTGGGCACATGGCCACCTGGGCACTGGGCACACTAAAATCGGTGGGCACATGGCCACCTGGGCACTGGGCACACCAAAATCATTGGGCACATGGCCACCTGGGCACTGGGCACACTAAAATCGGTGGGCACATGGCCACTTGGGCACTGGGAACACCAAATTCAGTGGGCACATGGCCACCTGGGCACTGGGCACACCAAATTAAGTGGGCACATGGCCACCTGGGCACTGGGCACACCAAATTCAGTGGGCACATGGCCACTTGGGCACTGGGCACAGTGCCCAAGTGTACAAGTGGGCCAGTGCCCACCTTAAATGGGCACTTGGGCACTGTGCCCATAGCTAAAGTGGGCCATTTTTGGCCCACTGGACACTGGGCACACCAAAATCAATGGGCACATGGCCACATGGGCACTGGGCACACTAAAATCAGTGGGCACATGGCCACTTGGGCACTGGGCACACCAAAATTAATGGGCACATGGCCACTTGGGCACTGGGCACACCAAATTCAGTGGGCACATGGCCACCTGGGCACTGGGCACACCAAATTCAGTGGGCACATGGCCACATGGGCACTGGGCACACCAAAATCATTGGGCACATGGCCACATGGGCACTGGGCACACTAAAATCGGTGGGCACATGGCCACCTGGGCACTGGGCACATGGCCACATGGGCACTGGGCACTGTGCCCTGTGCCCAAGTGCCCAGGTGCCCACTGAAAATGGGCACTGGGCACTGTGCCCTGCCCAACTCTGGTACTCACTCACTTCTCACTTATGTTATTCTATATATACATACATTTGTTTTTATACCTGACAGGTATTACCTGCTATCAGCGAGGAAGCCAATCACAAGAAACTGGACGAAACATTAGACGTGTCCTCTTCCTCCTCCTCCTCTTGTCCATCCGCCTCCTGTTCATTAGGATAAATATCATTTTCTTCCGTACCGTTTCCATAGTCTTCATTTGAAACAGAGACCCTGATTGATTTCCGTCCTGATGACGAAGGGGTGGCAGCTGGTCCCCTACAAAAATAAAATATTATATATCGTCCACTTCCTTACAAGCATATTAGAACCATAAAATCCTGGTGATGTATTAATATTTAATAGCTGTAAATACGTAGACTTTTTGAAGCGGAAGTCAGTTCTAGTTGTAACAAACCAACCTTCTCACTCCAAATTCTAAGCAAATTTCCCGAAATTTTGAATCAATGTTGAACAGTTGCGCCCCAACTTCCAGCCTTAAGTGACTCCACTCCTCTGTTAAATCTGATAGTTTAACTGACTTTATATATGTATTATTCAGGTTCCTAATTAAATCATAAAAAATATACTTTCAACATTAATTAAGCAACATGTATTTCCTTTTAAACATTAAACAACCCATGTGTATGCATGTGTATGTACCAAACGATTTCCGGTAAGGCAACATCATTAAATTCCCCTTGGGCTTTTCCTAGTTTCTTGACTTCGCAAATGTTCATAACTTGGAGCACAGCAGTTGCCGATTTACTTGTTGATGAGTCCTGTCAAAATGAAAGGGACAAGTTTGGCCTTGGCCTATTAATTTACAAACAAACTTTTGGAAAACAAAATGCTTTTAACTTTGTACAAAATATATACCTTCATATTGTCAGAAATATCTTCCAGTTTCTTATCCCAATCTCTCAAATTCCTATGAATTTTCATTAGCTTATCACCAATTGGACTCGTCTGTTGGTGGACAAGGCATGGACAGAACCCCAAACGAAGAATGACTGCAGTATTTCTCAGATACAGCTCATCCATGTCCTGAAGCTTTTTGTATAGAAAAACTTGCTGAAATGTATCAAATTCATGTGTTATTTTAACAGCTCTACAAAATCAATGAACACATTAAATTCATTTAATTTATATGCTTACATCCTCCTTAATAGTCTTATGAAATTTCAACAAATTGTTGTAAATTCTCAACCGCTCTATCAACTGCTCCCTCTTCTTCCGATCTGATTCTAACAATGGGCCATCCTCCTCCGTCTCCTCTCCCATGCTGATTTCAATTACCCCGTCCTCCTCATTTTGCAAGTTCATCAACGAGTCCCAAGTGAGGCCGGAGCAGCTTCCATCAATATCATTAGAAGAGAGTAGCCCATCGTCATCTTCTTCGTCAGTCGAACTCTCAATCCGGAACTCTAGGGGGTGATGGCGATGATGATGATGATGATGGGAATGATCGTGATGAGAATGAGCGTGCCCTTTGTGGCGACATTGGGTAGATTTTAAATGTTTCGGTTTCATTTGATAGAAAACAAGCTCTAGAAACTACACTGCTGAGAAAGAAAACTTTTTCTGTTTTTAAATCAGGCAAACTTTTTGGAAAAATGTCAACAAACTTCTAGCTAGGGGTTTAGACAAGTTACCGGGATCTCAAGAAAGAAAGAAAAAACAGTCAGTCGTCCCAAACAAATCATGCAAATCAATCACATGCATGAAAGGTTTTTTGTAATGTGCCCGATCAAGTCATTAGAGTATGTATGCAAATTCCTCGTTTTTTATGCGTTTTCCAATTTCGTTGTCTCCTCCAGTAATTTTTTCACATGTTTTGAAACTTTTGCATAATTATGGCTAGAGGGAAACGAAGTAACAAACTGTTGACTGCGACTGAAATGGTAATTGTGAGGTTTGGCCGGTTTGGGTCATATTACCTTGTGACTATGAAGCAGAAGCAACTAACAATGTTGTATGAAAGGTAACGGTCTTCCTTGTTTCAATGTAGCTACAGGTTGGAAGAGGTAAAAAAGGAAGAGCGTTTTTATGAACAGAACAGTAGCGTACTCAGAACAAGATGCTGCATATTTAAATTCATTAAGTTGAACCCACTTCCAACAAAAAAGGAACTGTCATTTACGTACGGCGTACGTAAATATCCTAATATTTTCAGCTAATAACTGCGTCCATTGGATTACTTTATGGTATATTTCTTGGGATCCTGGTCCTGCTTTTGCAACAATGCAGAAGGAGGGCACCCTGCCCTTCTCCACAAAAAAGTAGCCGTGTAGCGTAGCCTACAACTATATAAGGAATTATAGATAATTTACGGAGTCTGGTACGTCTGGTGTCTGGAAAGTGCATAAAAAAGTGGCAGTGTCAAGTCAATCATCTTTCGACCTATTTACAAGCAAGGTAAGATATGGGGCAATATGGTAAATACAGCTTCCAATGGTAAACATTTTTACCTGATTGTGACAATATGAATGCATTTGAAGCAAATATAACTTTTGTGATAACTATAAACCCATCCTTACAAAATGCAACACAACAATAACTATGTGTTTTAATATTTTATTTTTATTGACAAGGATTCGTTCGGTACAAATTCGCTCAGCACGTAAAAACATATACGTACAATTATTATAACAGACATAACAAATAACCATCACGCAATTAGTAGATTTTTTTATCGTCTGTTACCCTAATCTTATTGTCCACAACAGACTTAATACATATACCAATGAAAAATCACTCATCATGATAGGATGAAGAAGCAAAGAAAATCTGACAGAAGATTAGTTTATGCCCATTTAAAAGGAAACATAAACATCCCTAGGAAAACAAAGTTATAAGGTACCCAAAAATATTCTTTTGTCAATAGTACTATGAAGTTATTGATTACTGTTCTTACACAAAATTAATTTCGTAAAATCATATAATATTCGTATACACGGGCAAACATGGCACTATTAAATAGTCATCTATGAATCATTAGAATCTTAGAAATCTTTTATTATTAGCAAAAGGTCAAAGTTATAAGAAACTACTACAAAAACATTCAAATTGTATTACCCTTCGTTGCATTAGTTTTGTATCTTAAAAACTTAATAATTATTGCAATTGGCACTAACTATCATATTATACCATTTACTTGAACTGGCCTTTATACGCAGCAAAGGCACCTCCCGTCAGAATCATGCATAGATTCCGAACGTTTTATCAAGATCAATGATCAACTGTGGTGATGATTCATAAGAGTTTTAAAAATGAAACTATCACTTAGGCTTTTTAATTGATTGTCATTGACTTTATGGAAAGTCTGCTGGAGAAGATGATCATGATCCTCATGGTCATGTGCATGATAATCTTCGACCCTTAACAAGGCAGTTATAAGCACAACCAACAAGACAAGAATGGAAAGGAATAAGATCCAAAAAGCAAATCTCGTAACACCCCGGAAAGGTGAAGGATCAAATGGTAGCCTCACACGGTACTGATAGTTCATCATCAAAATCTCGTCATTTATCGGCGAAAACTGACCAGCGGATGGTCCATGTCGTAGTTTCTGGTATTTGGAATTCGGATTACTTCCTTCAAACGCGGATGTTGTGGAGTTTGCAATCAAATGCGGTTTCAAAAGATAGGACGGCGGTCTCTGAGGTGGAGTTGTGGCTGGTGAAGTGTTTCCAAACCTCCAGTAATTACGACATGTCGGTAATCTGTTGTCTAGTGGTGGAGGTGCGGGCCCGGATGGCTTCTTTCCTCCTACTGTTGGAGGCATTGCTAACGTCTCTTGAATTTTCTATCGGTAACACAAACAAACAATAGAAAAATTTCTTACTACCACACTTGATATAAGATTTTATTATTTTTTACAGGTAGCAATTCCTTTTAAAGCCAATCGAGAAATTCAACTATCCAACTTAAAACTATAATGTAGTAGTCACACTAGTACTAGTCGCAGCTTTACTCTGTAAAATGAAGAAATTTATACAGTATTTTTCGAGTTACAAATACATGGAGTATTACATACGTATATACTTATATGAACCTTAATTTTTAGTATATATAGCTAAAACTGCTTGGCATGCATGCCAAGACAAAGTAACGTGATTTGACATTATGACTTTGTGATCCAGAGATATAGACTTCCACATAAATATGCTAATAATAAAGTGTTTATATTTGTAAGTAACATTTGACATCTCAAATTATATAAATACGAGATAATCTTTATTGCTTGTGAAAAGTTATGAATGTTCAAACTTCAGCTGGAGAGATTATACAGTAAGGTCCATTTAAAAGCTTAGTTGGTTAATGGTTACCTCATATAAAAGTATGTTAGTGTTATGCAGATTGCTAAAAACCATGTATCATACATATGTGCCATGTGTACGAATGTTCAGCCACCGCCATCACAAGAGCTTTGAAGTTTTAATTCAATAGAGCTCATAAGTTTGCCTTCCTACATTCACATATTCTATCATTCTATCTCAATCCCACACCTTACTCTTCTGCTCTGGATAATCTGAGAATTACGTCTATCTTCTTATGACCTCATGACATCTCTGCTAGAAGGAAATTTTTTAAATTATATAGTTTAAGGTCTTGGGTGTCTCTTGCTTAAGCGATGCAATTTGTTTTCATTCTGACTGCAATAAAATGAACTTTAGCCTTGAAACGTTGTTAGTTATAAAACACAAGAAGGAATTTTGTGGATGTTGATGATGTCGGCTATCGACTTATAACTATTAATGTCCATGAATGCTCACTCTTGATTGGTGAGGCGGACTGAAAGACGGCTTTCATAAAATGTATTTAATGAATAAAGTTTTGTAATGAAATCTTTACCCCTCCCAAGGATTACTTTACGTTCAAGCCAGCAGCAGCTCCAAGGATTTCTCTCCTGTTTTCCTCCTTTGTTCTACAAAGTAGAACTGGTCACTCTTTGTGCTTTTAGTCAAGAGAAATCGGATAAACACTTAAAAGTTTTTGGTCAAATGCAACAAAAAACTGAAACTAGCCTGTTTTCCACTTCACCATGTCACTATCACATTTATGTGTATAAACAATGGCATTGTATTTCAATGTTGTCAAGTTCAGTAAAGTAAAATATATAATCCTTGTTTGTATCATTGTATATCAATGTCCTGCTTATAACAGTCTTTACTGACTGACTACGAACATAACATAACACATTGACTTTTTAGAATAATAATGCGTTCTATGTATGTATTGCTTTTTAGTATTTTTTACTATAAAAAATATATGAGACCACTGACACAAGCTTTCATTATTTGTGACTTTGCTAGCTCTAAGCAGTATCATCCTATGCATATCGTGTATAAAAAGATAAAAGTTATTATGACGAGCATGCTTTTCATTATCTGCATATACCGTACCTAAAATAACATGCAAACAAGTTAGTCGCTCACAAAATTAGGTGATGGTGATTGAATAGAAGGACTCTTTATAACTAAGAACTACTACGTGAGGAGAGAGAGGGACTTCTTTTAATTATTATCATCATCATAGGTACCTATCACCTACTATGTGGCAATAAGCTTAAAAACTTTTACATGAATTGAATGTATTCATAAAAAAACATGAGAATCCTACTCAAATGCTTTAACAATCTTATTCCTTACTTGACTGAATTTCTTTTCCTTTGAACTCAGATGGTCTAAACTGTCTGCACGACCAACCACCATCATCAACCATAAGTATGTAGGTATTCTAATAATATGAATGAAGCATGAAATACTGAAAGTGAAGCGGATGTGATGGGATGAATGATGATGGGCTCTCAAAAGGATATACAGTAAGTGCAGTGTGTAATGTGTATACCTACTGTAAACGTAAACCCAGTACAATAATGGTAAGATGGTATACAAACCAAGATGAACCAACAACCACCACCAAGGGATGCGTTAAAAATGTGTTTGCTCTTGCTGTGATAAATGCACATGTTACAACAAAGAAAGGGATGATTTTTTACAGCTTTTGATATGAAATGAAACCATATGCCTTTGCGAGTGTGTGTGTATTTTAAGTTTCTTTGTGTGTTGATGTTGAGGTTACTTTTATTCTATATGCCGTTGTATGTAAGTAGTATGTGGGTGTGCATGATAATGTGACGATGAGTTAAAATATGTACCCTTTAAGCATTATTACTGCATTTTATACTGTTTTCTTGAGGAGTATACATCGTGCATGAAATAAAGTTTTATAAATAGAATAATATATACAATCTGCTCGTGCAATCAATTACGGTTTAAATATATCTTCATTAAAAATTAACTTGGCTTGATATAAATATTTAAGGCTGCAGACTTTTTACTTGATATATATTACCCTCCTCGTCAAAGTGTAAATAATAACGTATACACAAACTCTTCAAACAACTTAACTGATATACCGTCATGTCAAATAAAAAGTAGATGACCACTTTATGCTTGGCTACGGGCCCTAATGAATTTCCGTGATATATGACGTCTTTGCACTGAATTGTCGAGTTGTGTCCAATAATCTAGTATGAATTCGGAAGCTTTGTCAGCCAACATATACACAGCCGCATTTATGTTGCAGTTCGGAGCTTCTGGTATTACTGAAGCATCTATAACGCGCAGTCCTTTGGCATGGATGACCCTGAAACGATTTCAGAAACTTTCTTTTACCATTATTCTGTTCCAAAAATAATATCCTACTATGTAGAACCATATCTTTACCTTAGTTTTGAATCAACAACGGCTTTCGGATCCTCTGGACCCTTCCCCATTGAGCATGTCCCAACAGGGTGATAGTCTGTCCATGTCATATGTCTTATGTAGCATTCATAATAGTCCTCACTTTTCAGTTTGAATTTTTCACATCCTGGAAAATGCCTGTTGATCAGTCTTGTTCCAATTTTCCGGAATGCCTTTGTATTTTCAGTCATGTTTACAATGAATTTTAAACCTAAAAGTTTATTTGATTTTATAAATAATAATTCTTTAAGGTCAATTTTGCATATTTAAAAATTGACAATTGTAAAATTTGTACCATCTACGAGTATCCTAATGTCATCCGGGTGACTGAAGTATTTTGGGTCTAAAATTGGTTTCTCAAAAGGATCATTATTGGCTAGTCGTATTTCTCCACGGGAGTTGTACTTTCCAAGCATCGCATTCACAAAAAAACTGTCTTTGGATTCGAAACCTTTAAGGTACTTTTTTAGGACTCCTCTTTTAACGTTTCCATATTTTTCAACGACATCTGCTACATTGAGAGCACCCGGACCGAACAATATCTGAATATCTGGTGATTTATTCGTTATGTTCCCTCTCTGCTTCGAAAGTGAACTATGAATATATGCAACTGCATTTGCACCCGTTGGACTGGTCATCAGTCCTTTATGTTGTGAAAAGTAATCAGTCGCTGTAGTCAACTTGGCATCCCTTCCCAATAAAATGGTCTTCCCTGGTGTCTTTACCAAAAAGGGACCGAATGTAACCATTATATGATCTTCTAAATTTTTACCCACTGGTAAATCAATCAGCGGTTCTATCTGTAAACATGAAATCTTAGTTTGAATATGTACTATGTACGTATATAAGTTAACAAAATAAATGCTGAATTACTTTTACCCCCAAACTTTCAAGATGAACCTTTGGACCTATTCCAGATAACATCAGTAACTTTGGAGAATCAATGGCACCTGCGCTGAGAATTATTTCTCGTTTTGCCCTTACAAAATGTTCCATACCGTGTCGTTTGTAAGTTACGCCATAAGCTCGCTTAGTTTTCTTATGCAAATGTATTTTAGTTGCACGAGCATAACGGTAAATTTTGAGGTTTGATCTGTTGAGAGCTGGCTCTAGAAACGCTTGGTAAGCCCCAAAACGGCGACCATCCTTGATGGATACCTCCAATCTGCTAAAGCCTGACATAAAAACTAGAGCAAGTGTCGTCGTTGGATTACTTGTAAGAAATTGTAAAATTGGTAAAATTAGTCTCATACTTGGTTGTTGATCTCCATTTACATCTTTTGTAGGATACCCCATTTCTTTACCAGCTTGGAAAAATTCTTCTATAAGATTTGTGTGAGCAACTGTACTCACATACACTCCTTTTCCATCTTGCGAATGCCATTTTTCTATATATAAGATACAAAAATTGAATTTAGGTAATTTTTTTTAAATCAGACTCGACAGATCAGGGCTACGCTTTGGTTAACTTTTTACCATTACCATTGTAATACACTCCATGATAGTCCTCAATATTTTTAAAGTTCCTCAAAATATTATCGAATTTCCACTCATCGCTTCCAGACAACTCTGACCATTTGTCATAGTCATGTCGATGGCCTCTTTGGAAGAACATTGCATTTAAGTTTGATGAACCACCTAGCCCCATTCCTCGTGGCCAAAAACTCCTCTGTATTTTACCAACCAAAGTGATAGTTCAGTTTATTTACATTTAACACAAAACTAACAATTAATAATAATTTTATAAACATGAATATACCTGCTCGTTTAAAGCCAAGCACGCATCCTTTTGTGGCACTGTGTAAAAGTTATAGTCCACTTGTGAAGTGTGAAGCAATGAGCTGAAGTATATTGGAACTGATTGCATGGGGTTTGGATTTCCTCCGCTTTCAAGAAGAAGTATTTTATAATTTGGATTAGAACTGAGTCGATGTGTTAAAACCGATCCGGCTGAGCCTGCTCCAACTTTAAAAACGAACAAAATCGCATTCGTAAATTATGAAAAGTTTTATTGAATCAGATTTATTCAATTTCCTTTCATACCAATAATGAAGTCAAATTCTTCAACCACGTTCTTTTGGTAATTTTCCAGTTTTTGGCTCTGAAGATAATCCGAGTATTGATCCCAAAACCCGAAGGAAAGCACCACAATAGGAAGAGCATTGGACAAAATAGTGGTAATCGAAGGGATAACACTGGGGTGTAATGGGAACCCGTGGGTTAAAACATTTGGAACATTTACAGTAGCCATGTTCTGTTTAGTGTTTCATTCTCAAGTTTTAAGTATCAACTAAATATTTTTGCAAGTTGGCAATCAGAACAAGAAAAAATGAGAGTGGCCTTCGTGGATTTCCTTAATAAAATGGTGTGGCACGTTTCTTAAAAATATATATCACGTATATATCTTTTACTTATGTACAACGTGCGATTTTAATGACTTTTGGAAACGAACAAGCAATTTCGTCTATAGAACAAATGGGTAAGGAAACTTGATAGAATTTATTGCTCAATCAGTTACCCGTTCATTTTCACAGCACAGGCATGACGGTAATGAGTTGTAAGTTGCATAAAAAGTGACTGGAAAACACCACACTAATCACTAATCATGGTTGAAATCATTTACGCACATCTTTCGATGTAAACATAAAAAGTTTAATTAATGGTTTTTAACTTGTAATGTGGTCCGGTTCAACCTGGCTTGACTATGACACTAACCTGAAAGTCATGAATCCAAAGTAGAAGCTAGTAAAACAAAACTAATGGTGAGGTATGGAACGTTTGTACTCCAGTATGGGGGATATTTTTTTTACATAAAACTGACTAGATACTTAATGCAAGGGTGTTTGAGCAACTATTAATTTTATGTGGGGTTACATGAGTTCAAGAAGTGGTTGGGAGTTGGGATTTTGATAGACAGTCCTCTATTCATTATAGCATGTTAAAAACATGTATTATGGGAAATTCTTCTAAAAATGATTGCATTTTCATCCCAGTAACTGACGGAACAAATCTCTTTGAATTTGGTCTTGTTATGTAAACAATTGTTATTTTCCAGCCACAATCTCATGACAGCAATTGAAATAGATACTTTATTATCATGTAGTACATACCAGCATAATCAAAAGTTTTGTTTAAATTGCTTCAATTTGTTAAAAAAATTCCGACTTGGATAGAACTTTATTGATTAGTATTTGTAGTACTTGCCTATATTTAGCTATATACGAAATCTCGATGAAGTTTACATACATGATTATCATATCAGAAATATTTTATGACAAAGAGATGCTGGATGGATGCACAAAAATAATCGAATGTAATAAATAGAGCTTAATATTTAATTTAGTCAATACATTCATTTTTATTCCTTACTCATTTACTACTTGTTGTTAACTGTATCTAGATATCTTGAAAATATATTTTCTTGTTTTTGAAGCTATTCTCCGACAAAAAAGAGCTTCCCACGCCTAAAAAGTCAGCTTGTATTTCATGTGAGATTTTTCAGATTATGATGATGATCAGTTTTACTTGAAACAAGTTGGTGAGAATTGGATTTGTGGTTTCCACGATTCAAATATCATGTTTTCATACAAGTTAACATTTACCTTGAATCGTGGGGAATTTTAGATGCAAAGGAACATTGACCGAATGAACACAAATGATATTCGTAAAAATATCAATAAAAATATCTGTAAACATCTCTTCCACCACCATCAAATAATTATCATCATCATCCAAAGCTCTATAGTCAAATCCAGCCGCATATAGACATATGTGGTTTTAATTCGTTTCTTTTTATTCGTAACTTGCAAATTTGCTTAAATGCTCTGTCGGTGCTAGTTATAAATTATAGTTCACTCTGCACTGGAAAGAAGTCGTAAGGTGACTTTAAATATCCTGTTGGTTGACTAATAATTTACATAATACCAAAATAGCTATGAAAATGTATATGTAGTACATATATTGAAGGTACATATTATGTGACTTCAACAACAAGTCAAGTTTCACATTCCTCCTGATATTCCCACTGTTACTACATACCATACCCACCCACGCAGGTTCAGGTTGCATAATAATAGTTGATGTGTTGTATCAACCTGCAATTTTTAAATCTATCATATATAGTGAGCTGGAGTTGACCCAAACAAAGGTTGCATACATGCACGCATGCATAATTGAGAAACAATGCAGAAGTCAAGGAAAAGAAATGCAGAACAGTAGTATTTAGTTTATAATATATAGGGAGAAAATATATGTTGTTATTCCATAACACAATGTACTATGTATGTAAACTTCCAGGCTGCAATTTGCTGTTCACACGAAATGGCTTTGTAAACAAAAATAACATTCACCTACAATTAACAACAGTGCATGTCTCATTAAAAATTCTAGTGACTGACTATATATATATTTTATGACTGAGAAAAAAACGTGTAACTCTTAAACAACAAAACTCCAGCATCAGTAGTTTAATATTTTTTAAATTTGTACTGGACACCACTGCACTGGTGCTATGCTCTTCGACCAGCCCTAGCGAGCTCTTTAGATATATGACGTCTTCGAATTGAATTATCCAGTTGTGTCCAATAATCCAGTATGAATTCAGAAGCTCGATCAGCGAGCATCAAAACAGCGGAATTAATATTTCCGTTTGGAACCTCTGGTATTATGGAGGCGTCTATAACTCGTATTCCTCTTGCATGAAGAAGTCTAAATCGGTATAATATGAATAAGCAATTAAGCTATTTTTCAAGCAATGAACATGAAAAGAATCACTTCAAGTAGTGCAAGTTTTTTCATTACCTTAATTTTGAATCAACAACGGCTTTCGGATCCTCTGGACCTTTACCCATTGAGCATGTACCACTGTGATGGTAGACTGTTAAGGTCATGTGTCTTGCATAACATTCATAATACTGTGCACTTTTCAAGTTAAACCTTTCACATCCCGGAAAATGTCTGTTGATAAGCTTTGTTCCAAGCTTCCGGAATGCATTTGTATTTTCCACCATGTTTACAGTAAAATTCAGTCCTAAAAAGTTATTTGTCTGAGTTAAAATAATTTTAATATTATAGTCGGAGTGTTCAAATGGACAAAAGAAATGTTAACGTACCATCGACAAGTATTCTAATGTCATCCGGGTGACTTAAGTATTTGGGGTCCAAAATGGGCTTTTTCAAAGGATTACTACTAGCTAGTCGTATTTCTCCACGGGAGTTATATTTTCCTAACATGACATTTACCATGAAAGTGTCTTTGTTTTCCAAACCCTTGACGTATTTTTCATACACACCCTTTTTGATATTGGTAGACTTTTCAAATACATCAGGCACATTAGGATTTGTTGGGATTAATAATAGCTGAATATCTGGGGATTTACTTGTTACGTTTCCTCTCTGTTGGGAAAGTGAACTGTGAATGTAGGCTACAGCATTTGCACCATTTGGAACTGCCATAAACCCTTTATGTTGTGAAAAGTAGTCAGTTGCGGTATTTATGGTGAAGTCTCTACCCATTACGTTAGTTTTCCCAGGTATCTCCACCGTAAACGGCCCAATTATGGCCATTATGTGATCCTGTAAATTCTTGCCAACTGGGAGATCTATCAGACATTTTATCTGCAAGTGAATTCATATAAAGTCAACGTCTAATTTATATAAATTCATATAAAGTCTAATTCAACGTATAAAATCATTTGCAAAGAAAGTCATTACCCCCAAACTTTCAAGATGATGCCTTGGACCGATTCCAGATAACATAAGTAACTTTGGAGAGTCAATGGCACCTGAACTGAGAATTATTTCTCGCTTTGCCCTTACAAAATGTTCCACACCGTGACGTACATATGTTACTCCATAAGCTCTGTTGGTTTTCTTATGCAAATGTATTTTAGTTGCGCGAGCATAACGATAAATCCTAAGGTTCGTTCTGTTTAGAATTGGTTCTAAAAATGCTGGGTATGTCCCAAAACGGCGACCGTCTTTGATGGACACGTCTAATCTACTGAAACCTGTTTGTTCAAATAGTTAATGTCGGCAGGTTAAAAAAAATAATGGATACATCATTCATGAATCATTAAAAGTTTGCTTAAATAACAAACTTGGATCTTGATGTCCATTAACATCTTGAGTTGGATACCCCAATTCTTTTCCGGCTTCAAAAAATTCGTTTCGAAGATGGTTGTCAGAAACGGTGCTCACATGTATTCCTTTTCCATCCTTAGAATGCCATTTATCTTTTTAGAATATCACAAAGCTAGTTAAGCACAAATTTTGAAGCATAAGCCAGATTTCTAAATGCGTCTTTGTCTCAAACTGGTTTACCGTTATAATACCGACCATGATAGTCTTCAATATTTTTGAAATTTCTCAAAATGTTTTCAAACTTCCAATCCTGACTTCCAGATAGCTCTGCCCATTTGTCATAATCGTACTGACTACTCCGCTGCCAAATCATGGCATTCAAATTTGAAGAACCACCTAGCCCCTTTCCACGTGGCCAAAAACTCCTCTGTATTTTACCAACCAAAGTGATAGTTCAGTTTATTCACATTTAACACAAAACTAACAATTAATAATAATTTTATAAACATGAATATACCTGCTCGTTTAAAGCCAAGCACGCATCCTTTTGTGGCACCGTGTAAAAGTCATAGTCCACTTGTGGAACGTGAAGCATCGAAAGAAAGTAGAATGGCACAGATTGTAAGGGGTTCGGATTTCCTCCGCTTTCAAGAAGAAGTATTTTATAATTTGGATTAGCACTGAGTCTATGTGTTAAAACCGATCCGGCGGAGCCTGCTCCAACTTCAAAAACGAACAAAATCACATTTGTAACTTACAAAAAGTTTTATTGAACCATATTTATAGAATTTCCTTTCATACCAATAATGAAGTCAAATTCTTCAACCACATTCTTTTGGTAATTTTCCAGTTTTTGACTCTGAAGATAATCCGAGTATTGGTCCCAAAATCCGAACGACAGCACCATAATAGGAAGAGCATTGGAAAAAACGGTAAGTAACGAAGTTGGAATAGCTGAGGGAGTGAGGCCTCGAGCCAAGTCAGCCATTTTCAGTTTCATTTGTCAGCTCTATATAAGAAGATATGATTCTGAATGATGAATGACACAGCCTTGTCTACAAAACTTTACTTTAAATATGAAATTCTCTACATTTCTTTCAATTTTCGTCAGCTCATATGTATGTATCCCAATATATACTCAATAATAGTGGTCGATTCTTATATATATGATTTTAATAAAGAAGATGGCCGATTCACTCCAACTACTTTGAATAGTTGATTGGATATCATAATATATAGTTATTTAAAGCTTTCTTCGAGCTATCATATTCAAATGCAACTGGCATAATTTATGCATACATATTATTCTCTGGAGAATTTCAACATTTCGCAGCAGAAGCTTAAGTACGAGTTAATGTTTCATTACTACATGTTTATGTTGCTTAAAGATAAGTGCTATAGGTATGTATATAAGTTATAACCTTATAACACGAATGGCTTGAGATTGGCAACTGAGAACTCGCTGTCTTGCTATATACTAGACTCGTCACAAGTTAATGCTTCTATTTTGGATGTGGATGGAGGAATCAACCTATCAAACTAAATGCATACAACCAAAACAGGTAATTTTATATAAAAATGAGCTAAAAGTCAAGATAATATAAGGCATTTAAAATCATTCGTTACCCAGGTCAGTTGTGTTTCTTGTATAAACTCAAAATTACTAATATTATATGCAAAAAACTCAAAAGTACAAATGCATATATGGTTGATAGTATTATTATATACAATGAAAGGTATTTCAAAATCTTGTTCTCGTACATCCTCCTCGAACGACAGTTTATATTTAATTTTAGTACTAGTTTTATTGTGAGAACTTCAGTAGAAAACATGTTTCACAACATGAAAATTGAAGCTTCAATAGCCAATTATTCGTTCTCCAGCATTCCTCCTAGGATCTTTGATATGCAAATGTATAACAAATAAATGTATAAATGTATAAGAGTTTCCCGGATTGTCATCATTGGAGCTATTTCAATCCAATGGACTATATGGAACATTTATCTGGTCATTTAATGAATTTAATGAGCTATATAGTTATCGAATGGGTATTGCTCAAGCTGCCTATTTGGTTCGCATCTACATAGATGTAGAATTTGGATTGCAAAGCCATATTAAGCTTAATTGCGTTGAAATATAAACTCGTTTGCTTAAATGATTAGAAAACAAAAGTACTTTCAAAATTAGTCTAGGCTTATTATTATGAAATTATAATATTTATTTATGATTATGCCCTTGCGTTTTGCGGTTTAACTTATTTACTTTGCAAGAAACTCTTAACAGGAACAAAGAAACAAGCAGAATCTGAAACATAAACTCATTATAACAATTATTATTATTTTAAATGGACTTTCTTCATGTTGTTGACGTAATTCAACTAAAAGAATGTTAAGAAATATATGGCTCTACTCCAATTCATTTTATTAAGCGTACGCCTGATTCTTAATAAATTACATGCATGATATTTCATTGACATGTTTTAAGGAAAAAAGGACGACTGTTGAATTGTATGTAAGAAATGCTAATGACTTATAGACAGGCGAATTATGGTTATAGTTTTATTGCATACGACATACTCAATACAATATTAAACTAGATGATGGTGCGCTTATTGATTTAATTCAGCTTGGGCTTGTGGTCCATATTTCATTCAGTCTTATTATTTGAATTTTCCATTCTTACATCATAAATGACTTTTATTGTATTTGCAATTTGCAAACATAAATTAACTAATACATAACGAGAAAACTACTTAACTTTACAGTAGTTGCGTCTTACCCCACTTCCCTACAAATAAAATCATGATAAATCAAATGCCACAGTATAAGTCCACACGCCACATAAAAGACAAAATATGGCACGTGCTTGATTTGCATCTCAAATAAGTTCATTCCTGCAGTGATGGTTATGGGATGACATGACCTCTTGATGGCTTTTAGGTACCTAATTTCATTGATAAAATTCAACTTGATGAATTTCCAACTTTCGCAACATTTCTCCGTCTTCACTTTAAAATTCCCAACCAGACGGAGGATGAACACCCAAAATGATATCAATACAAAAATAAATAGACACAAGAGGACAATACTTCCTGTTGAAATTGGTTTTGAAAAGTGGAATAAAATGTAGACCGTCAACGATATGAAAATAATAAAGAGGGCTTCAACTGCAAACGCCAACTCAGCAAAGCATTGGTGAGCCATCCTTTCAAAGATTTGGAAGGAACGGTAGCATCTCAACAAATTTGGAATGGTACGAAGCTTATCTTTTGTTACGTGGTTTTTGATGATGTAGCGAGCATGTCTGGATTTATATTGAGACACTTGTGGTTCGGGGAACATTCTATAGGAATGCATAAAACAAATGCAAAAATTACATTAAATTTTGATTGCAAAAAAACGTAACATATATATGTACAACATATTTTGGTCAATGTCAATGAATTTTTGTCATACGTCATCTCTTCAATGGCTGAAGTTAGCACGTATGCGGAAATGGTCACATTTGTGGTGATGAATAGGAGAGTGGACGTAACTATCCAAATGAAAACTATTTGGAACATGACAAAAGTTCCTGTAAGAAGAATCGTCATACCCAATCCATACTTGTAGATCATGATGGTCAAATCAAGCTCTTCATTTTCCTCCTGGGAGATAAGCAGTGACGTGATATACTGTGGATGCCATGGATTGAGTAAATAATGGAGAGTGGGTATAATTGGCGATGAAATTGCAGCTGTAATCATTAGTTGAACCCAATCTTCACATCCATTTTTCCACATTCGACCCAACCGAACTGTGTAGGATTCTAATTGATTGGATGAAAATTTTATTAATGCTTCTGATTATTTAGAGGATAATATAATTTTATGGGTATGTACCTCGAAAATATGCTGTGAACTTCAGATACGAATTTGTAAATACAACTAGCTCTTTGTATGTCGCAACCATGTTGAAACTCAAAGTCACTAGCATGGCGTATAAAATTGCGTGAATGTAACAGTAAACAATTTCCACATCCATGTTGATAAATTTGAATTTGG
Source organism: Orchesella flavescens (assembly GCA_964034955.1). Classification (NCBI taxonomy): domain Eukaryota; kingdom Metazoa; phylum Arthropoda; class Collembola; order Entomobryomorpha; family Orchesellidae; genus Orchesella; species Orchesella flavescens. The sequence goes on along the minus strand of OZ035954.1, from coordinate 31,673,540 downwards.
AAAGGGAAGACGTGGTTCGGAACCTTATTCGATTTGGGTTTGCACATTTAAAATCATAAATGTTTAATGTGATTTGGAGTAGCCTGTAGTATGTGAAAATGCAGAGGAGGACTTGGAGAAAGAAAGCACATCCCCAACGAATTTGACCTTTCTTTGTGGCCCGAAGGTGACCACGACGGCTGTCCCAGATGAGGGGCATTCCGCCACAAAAATTGCACCATTGTATTACAAAGACGAAGAGTTTCCCTGATTTCTTACTGAGCATGTCTTATACATTCACTTTCTTCGTATTCTTTGCTTAACTTGGTTCTTCTAAAAGTTAATAGAATTCTATTGAAACTTCCAAAAATAGATGAACAAAATAATATTCTGGTAGTATATATAAATTGACAATATAGAAAGGGAAAAACATGAATTTTAAATTAGCCTTGTTTTTCTTGAGCTATTCACGGTATTGGAAAAAAATTGAAGGTTCCCTTTAGAATAGTAAAATAAATGTCAGAATTATTTTTTTGTTATTTCAGCTAACATTTTGTGCAGAATATTTCATTTTTTTTCTTTTTGTCAAAGCAAAAGTAATTTCCGGGCAGATAATAAGTGGCACGTCAAGTAAAATTCAGATTTCATGGCAAACTTCATGAATATTACTACTTTTACAAAACAGTAATGACGGAATGATAAACCATTTTATTGGTACATAATTCATGTAAATTACTGTGATGTCGGAAAAGTTGATGGAAGTTCGAAACAGTTTATTGTATTGCAAAATCAGGATTTAGGGTTAAAAATGGATAGGGTTATAAATGCAATTTAGATTTAAACTTGTTTCAATAATATTGTAATAGATTAACCACTGTTTGTTCCAGCTAATCCAGGCAGTATCAATGACAGATGACAGTAATCGACAAACTTCGAAAACTATATGCTGGTACCTTGGCATAGTGCATTGTCATTACATTTCGGGGCTATCTATAGCTTGCAATTTCTCACATTTTCCGAAAGTTAACTACACACTCAATTTAATTTAGAAGCAATTTCGTAAATTACCAGGGCCAGAATTCATAACTTCCAATTTAACCGTTTAGGAATTATCCTTATTGAATGTAAAAAAAATTCAAGTCATTTTTTTTCACTGGGTATATTACGTATGCATACATATACAATACATTACATACGTATATCATAATATGTAAGACACATGAACAAACAGAGAAGGAATTTAGTGAATTCACACAAGGTATTAGTAGTAGACATTCTGTCATGGATAAACTTTGTGGAAAGACTTTTTTAAGTGACTTTGTAAGCCATTACAACTTACAACGTTTATTTTAATTAAAACAGGTAGACAAATGGTAACATGCTGGAGCATAAATTTAAATTATTTAGAAAGGAATCTTATCTGTATTGCAATTGCAGCAAAAGGGGCTAAAGAAACTATCGTTTAATTTAACTTCAGAAGAACACGCAAAAGCTGTACACATATCATTTCCCATCCATGCAGTCTATAGTTCAATCCACTTACAACTTATGTAAAAACGTGACATGTTTGTAATGATTGTATTTACACTATTCGCGTCTTTGTAATACACTTAAACTTTGAGGTAATAATATTATAGATTTTTTGCATTCGTCAATCCTTTCATTCATTTGCTCGAGAATTTAGTACCTTGAAACGGCGTATGGTATGAGATGGAGAAACCCTTGTCGTGTATCTTATTTTACTTGTCCAACATCAAATATTAATTTCTTTGCAATGTTTTGGTTAGAATGTATTATTAAATACATGCGAGTATTTTGTAATAGGTTTCATAACTTATTGCATATTTTATTTGCAATACTAAAATTAACCATTGGTCTTTCATGAAGTGTGCAAAACTGATCATTTAAAAATTCTGAAAAGAATAAACTGTCAAGGGATAGCTCGATCATTATAGATGCGCTGAAAAATACGTACAATTCGATGCAACTAAGCCATTTTTGTTTCCTCATGCATTTATGACCTTGTTATCGACTGACGCAAATACTGAACTTCGGATGTACTTGAGACTTTAACTGCCGTCAACAAAAAGCAATTATATATATCTTTATTGGAATGTCAGCATCAATTAAACATTCATAAGATAATTTTACAAGCGAAAGTCAACGTCTTTGAATTTCTAGAAACAATACCATACGAATGTTTTTGTATAAAAATTGTCAAATAAGAATATAGAACAAATAATGAATAACCTTTGGTAAAAAGCCTTTTATTGCACTTGATTTGCACACGTTGACTTACATGCACAATTTTACATGTTGAAAACTAAATGGTAAAAGTAGGAATATAGGCAGTTATACCTTTACTTTTGCACATGAGCAGTTTTAAGTATGAACACACATGAATCGTAATTTGCTATAGACAGATCGGTTATAATCCGTCAAAAATTCTCGGTTTTCTTAAGACTTTTTTGTTGGGGGCTTTTTTATCGCTTCCTCATAAGTTGGAGGTGCTGAAAGTAGCAAAAATTTAATATGTAGCACAAAATGAGATGATGTAAAATATACTCATAGTTTCGATGAAATGTATTCGGCACTTACGCGTATCCGTCCTGCTCAGTAGCCCCTTTGTAGTTTCCGGAAGTATAGTTAAAGGACTGGGAATTTCACTTGAGGGGAGTTCACTCAACGGTGAAGACGCCATGGGCCCTGAGTTAGTTATATTATTGGCTGTCTCCTCAGAATTAGCATTTGTATGTGTTTGAGACGTTGTTGCATTATTTCTTGTGCTAATGTTACTACTGCTACCACTTCTATTATTATTGGCAAGAATGGGTGGAAAAGTTTCGGATAGATTTTTGTACGGGGTAAATTGTTGACCTCCACAAAACGTTACGATTTCTGTACTATTGGTAGCAGGTGCAGCAGTGGCATTATCCCGTATAGCAATTGTTCCTATTGTAAGGCCAACTTTACGTGATATTGTATTGAAAACATTTTTAGCAACCACCTGTGAAATGACGAGAAAACCATGATATTGAAAGGATAATACTTGAAAAGATAATGAGGTTTGTATAAAATGTCCACTATTAACCTTAAGATAATATTGTACATTGAAGCGAAGCACTTGTGATGGATATAATCCAAGGCCAGAAGGTTCCACGTGTGGTACTTCAAAACTCCCTTCCCAATTTTGAATTTCACCACCTTCAATAACCGGACCTTTCAACTTCAACACTTTATGTTCATATGAGCTTTTTGCTCTTTGAGCTTTTACCGTTACTTTCTAAAATGAATAAAAAACAAATTTTAGAATTTATAATGATGACGAGATACAATGATATGATGATATAATATATGAAAGGTAAATAGAATGATTACCTGAATTAAGTATGCTTTCACCGGTGTCAACTTAACATTACTACATGAATTATTAAACTTTGCCGAAAATTTCAATACTTCTTCAGGAATGAATCCAGTTTTCTCTATACTCAAATTGAAGACAACCGACCACAGCTTCCAGCACAAAAAATCCCAATTCTTTTGCTGATTTACGTTGACAGGTCTTGCGATTGCAGGATACTGATTTAAGTCAAGAGTCCCTTTAATTAAAAACTTTAGAGGTTCTGACTTTAGATCCTTAAACAAAGCCCGCACAAGCGTTGCCTGTAATGAGTATCGAATGTGACAATGACGTCCTTCAAACGACGAAGGCAACCATGGGCTCAATGTAAAAAAATAAGGGAAACTATGCACTCCTGGTGGCAATGTTACAGGTGATTCAGCTCCTTGGAAAATAGCCAGAAAAATATTACCCATCATCAATTTTTTGGGGATTCGATTGAATCATGCATTTCATTTGATAAAAGGATCTATAAACTATATCCACAGATTTTGGGCATCATCAATATATCACCCGCTTTATACCCCAACAAAATGTTCATTCATGCACGAAAAATTCATAGGAGGCTTGTGAAATGATACGGAAGGGAAAACTTCATCCATGGAGAAGACAGAAAATCAATATGGAATGGCATTTTTACTTTTCTTCCAACAAACTTACTTTCTCCTATTAGGTACTTTTCTTGGTAGATATAGGTCTCTTCATCAGGTATTCGGGGTCTTCCTCTATTAGAATTTTCAACAAAATAATGCTCTTTCTCCCATTGCACTACTCCTTTCCCTACGAGCTCTATCTTCAAGGCTGAGAAAAAGGCATCGAAAAGAAATGGCATTAAAACAATGAATACTACTGCTGGTAGAAGGAAGTGTCAATGTGGTACACAATAAGTATAGTATTTGTTCTGTAGGAATGTACATACATGCTGATTTTACAAACTTACCCATAATTTTCAACTTATCCTTAAGCTCCACCACAACTCTCCCAATGACTGTTTGTCCAGCGACGTAGGAGTGAAAGGAGTCATTTTGTAACTGAACCTGAAAATATGTTGGACCAGTAGGGAAAATGTCGGAAACCATGTGGAGAGGAAAATATATAATGTTAGGTTGGAAGGTTGATAAATTTGTACATGAGATGAAAATGAAAGAGAGAGGAATGGAAAAGGAAAGCACACCTTTGTCAATATTAATTAGATACCAGCATACCAGCTCTGTCAGTTGTTAAATGGAGAAGAAGAGAAAATGCACTTTTCTCCTTCTCCTTTCAAATCTGGTTTTTTGCACCTTTTCACTCAGAAAACAAGATGAAGTGATTACAGATTTATTCCACGGGTGCAATTTATGGCAACACTTTACTAAAAAAACTCTGGGATCTGTCGGGAGGAAAGAACAAGTGTGTGTTGCTTAGAGTGAAAGTAGGTTAGTGTTAGTTACAAATGTAAAAAAAATGAGGAATATGGACTCATGCTCCCTGTGGTATTATCATGGTATGTTTGCTTCCACAGTTCTCATGCAATATTGCTACTTACGCGAGTACCCAAGAAGCACCAAACCAAGCATGGAAGAAAGTTGTTGTTTGGATGGAAGTAGAAATGGCATGCTTATAGACTTGGGAATGATATGGGTTGGATTGGATTATTGGGTACAGCATCTGAAGACAGAGGAGAGAGAGGAAAGCATGAGGCTGGTTCACTGACCCACTTTTGGGATGTCAACATATGATTATTTGCAACACACTTGTTTAGTCTCTAGACTTACTTCCTCCTGAAAAAAAAATATTGTGCTTGTTCGCATTGCTTCACACGGAGGAGTAAAGTGTGTTTTTGGGAAAGAGGAAAAAGTAATGAAAAATGTCGGTATGTGAACTATGTGAAGGTATGGGGAAGAGTAGTAGAGAAGTAAGTAATACTATATGGAAAATGTAAGACATGACTATGGGCTACATGCTACGTACTTACATTTATGTGATATATGCGATCCGTATTCACAGCACATACACACTTTTTCCTTCCTTGCAACTTGTAATCGATACAGGGAGCGGAACATCTCGGTGTACGAACAACCAAAAAGTGGAATATTGCATGTTGAATGCTTGTTTTTTTCGAAGCGTTTTCTTCAAAGCTGCGTGAACTTTGCATAATGTATGGCTCTTGACTTCTTGAGGTGACGATGACTAGAAAAATCAGAGGAGTGAAGAATGATTGATGATGCTCTTAAAACATCTATAACTCAATATGGGAAAAGGAAAATCGTTTTATGAGTTGCGGTAATCAATTTCACTTTTAATTAACTTTTCATATACACACAAATGACAAATGCATACATGAGTTTTGACTTTCAACTAATTTTGTAGTACTAACATTCTAATTACAAAACTAGTATCAAAATTAATTTCATATGTAGTTGATTGTAGTTTATGAATACATATTAATGGCATAGACAGTACTTCAACAAAAAGTGCACAAATTCATATCTTATAATAATTATTAATTTAGGCTAGTACAAAGTACACGTACGTACCTTACATAGATACATACTTAATTTTAGAATGAATGATGATGATATATGTGATATATTATACAAAAATTAGTAATGATATAAATTATTAGGTGAATGCTGCTGCTGCTGCAAATGTGATAAAAACTAACAAAGTACAATACAAAAAGTAGTTCGACGTTGGCAATTTTTTGCATACTTGCTTTTGTTTGTTGAATTAGCACATAAGCTATAGCCACAAGATTTGATAAGACTGTGGTTATAAAAGCACACGCACCTATACAACAGTAATTCGCAATAAAACGAAATATTATTGCTTTAATATCTTGTGCATGCACATTAAAGAGTATTTTTTCCTATATACATTTTCGTCCGAAATGTAATATCGATTTTGGTTTTATTCTAAATCTAAGCGTAATTGTTGCAGGCTAATAAGTCTGTGTTTTCCCATGAATCATTTGTGATCGCAAAGTATTCATAGCACTCTCCAGTATATATGTACTAATTTCTAACAGTTTGACACACCTTTGCGATTCATTATTTTCTGTTGAAATCCACGAGAAAAACTAGAATCAATGTTATTATAACGATTATGGACAACAAGGCGACAAATGACCATGCCAAGATGTAGGTAGTAGGGCGACTAGAACATGAGGTAAAGAGTTTGTACTGATTTCTAGGCAGCGTCTTTGTTTTCACCATGTCAAAATCATACACACGAACGGATACCTCGGGGGCGTCCTTTTCCTGAGAAAACTGTACAGTGGGGCAAGGTGATTGCGTTTCGGAATCAGAAAGTGTAATCTCCAGTGAGGTGTTGGGGGCTGCCTGTTCTCCTGATGCCTCATTGGGAATATCAATCTGTTTAAAACATGGAAATTATTAAAAATTATTATTTTTAAGCAGGAAACTATAAGGTGCACAGCCAAGCAGACTATGAAAAATGATGGTAGAAGATGTTTCAACGGTAGAAGTGTGTATGATATAACAGGATGAAAAGAATCTCTTTGTCTTTACCTTGATATCTTTCATTGCACCATCCATCTCGACAACAGCCTGCTTTGGTTGAATTTTGCCCGATTCTCCGTGAAAATTTTGACTTGTTTCTTCTACAGAAACTTCAAGTTCTGCTGTCATTTTGTATGATTTTTTCTTGCCTGAAGTGAAGGATCCAAACTAAAACGGTATGAAGTAGTAATCTGTATCACTGTCTTCCGAATATTACTTCTACTCCCACTCAATTTACAAAACTCTCATCACCATAAGTGGGTGAAGTGTTTTCGTACAAAAATATTAATATTCGATGAACTCCAAGCAACTTGTGTGAGCTCATGAGGAAACGTAAAATATATCTGCGGTCTGGTCAACTTTACTTTTTTCATAGAGAAGAGCACAAACACATGATAAATTAGGTCTAAAATAAACAACAGGATCCCATAAGAACCGTGAATGACGCATATTGTGCTTGTGGAAGAAACAAAAATACATACGTACCCATGTACCTAATACTACTATCTATCATGAAAAATCACCAAACTCTCTTAAAAGGCTGGGTACAGAAGAGGCAAACTAAATATATGAAAATGTACATCGGTTGCCGTCTTTTTCTTAATCCTTAAGATTGACTTTTTACCAAGCAAGTCTTAAAGCCCCCAATCCAATATATAATCCCTTGCATACTGATAGAGAACATTGGTTTTACATGATGTGCTGGACGAACTCTACTAAACGGAACTTTGTATAATATCTAAAAATGAACAAAATATTTTTTTTTAAAGAAAGGAGCTTATAGAGGATACAAAGCACTTTGTTCTCTGTCTTAGATTCTCAGCGTGTTGGCATGTTGTAAGCAAAGCTTTTATCATACTTCCTCACGGGATTATAATAAATGACTCACAAACAAATGTTGAATGTCGACCCTTATAAACTAACATGGGACAATGGATATGACTGTTGTTTGGTCTAATATTTGGATATGTATAGAACATTGGTGTATTTCCGACAGCTATAAAACTGACTACTTACAGCTAATAAAACTAAAACCTATGGTGTATGTACAAATCAGATGTCACATAGAATGCATATATGTACTTTTATATATAGTGCACAGTAAATGTCAAGCATTTTCAGAGAGATACTTTGCCACCAGAACAGAGGATATAGCTCACATTTTATTTTGAAACTATATGTAAATTGATTATGACAACTACATCAACATTCATAGTTATCATTACTGTTAATTCATTTGATAACATTGAATTCAATTTTCCAATACATGCATTGTTAATTTTGAGTATTATCAAATAACATAAAATTTAGTAAACATAAGGAAACAAGAAACGTAATACAGGAACACAGTTGCACACTAATATAATAGTAGTTAAGATGATGGAATAATTATAACTAGCCTATACAAGCCACCTCCCCACCATCAAACATGATAACTGATAACGATTAACTTGGTCTGATGGACTAATGTTTGGAATGCATTTGATATTTTTTAACCATCTGAATTAGGTTCCTCCTTGACTTTTGCGAGATTTACTTCACAGGGATCTTGATAGTACTCAGCATCTGGATTAGGTTCCTCCTTGACTTTTACGAGATTTAGTTCACAGGGATCTTGACAGTACTCAGCCGGTAATGCGTACTTTTGTGTTGACCTTAAGTATCTGTTGACATATTAATGGATATGGTTGAAAAACTATTTTTTTAATGTAGCAGACGATAAACAAATAGAATTTTACCTTTTTGTTACATCAAACTGTTCTCGGAATACTTCAAAAATCTGTCGCAGCTCGTTCATTTCTTGCATAAGAACTGACTTGCGATACTCAGGTTGCCAATTTAAACATTCTCCAGTCTCTATCCAACCTACAGCAAAAAAAATATAAAATTAGGGATTAAATTTACACACGATAATAATATAAAGTTTAGCACTAATAGTTTTTAAAATATATAAATGTCGGCATTTTACGAAGGAACGTCACAAGTCCTGAGAAGTGAACGACATCACTAAAATTGCGAGCTTTCTTGTGAGCCATTTCCTGTTCAAAAGATAGGACATATATAGCATTCAAGAATAACAACATTCGAATATGAATAGAATTTATGCTACTTTCTATTTCTACTATCAACTATTCACAATTATTATCACAAAAATTCAAATCAAACTCAAAATCAGTGAATTATTACTTGAACAACATTTCTCTTGAATTCTGGTGCTATTAAGCAGTTGACAAAGTAGTCATAAAACATCGTCAGCTTCAGCGTAAAGGCATGGACCATTGCTTTGGCGGATGCCATTCCCAACATATATTTTTGCAAATCATTTACTGCTTCCAAGACTGTAGGAGCCTCCATTTTAGGAATAATCTATGACATTAACGACGGCATAACTTAGTTGTATTACAAATATTTAAGCACTGACATTAAGAGGTATCCAAAAAAAGTTAACTAAAAACTAAACTTACAGGATGCCACGGTTGTTCTGCTACGATGGGTACACCAACTTGCTGATTCAAAGTGCCTTTGGTTGATAGGTCAACTTGTGGTTCCAAGTCCAATTTTTCGCAATTTTCAGTTTTATCAACAACAGACATTTCTTCGTAACCTTCACTTTCTTCAAAATTAGAGGGATGCGAAGAGACGCCTGAATCCAAATGTTCCTCAAGGTTGGATGGTATATCATTTTCACTCATGGGGATATCATCAACCTAAATTACAAATGAAACTTGCAGTTGCTTTCCTTGCTCCTTAAGACTTGACCAATTGAGTATATCATTAAGTGCTAGCTAACTCACCGTATACCCGGCATGCTCAGTTACTGGAACTTCAAAATCTTCTGCTTCATTTATTGGATTGTTATCCAAATTTGAGGAGACATTTCCATCCTTGCAATCTCTTGAATCAAAGGGTCGATTTTCATTGGATTTTTCAATGTTCACACTCTTCTCAAACTTTTTTCCAGTTTTTTCATCTTGGGACTGAGACAAAGTTGGTTGAATTGCTTCGGTATTGGACACTTCAATTGTTTCTTCTATTTTGCATTTGAGATTGATGTTGATCCCATCTCCTTTCTTTTCATGGCTTTGTTCAAAGCTTATTGAATCACCAGATTCTAAAAACGTGGAATCCTGTTGCAAATTTTCAGCTTCACCATACGGAGAAATTGTGGGTAAAAGCTATGGGAGAACACACATATTATGAAGTTAACGTAAGTAGTGGACTTGCGTAATCAATGTAAAAATTAAATATGCATAACCAACTAACAGGAACAAAGTTTTCGTTTGTATCTTCCACAGAATCTTGATTCAATGTCTTGCCTGTCACGGGTAGCTCAAAGCCATCCTGATCTCCATCACGATTGTCATCTTCAAAGGTTTCGTCACGACTTTCTTCTGACGCAACTACAGTACTTTCAGCATGTGAGATGTCAGATTCTGAAATAAATGGTATGGATTGATTACCATCTTTGATCCTATTGTCAGTAAACATCTTGATTGACCTCCTTCTCTTTTTGGTAGCCGGCTTCTTCAACTTAGTTTTTGCTGCTAATTTTTTTAGTTCACGTTGCTGTTTTCTTGCTTCTTCGGTTATTGGCACAAAACAATCGCTGCGTACCCACTCATCCCATTCAGTTTTCCATTTAGGATAGTGAATGAAATAACCAAAGTCATCTGCCGGACTACCTGAGATTTCCATTTCCACATCTTTAGGCTTGGAACGGAAGGTTTGTTGAATGTCAACATCGCTCATGTCCCGATACACCGAAAGAGGATGGATTTCCTGAATCACTGCATCATACAACAAGTTTTGAAAGTGACAGAGCACTTTATCCCCAACATCATAAGATGGTTTTTTATCTACAGTCGATTCTGATATTGGTGGTGGTGGTGCCATTATTGGCAATACTGGTGGCAATGCGGCATCTGTTTCGCTTAAAGGAGTACTTGGTAAAGCTGGATTTTTTTTTCGCCCACGTCGTTTAGCTGCTTCTTTAGTTTTGACTTTAACGGCTTGTGATTCAGAAAAAGGTTCAGTGGCAGTAGAAATCAAATCCAGGTTATCAACTTTTTCATCAAGACTCGTTTTAACCACTGCATCTACAATATTGGCATCCTCTTCTTCGACGACCACACGCTTTTTCTTTGGGGCAGTAATCGTTACAACTTGAGAAGCTTCCAACTTTTTCTTCTTGCTCTTACGTTTCTTTTGATCGGACGCGGTTCCTTCAGTTGCTGATAAGTTTAGTTTTTCATCTTTATTCACAAGTGGAGTTATGATGATTTCAGGTGATTCAGACGGTGGTAATTTCTTACGTTTAACTATCTTCATCCCAGATTGGTTAAATGATGTTGAAGCATTTGCAATTCCAGTTTCAAACTTTTGTTCCTCATGTGAAATTGAAGCTGCAGGCTGGTCTTTAGCAATGTCAGTTACATTCACTTCAGCTGCATTTTTCTTCTTTCTTTTCTTTATTGAAAATACTCCAATCGGAGTATCTTCACCCTTTACGTTTATACTGTTGCTGATCACAGTGTCAGTTTCCTTACGGGCTGGAGTTGAATCCTCAGGTTTCACTTCATCCTCCATCTCTACTGCTTCATTCGTATCCATCACACCCTGCAATATGGCTATTGTGTGTTTCATAGAAGAACGTGTTGTCCTACCTGGATTGTTTGTCGCCTGCATGATTACATCAGCTAATGGAGTCAAGCTGCGCTTCCTCTTGCGCCTCTTCTTCACATCTTTGGGCAAAGGATCGAGAATAACTTCTTCACTTACATCGTCTGATTCAACGTTCAGTACTTGCTCCGGCTTCCTTTGTTTCCTTCTCATCTTTAGATCTGCAATGAATTAACAAGCATAATAATATGCCAACACGGTTACACAAATTAATAATAAAACTGCATGCAAGATTTTATACCACTGTTGTTGAATGGGTATTAAAAATAAAAACAAGAAAAGCCAACAGTGATTACTACCCAAACTTTACTTCCACCTTTAAGCTGAAAATAGAAAAAATTAAAATAGATGGACACAACTAACTCGGTTAGCAGCTGCCGGTGAAAGAAAATCTAGCTCGGTAGACGCTTAGTCGACGACGTAATTTTTTTCCAACAACCAAACCTAAACTACGAAACGAGTAGCCACAGTCAACAATTTCCTGAAAATATGAATAGACATACAACGTATTATTATGATAATGACATTCATCCATATCACGTACAACTGACATACTTACAAAACATATTCAAATAATTTAACTGATGACTCCTAGAACAAAGCATAAAATAAAAAATATTACCGTGACGGTATAGATGATTGATAATAGATGAGTTCCTCCGCAAAATCCCCAAAAGTTGACACTTGACCTGACACTGTATCCACGATCGGCTCACAAAAGGAGCTGCTGCTAAACTAACCACAAACAACAAACAAAAAAGTAGAAATTTCAATCTTAATAAATTGTACACAACAACGACACACCTTCGCAGCGTACTTGGTCGAGTCTTTCATAAAGAGTACATAACGCTCGTTGTCAGTTGTAGACCAACCATCATCGTAATTAGAATTACTAACTTACTTACGTAATGACGACGGACGACCCACCCAGACGAAACGAATTCACAAAGAGACGAGAGAAAAGAATAAACTGATGACTGAAACTGAGGGTAAAAGCACACATGAGACAGAAAGTGCCAAGAGAGGCTGGCAAATTCTGAAAACTTGTAAGTTTGCAACTTGAGTAAGTGGTGGCTATACAAGCGAAAATGATGAACTGACAAACAACTCAACAACTTACTTACTACCACAAAGGAAGGACGAATGAGGTACGAGATACACTTTCAATTTTCATCTTTTTATCCGATTCCGCACGCAAAAATATGACTTGTGTGTATAGAGGCGGGGCTATGCATATATGCAGTATTGTTTCCTTTCTCTAAAGTATCTCACTAATTTAATTGGCGTCGGCATACAATCATTGTTAAATATGTTGACATGTTGATGTGAAGTAAATACATACGTAGTTTCATCGTCAATTGTTGAATGTCATCAATTCAAAAGTGCAAGTAGTATTTGTTTTGTTATCATATTCCATGTTATCATCTTTGGCACTTTGTTCACTCAGCAGCCTATATTCGCCTCCTCCGCCTCCTCAGCATCGTGAAGTGGGGCAAAGAGATGGTGCGCGGGACGGGACTACTACTTGTTTTTCTTGTCAAAAATAAAAGTATCTTATTGACTTTTCCAGGTGGAAGTTTTAGGTATCTGCCTGGAATCTGTGAAAGATGAGATTTGGTATTTATTTTGTAGCCTCAACACATGTTTGTAACGAAAAAGCTATCACGTCATCAAGGGAATGGAAGTTTTTAATTTCCACTAACTTTTTTACCCAAACTATATTTAATTCAGATAGCTACTACAACTGTGTGTCATCTGCTATAAAATCAGGAAATGGGGAATGTGATTTGTGAGCATTTTAGTTTCACTTCTGATCAGTAATTAATTAGTACTGATGACTGAGACTGACTGGTGGATGCTGGACGGATATTATATTTCGTAGCGAAAATGGTGTCTCGGCATGTTGTAACATTGGCAAATAGCATCGTGGGCGTTAGCGTTCTTGCGATGCCCTTTTGCTTTAAACAAGTAAGTTTTAATGTTATTTTAACTATGACTAAAACCTTTAAACTATTCATGGTTGTCATTGTTTTGTTTACAGTGTGGAATCGTGCTTGCCACATTGTCTCTCATGGTTGGAGCTGTGATGACCAGAATGGTGTGTTATTTCCTTGTTAAAGCTGCTATAATGAGTCGCAGAAGAACTTATGAACTTTTAGGTGAGTTTGGGAAAAATCAAGTTTTGGTATAATTGGGGCTTGCTTAACTTATTCGTGACACAATCATTGGCTGCTAATTTTATTATATTTGGGTGTATGGGTTATATATTTTCAGCATGGAGCACATTTGGACAGACTGGGAAGTTTATGGTGGAAATCAGCATCATTGGATTTCTCATTGGAACTCTAATCGCTTTCATGGTAGTAATAGGAGATTTAGGACCTGAAATACTGTCAGAAATTTTCTCAATGGAAAATAATTCATCGCTTCGTACTATTATAATGACTGGTAAATTAACTCGTTTATTGTTAGCAGCAAACAAAAACTCGTACCATTTATTTAAGTAGCTACTCAGTTAGGTAACGTAACCAAAACCAATAATCTTTTTATTTACAGCGTTGTCACTTTTCGTCGCATTGCCTTTGGGACTATTAAGGAATATTGATAGTTTAAGTAGTGTATCTACCGCATCTGTTCTATTTTATCTATTCTTATTGCTTAAGGTAAGACAGTTTTACATTTTACAGTAATAGGTCAGGTTGTTCTGGTTGTTGATTTATCAAATATAATTAATTGTATGTTTCATGTTTCTGTATGTAGATTTTTAGCGAAGGGATAGGACCTCTATGGTCAGGAGAGTACTTAGATAGGATACACTTTTGGCGTTCGGGTGGCGTCCTGCAATGCATCCCTATTTTTTCGATGGCACTGTCCTGCCAAACGTAATAAAAATATTTCGTGTTTTTTAAACGTGCCATGAAGGCTTCTTAAATGACGTATTTGATTTTTAGGCAAATTTTTGGAATTTATGATGCCTTACCCGACCCTTCCCTACAAAAGATGAATGAGGTGGTAAAACAAGCCGTGAATGTATGTACCTTCTTTTATTTTTGTGTTGGATTCTTCGGTTACATCGCATTTAGCCATCAGAATTTTGGTGGTAAGCACAGAACAAAAAGTACAGTATCAAGCATATTATGTAGTATAGTATGAGTCAATCTTTAATGTAGTGCAAACTGCTGAGTTTAAACATTTGATATTTTGGAATGTAGGAAATATTCTTCTCAGTTTTGCTCCTACGTGGTCGACCCAACTGATCAAATGTATGTTTCTCATGAGCGTAGTGTTCTCAGTTCCACTGGTGATGTAAGTTAATGTAAAATATAATGAATGTATTCAAGAGCTTCCGATGAATTTGAGGTGTTTGCGATTTAACCGGACCAAATTATACTTATATTCAGATTCCCTTGTCGTGTTAGTCTCCATTCGTTGATTTTTAAATCGGTAAGTAAAACTACAATTCCAAAAATGTTGCTTTTATCCTTTCATGTTCCGTTGGAGTTTGCTTTTATAGTTTGGTTAAGATTGATGAGACATTATTGTTTTTAGGTTTCAACTTATCATCATGTTCATGACATGAGCACCAACTACATTCCAGAATCAAGAATGAAATTTTTAACTGTGACAATCGTTGCTTTTACTTTGGTGATCGGGATAATTATTCCTAATATTGAACTTGTCCTTGGGCTTGTTGGGTCTACAACCGGATCAATTATTTGCATTATATTCCCGAGCATTATGTTTGTAAAGGTTACATCAAAGAGCACTACTGAAAAACTTGTCGCACAGGTAAGCTTGCGTTACATGTACCATTAATGGAAATGAATTAACTAATGTTCAAAGTTTGTCGTAAATTGTGTTCGTGAGTCTTAAAATGTTTTTTTTTTAATTTAGAGTATATTTTGCATTGGAGTGGTTCTGATGCTGCTGACAACGTATGCAACCCTGTATGCTGCTGAGCAGTCTCAAGTCAATGAAAATATACAGGAACAAATTCACATGACTGAAAATATTGTACTATTGAAGCCAGTAGTGCCGATTGATAGTAGCATGAAGTCTCCGATCTCAAAATTAGATGAACATGAACATATTGGTAAATGCCCTTCTCTACCAAACTATTTTAGCTTTTGTAAGTATTCCGTTTATCTTATAAGATTTTAATTGCTTTGCAATGTTTTCAGGGCAAGTGCAACAAATACATGTTGAATACGAGCCGAAAATTCCAGAGAAAATGATTTCAAATGACAATCAAAGGTTACAAAAGGTTCAGAGTAGCCCTAAAGTAAAAATCAATGCTGAATACGACGAAAGGAAATTAAAGGATATTCCCCAGCCTTCTTCATCTGGAGTAAAGAGTGTCAAGGAAGACGCCAAAGAAGAAGCTCAAGTACCACA
The DNA here is from genome assembly GCA_964034955.1 of Orchesella flavescens. Lineage (NCBI taxonomy): Eukaryota > Metazoa > Arthropoda > Collembola > Entomobryomorpha > Orchesellidae > Orchesella > Orchesella flavescens. Next base: position 31,657,583 of record OZ035954.1, on the reverse strand, counting down.
CAAGGACGTAAAGCCATTGGAAAGCAAGCTGACTGAGGAGGAGCATGTTGTTATACCTGACTTGGTAAAAACAAATAATAAGATTTCATCTGACAAAAAGGAGGATGAGCAACTAGACAAACGAATTCCAGACCAGAGTAAAAAATCCGAAACTCATGACGCTGCTCAAAAAGTAAACTTAAATCTGAAGAAAGATGCAGTCGTTGATGATACAAAGAAAGAATTTGTAGACAAAAATGTTGCAGAAGCGTTTCTCAAGAAACTTGAAGAACATCAAGAAAATCAGAAGAAACTTATTGAAGAACAGAAAGAAATATTGCAGGAACTTAAAGACCATCATGCTCAAGATGTGCGGGACAAGTTAGAAAAGGAAAAACAAAAAGAAGAAGATACTGCTATAAATCTTCCTGAAGGTGCTGGATCAGATACAGTTCAAAATAACAACAACGAAGTTAAGGAAGGGAAGCAAAAGATAGATGTACATGTCCCAAAAGCTGCAGACAAACTCATTAAGGAGCAGGAAAAGATAATAGAAAAGATTTCGGAAAATCTCGAAAAGGAGAACAAGAACGCACAATTACTTGAAAAACTTGAGGAAGGGTTAAATAAAGAAGTTCGGAAAGCAGAGAAAGATAATGCTAAAGACAGTGATCCAAAGGTAGTGGCGGTAATTCCACCGAAAGACTTGCCTGATTTAAGAAACACTTCAACAAACAAACAGACAGGCCCTGAATCTTACAAACTGTCACCAAAGGAAACATTAAAAGGAGTCGATAAGGAAAGGGGTGTTTTAGTAGGATCATTAGGATCTTCCCGTCGTGGATCTGAACCTGTTGGAAAAGTAGCAGAAGGACCTATCGTTAACAAAATTCAACCCGTAAATGTTGAGTTGCGGAAGGAAATACGTATCCAACCAGACGTTAAAGTTGCAAATGATAATGTCAGCGATAAAAATGTACCGTTAAGCAATTTAATTCAACAACCAGATTTGAAAAATAATGAAAAGGTGGAACTGCCAGCTCCACGGCCTTCCAAGAAAGATATTTCAGAAACTAAACCCAAGGAAAAGGTAGATCGTGAGATATAAATTCATTCGGAAAAGTTTTAAATTATTTTAAAAGTCAGAGATGCCTTTGCATTTTATTTTTTAAACTCGCCATGTTTTTAGTCAAAGTCAATGCTTGCTGAATTCTAAAAAAATACATGGACATTTGTAACTTCAGACCATTTCTCTAGCCCTAGTCCGAGAGTTAATCTTGTACTTTACATTGTATTAGTGACGGCTGTGAAAATATATATATATATATAAATCAGATTTATTTGTTTCAGCAAATGAGCTGAAATACAACTTTTAACGATAGAAAACGTATACTTTATGAGTACCTAAAAATATTTTTAATGTGCGACAGAGTAAGAAACAAATTCTCATTCCAACTACAAAGTGAATAAAATACGAGTTAGAAACTCAGTTTTAAACTAATGCAGTAGATAGATCATCCTCATTCATTGTTCGTTCATTTTTTTTATTTGCATCTGTGTTCTTCTATTTTTATTTTTCTCAAGTTTAAATTCAAGTGTAACTTTCGCCGTTACGCTCTTATACTTAGGATTTATTCATTTATATATAACCAATATGCGTATCATACTTTCAAGCGATTTGTCATACACTCACTAATGTAGTATAGTATATAATAATTATGTATCTTTAAAAGATTCAATGAGTTTATCATCTACCCAAAAAATATAACGAGCTGTAGCAGCTATAATAAATCATCATCGCAAAGTCACAATACAGTTCAATACAATACATTTAACTTCAGTTCCAAAAGTTTCAACAAACCTACTAGTTCCCAGGCATGCAGAAAGTTCCTTGATCCTTGGGATCTGGTGCGGGGGTAGTGGTCACCGGAGGTGATCCCGCACCGAAAAATGTCCCGCACCACATATATATATACATATGTATATATAAATGTGGCAATTAATTTGGTGCGGGTCCCGCAAATTTTACCATTTCTAAAAGAAATTGTAAAAAAAATTTCGGCGCGCAAGCGCGCCAAAATCCCGCACCGAAGGATCTAAGGATCCCCGGATCCGGAACTTTCTGCAACCCTGCAGTTCCAAACAAAAGGCAGTGCAATCACCTACTGAACCAACCTTTTATATAACATTTCTTACATTCTAACTTTGTATTCAATAAATTGCTAAAATGAACTGACAATTAGGAATTTAGGAATTCGAACATTCAACTTTTACATTCACTAATTTACACAAACAGCGTTAAAAACCGATATCTGATAAGCATTCTTCCATCAGTACAAACGAACACAAATTAAGTTTTGTTATAATATTGAATGTATGATATGCTGTCTCTCTGTTCAGAAAAATAAAGCTTCGATTTACTTACAGCTAAGGCTTCACACACACACACAAACAATGTTAGATTAACAGTAGAGTAGCGATTATTATGAGATATCAAAAACTTGATTTCAAAACTGATTCCGTTATTATTGCGTACGCATTAATTTATCAACAGGATAGAACAGCAGTGGCATTGAATTTTCAAAATAAAACTTAGATTAGCACTACAAACAAAAAGATAAAATATTTTAGTAGGAAACTTTCACCAAGATTGAAGATACATTTTAAAAACAACGTAATGGTAATAATAAGGTAAGGTTAAAAATTAGATTCAGGATTTGCAGTGATTAACTTATTATTTTAATTTGTATATTAATCTCAGTTTGAAAATGAATACTCATTTTATGAACTTCATGGATAATAGCACAGACGCAATAGTCAATACACCTTTACACCAAGTGTAGCGGATAGAAAGCAAGTTCCTCCACTCATTCGTTTTACGTGAACGAATCCGCATTCCAGCCGTGTACTATTCAACTATATTAATGTATATATCAGTAAACACTGTCTATTATTAACTAAATTAACACGGCTCAAGGGATTTTTCCGATTCTGCGCGTCGTCTATTGAGATTACATATTAATTGCTTCTGTTCCCGTGTTGCGTCGCACGGAGCCATAGGACTTTTCATCGCGAAACGAGCCGGAGCAATTATACTTGGACCACCAGTACTGGTACTGGCTAAAACTGTCGATGAGGTAGGTGAAGAGTTTAAACTTCTTGGCCTTGCGAGAGTAGGATTAAAAGTGGGATTTAAATAAGGATTTTTTGGAGGTATTCGTATGGGATTGCTAGCAGCATTAGCGCTGCCCACATTTATGGTTAGACTAGATAAATTCGCTAACAAGTTTTTCACATCAGCGTCCACTTCTTCAGCAGTCTGACTAAGTGTGAGTCTATTTGCGAAATCATTCAACAACTCTGCTTCCATGTCCTGGCCTTTCTTTTGAAGATATTCTAAAATCATTTCCACTATTTGCCGAACTTCATTTTTTATTTTGAGTGCGTCATCAGACTCTGATTTCCAATTCGCCAACAGCTTCAATTTTGACTGAGCCAGTTGAAGTGGATTCCTCCCATTGTTATCTAATGTACTGACGTCTGTTCCAGCTCTGAGAAGGCAGGTAACTACATCAAAATGATTAGTACACGCTGCTAAATGCAAAGGCTGTAAAAAATGGTAAAAAAATGGAAATATCATGAGTAAAATTATTGTACAAACATTACTCCAGCTTTCAAATGTTACTTTTTTTAAATCGGATAGAATATAAATAAATAAGTACCGTATTCCCCACACAGTCACGGGCATTTGGATTAGCTCCGGAGGAAAGCAACAGACTTACAATATCACTGAATCCTTTACAAGCTGCTATATGCAATGCAGTCCTACCCAATTCATCCGATGCATTAGGATCAATATCTACTGTTAACAGTTTTTGAACCATTGTAAAACTACCGGCTCCAGCTGCTGTTCTCAATCGTTTTTCATCTATAATTAATTATAAAATCAAATTACAAGTCACTATGTACATATAGTATATTAAAGTTAAGGTAATATAATACTACGTATTTTTTTCCTACTATACTTACTATATTCTTTTCTAATGTTAGCCCAATTATCATACAGTTTGTTTCTTGTCTTTCTTGAAAAACTTTGACTTCGAACCTTTTGGTTCAGGTCCTTTTGTTCATATGGAATTAGAGCTCTGCAATCGCTTGCACCTAGACAAAGTTAATAGAAATTGACTTAGATAGCTTCCAACAAAACAATAGTGTTTGTTTGTAAAGTTTGTACTTACTTGGAGCACTATTAAGAACAGTATAACCTCCTTGATTGTCATTTTGGAAAGGTTGAATGGACATAAAGGAGCGTAATCCAGCAGGAGGTTCGAATTGGCATACAAGTTTGGGCAACTCAGGAAATTCAAACTGCAAACAAAGATAATAGAGTGTAGGATTAATATCACACTTCCTGTTGCAGTAGATGGCTAAAATCCAAAAAAATACATATTACCTTTACCAGAGCTCTACAATTATTCATATTTGTTGGCGTCACGGGTGGAGCAGGAGGTGGATGTGGATGATGAAACACGGAAGAAGATGTTGGATGAAAGGAATCAGACATTGCACGAGGTCTTGCATACGAAAATGCACTGGTCTCTCCAGTTCCACTAAATGTCAAATCTACAGTGGAACTGAAACTATAGGGGTACCGATGACCAAACCCATCCGCTGATGTACCTATAATGGACAAAAATGTCACGTACATATTATAAACAATGATCGAATAGCGAAATAACAGCAGTATTAATTACTTTATTTTTGTTTTTTATATTGATGACAAGAGAAACGCGTGGTAAATGAACCAAATAGGAATATATATATATGCTTACAGTCAGCAAAATCGGGTTCAGGAATATCACTGAGGAATCGTTTGGATGGTGAAGCAAATCCCCCATTATGTGGCCTTTCATGATTGAAGATATTACGAATATTTCTTGAATGATCTTCATCATCACTCACTTCATCTCTTTCCATTACCTCATCTTCAGTTACTGGCATAGGATGCTGTGCATGTGACAACAACACAGGTTCCATACTAACTTCACTTAGTTCATTCGTCGGTCTCAACTCCTCCTCAGTCTCATCAATCATACCATCTAAGCTGTCACTTGAAAAATTTTGAACAACAACAGACGAATCTAAAAATTCAGGGACTCCACTTCCACCAGCACAAATATTAGGAGACGTGGGTGGAGGTGGCGGAGGAGGGTCATCACCTTTGTCCTTAATACCAAGCAAAATACTTGGGGCACCATCAGGTCCTAGAAAACTTGAGCCAGCAGCACCCAACTGCTGATTTAGATCCGATTCGGATGATGAAGGTCCACTATCCTGAAGGTCAAGAATTGGGTCCCCTTGTTCGTTGATTACATTTACATTAACAATATCTAGATCATTGCTTTCATTCTCTGTCTCCACGCCCGAGTCCCCTCCGCCTGTTAGCATTGCCATGTTTCTACTGTTCCCTTTGAAACTTTCAAAATATCACTCAATGAAAGGGCAAGCTTAGCTTGTATTGTAGCCTAGTCTTGTCAATGTGAAGCTTCTCCAAAGCTGCAACGTTCCACATCAATCTTCAGAGTTTCCAAACCCGCGTCCCGTATACTTCCCAGTTAAGAGTTGGCCTCAACCTGACCTAACTGTAGTCCACAATAACTCAACTGAATATCAGCAGTAAAAAGTTATTCATGCTTCCTTTCCTTCTTGGCAGTTAACCAATCTAAAGCAGATACAAGTCCTCCAATGATTAAAATGTAAAATTTATGACCGAAAATTCATAATTAATATAGACACATCCACAAGAGTTTCTTTAACTACTACTGACTATAACTAACATGGAACTGCGCCAGCCTCCTCCACTAAATTTTATCCATCTCGTCCAGGGTCCAGGCGCCCAACAAATGACAGAGGTATCAGGAGTGAGTCGTTTGTTTGTCGTGGTCCGATTACTGATTCAGTTCAGTGTAATTACATAAAATCTAAAGTGTGTAACTGATGAACTAGCTCGGAGGAACCTAACTTAAGTAACTTAACTTGTAAATTGTCCCTGTTCAAATAAAATATTTAAATGTCCCTATTTCTTCATTCTTACAGTTAGCAAACACACATCGACTCACAAACTGGTTTAACTACTCACACATTTTGTTAAAAAGATTGTTGTTTTTTCCAACATCCTCTCCCAAAAATATCACGACATTAACCAGCTGATTGGATGGATATCAAAATATCCATATCCCATCCAATTGTCACATAAAACTGTCTGTTTGATGTGTTCCTAAAATTGTTGTTCAAAACCTCATTTTGCCTTCAGATAACAACACGCAAGGAGGGTGCATTTAGAGGACCATGATTGAGTTAAAATTAGCATGTGTCTGTGTTATAATATGTTCCTACATTAAATACAATCAAGAATAAGACGAACGAATTGAAAGGAATGCTACAAAGTTTTTCGGCCTTCAATTGCTCATTGCTCTTGCAGAACTCTGCCTTGATTTGCCTTCTATGCTCATAAAACTATCAGCAGCACGGCCATATCATCAGATCTGAAGAAGAAGAAGAAGAAGAGAGGATGAAGCAGTTGAAGTATAAAAAGGAGATTCAGTCAATTCATGTAAAATAGAGAGACAAATCCAATGCAAAATATACATGAAATTTTTTGTTCGGTATCCCTTCTCTCTCGTATACTTAACTCAAACCCAAACCAATTTTATCACATTTCCCTTCGTGGATAAGATTGACTTTTTGTATGTTAAAAAGCCATTTGGTTTTAGGTTTTAGGAGACCCCGCTTACAACTCTTTATGGATGGGAGAGCCGATCATGTGTTTTTACCTACCGCAAATAAGATACTACTGGGCAGTGTCTGCCGTCTGCTTCTCCATAAAGGTGATTTTTTTAGGTATAAAATACAGAGAAGCAACTTGGCTCTTTGTTCCTGCTACTTTTGTTCGTTTATGCATATTACAATATCATCCTAATAGTAATATGCCTAATGATCTTGGATGAACATTATTATCCGATCCAATCATCTTGGTTGCGTGTAGCTTTCTGTAAAATGACTTTATTTCTGTACTTACAACCATCACTGACCAACTACATAATATGACGTTGTCACAATATTCTTTAACAGCGAATCAATTATTGTAGTATACAAAATTGCATCATTTGGAAACTTTTTTTCATCCCAATAATGTAAAATCATACTATGTGTCAATGACAATTAAGTTGTCAATCCGTTGTGTTTTGTACTCGGTTCGGTTTCAGCCGTTTGGAGGTGAAAATGTTAAGTAAGAATGAAAGTTTCATTCCCCTAGACTTAGTTACAAAAAACAACAAGGAACATGATAAAAGGATGACACCAAAACTTATGATGGTAATTGCTCTCGATAAATTTCTTATTCCAAATATGGAAGTTGTGGCTAGAATGATTGACTTTGTCCCTTTGATGCTATCCACTTCGAATCCTGTAATTTTAATGCAAGAATCGAAATAGTTATATTCTCTGCATGAATGTCTCTTTTTCAGTATGACTATGGGTAACCATACTGTATTCAATTCCAAATTTATATGATCCCCTACAAAGAACTTTGTCTTCGGCACAACCCTCCACATGTCCTCGTATGGCTCCATATAATTTCCTTACGGTTGAAGAGTGATGTGGCTGCATCCAGTTGATAAAGGCTGGACTTTTAACACCTCCACTGTGAAACCATTCTTTCCAAAGCTTTTCAGACCAATCTATTTTCATGGATTTACTTTTAAGTTTTAAAATACATGCGCCTATTATTAAGTGTGAGAATTATTTAGTTTTACTGCAACTTACGCTTTGGCCACGTGAACTCCCTTATGAAGTTTCCATTTTTGTACTGCTCATAATTCAAAGGATCCAATCCTGGAGGTTGACCATACTTATGAGTTTTAAAGTCCGTTAATGAAATGTAACTGTCATCAATTGGTATTTCTGCTCCTGTCCCGTTTTTCAAGGTAAAGACGTCACTAAACATTGAGCCAGCCAAGGATCCACATGGATAATGAATTTTTTGGTCTCTGTCTAGCAGAAAGTATATAAACCTTACCATAATTATTTTTATTAATTATTTTTTGCTATAAGCAAGCACCCAATAAGATATTTAGTCATGAATAACCTTTTAACTGAGCTGGACTACATCCATACGGGATAATTGGCACGTCTTCAGAGTCATATATTCTTCCAAAAAGCTCGTTATCATCTTTGGACTTTGTATACAAGCGATGATTCTGGTGAAAGTTTGTGATTTCATAGTAGATATATACTGGGGCCTGCAAAAATACAGAACATGCTGCAAGTAAGGAGGGATACTCATATTTATATGGTTGTACTAATAATGAAGATAACTGTAAATTCCGTACGAACATTCATGTGGAACGGAACTGTAAATTCAATCGAGCAAATCCCATCCGACACGTGTGCACATGTTTCTTTGCAACTGGATCCCCTTAAGATAATCTGCATAATGTCTTCTCTCAATTTTTTGCACTCATTTCCTGATGAGTAAGGGATGGTTATCTCAGTTGTATTTAGGAGATCGAGGAAAAGCATACAAACTCCCAGGAGCGTTATCAGACCTCCTAACAAGGAAAACTGCTTCCAAACTGTTTTTGGAGTAACATTTGGCTCCCACCCATCCAGCTTCTGCTGACTAAATTTGGTTTCTGAAGAAATTAAAGACATTTATATGGGTTCTATGAAACATTTTATCATATAGTAGCAGCGATTAATAATAATATGTGAAGCACATTGGTAAAAACCCATTTCACATACATACTCAACGATAGCTTGGAACACTCTAGTTCCGTGTAACTTTCCGATGTTAGGTGTTCGATAAGGTCAGGTTCGGAGTCTCGATTCGAAGCATTAGCATGTTCGGTCGCAAAATCTGTTAAATTAGTATCTGATGGAGTACGCCTCAGTTGAGTGTGAGAATTTTCACACTTTATTGGGACTTCTTCCGGTGAATCTTCGGGTACAGGGGCTAACTCCAAAGCAATCATGTCAATGATACGACTATTACTCCTGTTTCTTATAACTTCGTAAACTGATGGCTCCTCCTCCTCCTTCACTGACTGTTTTACATTCGGGTGACATTTACAGAACGTTGATGCTCTTGCGCCCATCTTAATATGCTTTCCTTCGATCGATTCTCTTTATACAATGAGGCTTGATGAATGTATGGAGACCTGCACGAAACAAAAGTTCCTGCCGAGAAACGCACACACCATTGCAAATTAAAGTATGCAATTTAGACAAAACCATTGATTCATTTTTGAAGCTGTAAGGATTTCTTAATGAACCAGTCTAAATATTATACACCTAATATCTAACCACAATGTAGTAAAGTATGAACTGTAAGTAAAGCTAACCCTTGCATTTATACAAGTTGACAAGAATTTTAATTTGAAAATATATAGCTGCTTTTATATAGTTGTGGTTATCAATAATATTATTGCAAGTGACAGTTACAACATTACTGCTCATCTGGTGGAGCATTCAGGAAATTAAGGGTTTTGCATCCTTTTTACAGGCCTGACTATGGAAACACTCAACTATGCATTTTCATCGGTGCTTATCTTGTAGGGAATCTGGGAGCAGAATCATACAAATTGCAACTGGTCATCTGCCTCAATGCAATGCAGTTTTTTCTGTAGTAATCTAGCACTGTAATTAAAGCAAGCAAATGTCTACGCGCAAGCAGAAATAAACTATTGCTTGTTGAAAAGTATTTATATTCTGATTAAAGTTATGCACTATTAAATTGTTTGGGTTTTTAATTTTGTTTAAACGCATTGAATATGATAAATATCATGCTGACCAAAAAATTAAAATTAATGAAACATCAAAACCGTGAGAAATTTACACAGTGAATTAATTACATTTCATAATATAATGCATATTCTTTCTGGATCCATTAAAAGTTGGGCTGTTAAATGTTTTTTTATTTCGCACACGTGTACAACGGTTGACTGTGCGCTGGAACGTGGTTTTTATTTCATCGTCCCTGGTTTTAATAATACCATGATGAAGATGATGTGTGAAGCTTACTTACTAGCAGACATCATCGCGTTTGTAAGATAAAGAATATACTTTGCGTGTATCATTTTTGTAAAGAATCTTTCATATTTTTTCAACAATTAAAAACTTACACAATAGGAGCCGACGCGCTCCTATCTAAATTATACGGCTTGACTGTGGTTGCGTGTCTGATTCACATGACTTTCATGCATTCTAAAAAAAATTGCCTTTGTACCCAATATCATTACAAAAATCATGCGTGTAGGGAGGGATGAAAGGTTGAGTGTTGAAATTGGATGTGAATACGGTAGTAGACTGAATACGGTGTTACAACGCAACTGGAGATGCACAAAAAACTGATATTTAAACTGGACTGGTTAAATACTGGACATAAGCATCCACCTCATTTTTTTGTAAAGATGATTAGTGCAAAAGGTAGACCTGGTAAAAATAACGTGGTTGTGATGTAATGATCATGACTAGACTAAATCTACCTAAAGTTGGATTTGGATATTCATCTTTGCTCTTTAGACTTTACTGATGATGATGAAAGAATATCGCTTTGTATACTACTATATCATATAGGACATGCAAAAATATTTGCACCAAACATTTATAAGCTTATAGCCAATGATGCGAAGGAACTATCTTAACACAATGTGATACTATAGTCGTTCGTTTAACATACAATGTCACTACATCTACATGCATTAAACAAGCATAAGCATGTTATATGATTGTGAAGGACTTGGACTAACGGACATCATCATCATCATCGCATCGCCTGCACTTGAATACAATCTTCAAGGTTTCATCACTAAAATGTTGCGTATGTATTATGTATCCATCCGTATGCTTTATATATGCAGACTGCATACTATATATGTAATCAGTTGTGCATGGCGAAGCCATCGTCAATTTAGTATCATATCATGATGATGTTAAAAACCTAAACTATGTATAGTACCGTATCTCTAATCGCCAAAGTCAAGTCCAAAGGCATTCATTTTGTTCACAATGAGATAACATTCACTAATGATATCAACATATATCATGTATCATGGTTGAATCAAGCTGGACTATGAAAATTGGTAGATTGTCATTATCATACTTTTCCTTTCCAGTTTGGCTGTATTCAGGTTGAAGTTTTTGGATTTAAATTAAACCAACTGGAAAGTGAAAGAGGAGCACAGTTCCATTTTGGAAATGTAATTGGAAACAGATCGTTTAGCATAACTTATTCACAATGGATTACCAAGAAATTCTCTTGAAAATTTTAGCAGTGCTAACTACTTTCCTCCGAGTGGTTTATTGGTACTTGGAGGCATTGTTTAGACAATTTGTTCCTCCTCCCATGAAAACCATTGATGGGGAAACAGTTTTGGTGACTGGCGCTGCTGGAGGAATTGGAAAGGAGATTTGTAGACACCTTGTTCAAAGTGCTTCCAACATCAAGCTTGTTCTTTGGGATTTGAATCTTAACGATTTAGAAAAGTTGGCAGAGGAGCTCAAGAAAAATGGAAAAGGAGCAAAGGTGTTTCCATTTGCTGTAGATATTTCTACCAGAGAAAATATTGAGGCTGCTTGTAAGCTGGTAAGAGCTCCATCATTATACTTTCATATATAAGTAATCTTAAGAAGCCCCAATAAAGTGGACAATTTACTATTTACATTATTATCAAGAAATAATGTAGCAACTAACAAAATCACATTTATTTTTTTCCAAACACAAAGGTCAAGGACACAGTTGGATCAGTCAATATCGTTTTTAACAATGCGGGTATAGCTCCCACAGGAAATTTCCTTCAATTGTCAAATGAGCAAATTGAAAAGACAATTGACATCAACCTCAAGAGCCACTTTTGGACCATCCGTGAACTCCTTCCCGACATGATTACCAAAAATCACGGGAGAATCATTAATGTTTGCTCAATGGGAGGTCTCAAAGCTGCTCCACTGTCATTTCCATACTTTGCAGCCAAGTTTGGAGTAAATGGATACACGGAAGCCTTGAAATTGGAATTAGAAATGTTTAAGCTGGATGGAATCAAAGTTTCCACCGTTTATCCATACTTTGTACAAACTCCATTGATCAAAACGCTTACAGTAGACAAAGAGAAGATGAACCAGGTGCCAGGCCCTTTCCGACGGTTTTTGGACGCTGCTGAAGTAGGAAGAAAAATCGTGGATGGCATGCGTCGTGAATATGAACATATTTACTTGCCAGCTAGCATTCCTATAATTGTATTAATGGACTCGTAAGTGTTTTTCTTTAAAAAGTTAACTTGCTATAAGCCGACATTGACACGTTAAAGATCAAATCTTCGTGATCAAGGATCAAATGAAATGATATCAATATCATGCCCATTTGTTATTAACGATAAAATATTTATCTTTATTATTTTGCAGATTGATACCAATGAAGCTTCGTAAACTGTTCAATTCACATCATTCTACAAGTTTTATGTATAAAGATGCAGAGGAGCAAAAACTATTTAACACCCCGTTTCTAGTCACATCTCCAATGAAAAATGGGAAAGTAGAGAAGAAAGAAGAGTAATTTTTTATGAACTATATAGTTGTTAAGAGTATTTCAAATCAATTTATCAATAAATAAAGCTTAGTACGGTACTGACAAACAATACTGATACTTAATGCGAAATATATCGATTTCCGTATAGTATCAAGAATGATAAATGAATCTGTTATTTCTCGTTTTTGCTAGAAACCCAACAATCTACCTACTTTTTCTGCAATTTATATGGATTATGCTAGTTCGTTTACCAGTTGCAAAAGACTCTCATTACAGAGCAATTTCTTGCGTAACTTGCCGTATCATTGATCTACATGTACAATACAGCATACATAAAACATACGCACTTGAGACTGAGACCAACATTAATTTAAGCCGGAATAAGGAAGCTAACAAAGCAAGTCTTGATTATGATTACGCACTACCTAAAACATTCATCTTGCTCAAAGCGACTTTTTGCATAATTTAGCATATAGTAACAGTCGTACAGTGTTCCAAACACAAAGACGATCACATTGGTTATTACATAACTCCTACAAGAACCAAACCAATGCCTACTCTTCCTTCTGCAGAAACAAAGACCTTGAATTTTTTTGTTGAGTTAGTAGTTAGTTGAGCATTATGTATGGTCAATCAGAATGCATCAGCCAACAACAAAGATAATGTTGATCATGGTTAGGTCATGAATCCTATTGAAGCTCAAATCAGTTTGCAATGCAAACTTTGCATTACATAGGTATGATAGTCTTTTCAACTTCACGCCACATGTGACAGAGATACAATAAAAAGAACAAGCATTTTGTCAAAGCAAATCACTAGTGCTATGCTGCCTGACATATTAAACATTAAATGTAGTTTATACTTTAAATAGTAAGCTTAAACTCAAGTATCAAGTCCAATTGTCACATCACGAAATAAAGTAAGTGAGCTCACGTAAATATATTATGCACGTCTTTTTTTATTTCTCTATATACTGTTTATGCTTCTACCTACCACTAACGACAATCGCTTTTCGATATAAAGTACATAATTTATGGATTTTAATCATTCTGTTTGCTCTACTTCCATGAAGTCATTTCCATACTTCATTTGAAATCAGTTTTAGCAACGTGCTTGCAATTTCCATGCAGTATGGATGGATGCATGATATAAAAACTGACTGCCGACAATCAAATGTATATATTTATGCATTTAATGGCATGCATATTTTTCGAATAAAAAAGCTACTTTTACTTAAAATAAAATAACATCAATATCATGAAAATCCATTCTAGCATCCTTACAAGGCTAATAATAATAAGTTTTGCAAAGACCAATAATAATGATCACGTAATAATAAATCATAAAGTGGTGCATAATGAAATCAGTTTGATGTAATGCATATTTCGAACGTTTCAAAGTCATTCTCTAAACGTAGAATGTAAGACGATAGTTTTGCATGTATTTTAATTTTATCCAGATGCATAATGTCTCTGGGAATGCGAGCAATACATGTCCCTTCGGTTCAAAGTAAATGCATAACATATATTTTTGTACACAATTTTATGGATATGGGATCCAGTTCCAGTTCCAGATCCAAAGTATTCAAGTTACCCAATGAGCGTACTATCAACAAGCGGCCGAAAGAAACCATGCGGTTGACAATGGATCTCTTGGGTGGTGATGATGATGATGATGATAATGCTGTGCTGCTGCTGTCAGTGAGAAAAGATGTAGTATATCTATCTTCTTACTCTTCTTAGGTATAAAATTGTACTTAAATGTATATGCTTATGTATACGATTTTTTTTTATACACAAGAGGATCCGCTATCCGATCCAATCCAAATGTTGAATGAACGGACACGAGCATCGAACAGAGTGAGAAGAGAAGTTGAGTTTTTTATATTGAAGAGGTGATTGCTTTTTTCTCTTCTTCAGAAAAGAAAGGAATTTACATGTAGCTCAGCAGGCGAACCGAGAGCTAAGCTATAATACATTCGTTGACAACATTGCATTGCATTGAACTGAACAGAACAGTGAGAAGATAAAGATAGCGAAAAAACTTCTTTTTTCTTGCAATAATAATGTGCTCTGGCGAGTCAACGTACTTTTGAATTGAAAAATGCTCTTCCTTTTGTCATCTCTTCTGACAATTCTTCGGCACATTTTGAGATCAAGGTGCATTTAAACTTTTGACTGAGGGAGGTTATTTCTAGTTAGCAAGAAATGTTGACTGTTTGATTGGATTGATCACGGAAGTGTAAAAAGCGGTTTTTGTGTTATTTTGGAGCGTGTTGAAAGGAAGGTGGAAGAGGGAGGGAGGAATGGTCAATTGACACATTAATATCGTATCATTGACCTTTAAGCTAGTCAGGTCGATTAGACCAGTTTAATTACGGTCAACAGTAGTTGGTTTCGGAGGTTGATCACTGGTTGCATTTGTTAAATGAGGTTTGTTCGAAGTTTGTGGTTGTTGATGAAGTGTGGTGTTTGGTTGAAATTTGAATGAGGTCAGCATTCCGTTTTTTCGTTACAAATTTGTGTTCATTGTTAAAATGAGTTCGGCTAATGGGCACGGCAGTCAAAAAATTAAAGTGGAGGCGCCGGGAGCCGTCATCACCACCTCCGGTGAAGGCGTTGTGCAAGTAAAACTTGAGAATGGGGGAGGAACTAATGGAGTCGTCCCACAAGTTAATGGCTTTGCGACCAAGAAGGAGCTTAATGGAAACAAAATAATGAATGGGACTTCCGAAATTTCAAATGGCATCGTTTCCGGAACTGATGAAGATAGTATGATGAGTGGTATGGAAGATATTAAAATTTCGGATGGTATGGATGTGGATGAAGAAATGCCTGTCGGGGTCTCAGCTAATGGAATGGCTTTCAAAGAGGAACCAGCTAGGGCTAATAGTGCATTTGGTAATTCATTTGCAACTGTAAAAATTGAACCGGAGGGCCCAGTGGATGGCATGATTGTAAGAAAAAAATTCAAGCTAAATTCAAGATATTTAAGACATTAGATGACTGGTACTGGTTGTTAAAAGAATATGTAATCAATTTGCATTTTTTATTTTTAGAGTGCTCCTCAACCGCCTCTGTTAGTTCCCAAATGTGCCAATGGTAAATTAGCCTGTATGTTAGACGGATCTCCGGTGTTTCCTTGCAAAAGATGCCATCGGGTGTTTTATTGCTCGGAAGGCCACCGTAAACAACATTGTGGGGAACATCAGCCTGACTGCAAAACTGTTTCGAGCTTAGAAGGTAGGTAGCTACAAGTTATATAGTCAACATAAACAAATGATGTGGTGTTAGTTTTGTTGTTCACTAAATAACATTATTGTTTTGTTTTTTAGTGATTGGTTATGAGGAGGAGTATTCAATGTGGCTGAAACACGCTGCTCCGCATCTTTACGATGTGTGTCTGAATTTCG
The DNA here is from genome assembly GCA_964034955.1 of Orchesella flavescens. Taxonomy (NCBI): domain Eukaryota; kingdom Metazoa; phylum Arthropoda; class Collembola; order Entomobryomorpha; family Orchesellidae; genus Orchesella; species Orchesella flavescens. Next base: position 31,641,609 of record OZ035954.1, on the reverse strand, counting down.
TTTTGGTTTGGCCTTCCTTGACTGTTCAATGGCTTCCAGACATAATTGAGTACGTCATGCCGTAATCAAATTATATTATTAAAATATTAACGTTTATTAACCAAATGCATTATTATAGTATGCTAGTAACTTGTTTTAATGCATTTTTTATTTGCATTATAGACGTGAAAATAATATCTTACGACATCATCTTTTGTTGGGAACAATGACAAACCAAGAGCAAAATCATCTTCTCATTTGTGGCATTGATGTTCCTGACCGTAACAAGACTGACAACGTTTCTGAACATGCTGGCAAATTCACGGGGACGATGTATGTTTTAAAGCGGATAAACCATGAAGGTATGGAATCCCAATCAATCACCAATTTATCTTATTAAGTTTGTTGCATTCGAAAATATCATAAGTGTATTTTAATTTGTAATAATAGCTGAAGTTAATAGAGCCCGATACATGCCGCAAGATACCAATATTATCGCAACAAAGTCATCCTCACCCGAAGTGTTCATCTTTGATTGTTCTAAGTATCCCGAGGTTCCCGAAGATTCGAAATTCTCTCCATTACTTCGTTTGCGAGGTCATCAAAAGGAAGGGTAAGCGTGTTGACATTTTCTGGGCGTGTATACATATTCATCGTTGTACTGTTGTTAAAGTAGCAGTTGTGGATGAGTATAAAACCATTTTTTTTACTTCCTTCATTCTTCTAGTTTTGGCCTATCGTGGAACTTGAAGGAAAAAGGAAAATTATTGTCTGGCTCCAATGATGCATTGATTTGCCTTTGGGATTTAAATAAAACTTCCAGTACCGAAAACAATATTAGGTATTTAAGTGCTAGCCGTACCTTTCGTGCTCATGAAGACGTGGTAGAAGATGTGGACTGGCATCCGGAGCAGAAACATTTGTTTGCGTCTGTTGGTGATGACAAAGTGAGTAATGATAACACCAGCAGTACAACACCACTTATAGTTTTTTTTATTTTGTTCATTAGAAACTTTGAATTGAAATTAAATTGTAATTTATCTATAAAACAAACTTTCAGAGACTGATCTTGTGGGACACGCGTGGTGCTGTTTCTGAAGAAGCTGTTTTTATAGGAAAAGATGTTCATGAGCGGGATGTGAACGCAGTATGTTTCTCGCCATTCTCTGAATATGCATTAGCCACTGGAAGTTCAGATTCCGTAAGTTTTGGTAGCATCTCTATCAATAGTTTCATTAGTATATTTTTATAATCTTTCAATGACGCAATATAAATGTTTTTGATAAGACGGTAGCAATTTGGGACATGAGAAATATGAGTAGGAAAGTACATTCCCTGGCGTATCATCGTGCTGAAGTTATGCAAGTCCAATGGTCTCCTCACAATGGTTCTATTCTTGCCTCCACTGGAAAAGACAATCGCGTGTTTGTTTGGGACCTGTCCAAATCCGTTAAAGGGGATGCACAATCGCAAATTGCTGAGGATGATCCAGCTCCAAGTGAACTTGCTTTCATTCATGGAGGTCACGTATCCAATGTGAACGACATTTCATGGAATCTTCATGAAACCGGAATGATAGCTTCAGTTACAGAGGACAATATTTTACAGGTTTGATTATAACAATATTTATAAATAAATTTTATTCGGCAATTCAATTTACTAATTGCAGTAATTTCACTGCCTAGTGCTAGCACATTATGTAATTATATCTCTTATATATCATTCACAGGTTTGGAAAATTTCTGAAGACTTGCAGGCTGTGTATATGGCAGATGGGGATTCGGATGACGACTCGGCTGGATCTGCATCTGAAATAATGGACGATTAAAATGTGTTCAGTAATGTATTGCTTTTTGCTTACATATTTATTTTGCATTTGCTGTGGAAAACATTTATTTAATTAGAATTACGAAACGGAATTAATAATTATTGTTTCTTACACTTCATGTGCCAGTGCCTATCAGTATGTTTTCATTATCCAATTATTATTGGTTACAACTTTTCTAAATGTCTTTTCGGTTTTCCAATAATTATTGTTTCACTAAAATGATCGTATTACCGTGTTGGCCTATTTTTCTTATATCAAAATCAAAGGATGAACACAGATGATTGATAATTTAACTGTAGCGGAAAATTTGTGTTTTCGAGTTCTTGTCAATTTAATGATAATAAATTGATTGTTAGATAATTTTTGGTATCTAAATGCAATTTCGATGTAAAACGCTTATAATGGACCGTTTTAATAGGATGTTACTTATTAGTAAAATGTATTTTGTATATTTTAATGGTTAGCTTAAAATGCAATGCTCTCTTCATGATCTCTCACAGACGTGCTCAACTTTCTACTTTAGTATCTATCTATATACCGACCATTGTGTTCGATTTAACTTAAAATGTCGTTTGGTACGAGGTAAAATCCTTGCTGAGATTGTATTGCATAATGCAGTTAAAATTTTTGTCACGCCAGATTCAACTGACGGTTTATACCTTATACGTATACATACATTTCAGTTTAAACGGGTACCTCCAACTATGTTTAATTCAGGGAGAATATATGTTAGACTTGTTAAGAGTTGGCCACGGGTTTGCATTACGATGTATAAACAAAAACATAAACCATTTTAATTGGTTTTTACAAGGTCAAATGTCAATATTATGTATTTGCCCTCTCTGACCAAAATTGCCAAGTTATCAATGATCTTTGGATCTATAACTATAATGTTAGACATATAAATTATATAAATGTGGTTTGTTGATTATCAATGATGTGTAAATAGGTACACATGTAATTGCTGTGAAATAGCATATTTTTGCAAATAAAGACGCTTTACAAGTTATATGTTGAATTGAAATTTTTATGTATGATTAATATAATGGTGTTATTAAAGTAGGGATGAGATACACCGTCGCCGTCATTTTTATAGTTTGCACACAGGCATGTACAGTCAAGTTTTTTAACGATTTGTTGAAATAAATATGCAGAACATTTGTATTCTAGGCTCTGGTTTAGTAAGCAGTAGTGTCATAAACTTTTTCTACAATGACAAATCGGGAAAGTACCGTATTGTGGTCGGTAAGTCGGCAGTAAATAATATTAAACCGTTCTTGTAGGCTAATGGTATTCGAAATTACTCATTTTCACTTAATTAGGGTCCAAATTGGTCCACGAAATTATATCATTGCAACAAAGGTACCCTTCCATCAAGACTATACATCTGGACGTGACTTCCTTATCGGATGAAAAGCAGTTAAATCTTATGATCGCAGAATCGGATATTGTGATATCACTTCTCACAAACGAGATGCATGTTCCAGTAAGGTGTTATATCTATACATTTATTTACATGCCATTTTTATGTCATGTCTTGGTCATGTTAGTTATTTGCATTTATATTCGTTAAAAAAGTTTCTATTGAAGTTGATCTGCGTACATTTACAGATTGCAAAAAAATGCATTGAATTTGGCGTTAATATGGTTCATGCAAGTTACTGCACTAAAGAAATGATGGAACTTGATGCTAAGGCAAGAGAAAATCGTGTGACAATACTTAATGAAATTGGTTTGGATCCCGGAATAGATCATTTTCTAGCCAAAAAAGCAATTGATGAAATCCATGCTGAAACTGGATCCAAGGTGGCACATACATTTTACAAATGTGAAAAACTATTCAATTTATACATAATGTATAATGCATCTGATAATATCTGTACCTCGTTTAATGCCACAGGTTACAGCTTTCATATCATACTGCGGAGGACTTCCTGAGCCAAAAATTTCGTCCAGCAACACCTTACGCTACAAATTTTCTTGGAGCCCTAAGACTGCTTTAGGAAATCTGCTTAATCCTGCAAAATATTTGGAAAGAAATAAAGTTGGGATAAGCATATATTTAGTTAAATTATAGTTTAAGCGTTTTAACTTATTTGAAGTTTCGTTAATTGAAAGGTATTCGAGATTCCAGCAGGAGGAGAACTCATCGATGCAATTACAGACATGGATTTCCTGACAGAGCTTCAATTAGAAGGATATCCAAATCGGGACAGTTTGATATATAAGGATTTGTATGGTATACATGAGGCAACAGATATTATTCGTGGAACTCTCAGATATAGAGGCTTTGGAAGAGTAGTTAAAACACTTCACAAACTACAGCTTCTCAGTTCTAAACCTACGAAGGAATTATTTAATGATGGAGACATCAATAGCTCTCCAAAGAGTTGGGTAAAGTCTTCTTGATGCATTGTATCCACTTGCAGTATTACTCCATATTATACTTATAGACTGAGTTTCATTGATAACATTCTAGAGCGACTTGATAGAGAAAATCGTTCAGAATGCAGGCAAAGGCAAACTTCCATTGAATCCAGAAGAAAAATGTGTTAGGATCATGTTGAAAGAATATGGTTTCACAATGGATGAAGTGACTGCAATTAGCGATCTTGGTCTCCTTAGCCAAGAACCTCAACTCAATCTAAACGACACACTTATTGACACGCTAGCAGAGCATCTTACAAAGAAATTAAGTTTTGGTACATACATACACTCAGTGTTGTAAATTAGTAAAAATTGTCATAATTTTCTCAAATGAAACATTTCAGAAAAAAATGAACGAGATATGGTGATTCTCAGACATGAAATACGATCCAAGAAATCTAATGGGGATGAAGAAATTCGCGAGATTGAATTTATAGAATATGGGGAACAAGACAGTGGAGGATTTTCGGTGATGTCAAAAACCGTTGGGTTATCGATTGGTTATGCAGCAAAGCTTCTTCTGAATGGTAAAACATTTAATCATAATAACAAAGTCACACTTATTAGTACAAGCTATTTATGTGTTTGTATATTACAGGTAGTATAAAACAGTTGGGAGTGATCTACCCATTCTCACAAGATATCTATGAGCCTATCTTGCAACAACTTGAACAAGAAGGGCTTACGTTTAAAGAAACTAAGATTATCAAACATGCATCAATCTAATTTTAATTAATAGAAAACAGAAATAAAACGATAATTATTACTACCGATTTTAAAGTAACAGCTTCATATAGATACTTTACGCAACAAAATACAATATAATCAGAAGTATACTCATTAGTTTCCTATCCTGTAATAACAACTTTGAAGCTTTGGCCTTTTTAATGAACAAGTCCTTACTGAACAGTTCATTCAAGGCTTGTCGGTAATCATGGTAGACAATTGTTCCTCCAGGATAATTTCGATTTCCAGCTGCAAGCAACAGGTGGACAGGCTTCTTCTTGAAATTAAAGCTCAATTTTTCGTTACCACCTGACGCAATGGAGATCAAAAGAGTAGGTTCATATTTGACCATGTTAAGCACAAATTGTGTTTTCATATCAAAAGTGCACAAGATCTGGTTTTTCTCAGCACTGCTGTAGCTTTGTTGATTGAAGATAAAGTAGTTATAATCAACTTGACCAGGATATATGTTAGCCCTTCCAAAGTTAATGCTAACATACGAATTAACTTCTCTGAGACCATTCGCGACGCAAGAAATAACTAAATCTGTCCCCATTCTGGTGTCTTTGCTAAATCCAACGGATGCATATCCAAGGGGTCGTATTACTTTCCTGTAACTCCTGTCGTCAGGAATGGAACTGTACACATGAGCCTTAATTGTGTCAAAGTCTTTGTTTGACTTCGGAACTTCCACGATAAACATCACGGGACAGCGACCTGTGTGTTTATAAACCAGCATTATTAGGATACTTCATTTTTCACAATATTTGTGATTTTACGTAGTAATAGGATGTGGGTATGCCTAACCTGTATGAACGCAATTGAGTTGATCATTGGGTGGGTAGCATGCAATGTATAGGTCAGAATAACTTTTAGGATCGTCACACTTTTTTAAAACTTGTAAAATTGCTCTCTGATTCTTTTCTTCGATATCCAAATCGTCAGCTAAAGTTGGTGAAGCGGGTAGTAAATTCACATCAAGTTTAGATGCAGCAAAATCCAAGGAATTGTACGGGCTGATTTCTGATCCAGTGAAAACTTTGTAAGCTGCATTCTTATTGAAAAATGGCCTTATCACCTCATCAGTTTTCCCTTCTCGTTCTACGTAACCAGATGCAAGTTTGACAGTCATTGGGAAATGACTTGGGTTTCCAAACAATCCAGCATTGGGCACGGGGGGTACGATGCTCATGTTACTTTCTTGAATGACAAATTGGCAGCCCATAGAAAGGACTTCTTCATCAAATGTCACTCTCGAAAATACAACTCCCATCCCTGTCAAGCCATAAATTATGAAAAGCATATTATATATTAATTGAGAAAAGTGTAGTAATTTTTTAACAACCAACAAAGATTATGTACCTGATTCCGTGTGCGGATTTGTATTAATAATTTTGTATGCCTTAAACGCTGGGTTTCCCGCAGCGTCAACCTCATCTGAAACCTTCGTCCACATTGAAATCCGGAAACGTGGAGTCTCATCAGCAATGCAGACGTACCATAGATCGTTCTCATGCAGTTTTCGTGGAGGGGGTGCAACTGCAGCTCCATTTTTTACAAAAGATATTGCAACAAATTCCGTCTTGCGACCTAAAAAGTAGATAATATATTGTAGAGCTAATACACACATCAAAAAAATTATTCCTCGATAGTATTAACTCCGAGATAAGTAGCATCGTTTCGTTCAATCAAGCTTACATCTTCGTCCTGTTCTGTCATCCCATTTTTTGCGACACGATGGCACAGGAACACCAGTATAGTCCTTGATGCCCCAAGTTTCAGGACTCCCAAGCGTCCGGTGTAACGTAACAGTAAAGAATCTATCAGGCTTTCCAGATTTTTCACGATACCGCTCCTGAGCTTTGCTATTGTAGCAGAAGGATTCTTTAATGGGATCAGTGCCTGAAATATAGAAAGTGTGTCCTTTTAGTACAAACATGGATATTTTTCTGACGACCAAACCAAAAAAAAAAAACTTTCTTCAAACAAAAACTCACCGAAAAAGTCGCAATACATCTCCCCATTCGTATCAGAATTGTGCATTGCGACGGACGCAATCATTTCACATTCAAAGTTGACAACATTGCAAGGTGTCTTAGTCGGTGTATTACCCGCATAAAAACACTGTCCATCACAGTAGCGCTGCATTTCTCTCAAATTTGGGTAGAGTGCCTTGTTCACCGTGGTTCGAGTTTTGGGAGTAAACACCGGTGAAGTAGGTGATGAAACATCTACCGGAGTGGTGTAAACGCGCTCTTCCCTTGGCAATTGGTTTTGAAGCGTCCAGTAAACCGACCCCTTCACTTGGACTGCCAACAAGAACACTGTGCTCATAAATAATATCCAAAGCCATCGCGTAAAGAAAAACGCTGATGCAGAACCAGATGGAGTTTTCCTTCTAAAGAATAATTTCTCCATCATTTAACGATAATGGTACTAAATAAACTAAGGATGTTAATGTGCCACTTTTGATTTAAGTAATCAACAGTTTCCAATCTTCCTCAACACGTGTGTACAACGATGCAGTTTATTAGCTTGCAGTTGCAGAATGTTCATGATTGAATGCAAGAGCTTGAGCATCCAGGCGCCCAATCTCAATGGAAGGTTGACTGACCTTGAAATTCTGGATGGATGTAAAACAGTACAGAGCTTGCCGAAGACAATAATTTGAAGGTCAGGTTAGTTTTAACCTTTAATTAAATTGTGTTTATTTTTTCAAAGAAGACGTATTTAATGGTGCAATTGCATAAAAATTAAGAATGATATTAATAATAATTAACATAATAATAACAAATTTTGTCAATAGCTGTCTATTAATATAGCTTATTGTAGTATCAAACTAATTAAAAATTAAGAATAATCATCTTTTCCTAATTTGTATGCAATCTTCCCCACCAGGCCCATAACTGATTGTATTATACGCACACCCTGGGGCTACTTGCTTTCTTTGAGTGACCTCAATTAGCTCCTCTGTTCTTACATTTCTTAATGTACTTTGAGCAAAGTCCATTTCTGGTGATGGTAGTGGTGGATTTGGTCCAGCAGACCTTTGACTGTTTGCTACTGGCTCATCTTGAAGTGGAGGCTCATTAGCAAATTCAGACTCATATGGTGGCTCTGGGAACTGCTCATATTGATGAAAGGGATTATATCCATTTTCAGGCTCTTGACCGGGTGGTGGACGACCACCTCCTGGGAATAGATTTCTGGGGAATGGAAAGCCAGGAGGTGGCGGTTGCTGATTGCCAGATTGTGGATTTTGTGGAGCAGCGAATCTGTTAAGGTTGTAGTTTGCTCCGGGAAAGAATGTAGGTGCAGGAGGAGTAGGAGTAGGTTGGGAAGATGAAAATGCTGGATTTGATTGTGGGGATGGGGGCAATGCGAACCGATTACTTCCTGGAACTGGGAGCTCCAAGGAAGGATGATTAGGACGGCCAGGACTTGGTTGTCGTTGAGGGGCAAAGAAAAACGTTTCCGGTTGTTCTGCGTTGGAGTCTTGCCGGTTGTCAATAGGTGAAAGTTGTTGGTGAGGTTCCAAGGCAGCTTGGCTAGGTGGTGGTCTTTGAGCAGGGAAGAAAAATGTTTGAGGTTCTTCTACGTTTGAATCACTCCTTTCTTGCATACCAATTGATGGAATATTAGTACGTGGTGGTGATTGGTGAGTTTGATCCATGTTCTGTGTCAAGTCCTGTGTTGATATGCTCTCCTTGTTAAATTGAAACTCATCATCCTTATCAATTTGCTCATTAATAGAGGGTTGATTTTCATTCCTTGGTACTTCTGGTGACAATGCTTGGGGTGCTGGTTCAATTTTTGTTCCTCCACCTTTGTTTGGTACCACTACGGCCAAACTCTGTAAACCCTGTTGAGCCTGGTAAATGTACTTTCCAACTGGACTTGCAATATCCGGTTGATTCACTGGAATTGAATAACTCACTCTGTGAATTGTTGGAGGTCTTTGGAACGGATCATTATTTTCAGGTCCATTGTTAATTGCAATTGATGAAGGGTCAGGTTGAGTCACTTCAGATTTGACAAGCTCCTCTGTTACAGGATTTGCTTCTTTTAGCGTGCTTTCATCCACTGTCTTTTTCTCATTGATTGGCTGCAATTCTACAGTTGATGAGGTTAAGGCAGGAACTTGTACAGCGTCGATGGAATTCACGACTTCGTTAGGAATGTTCTTATAGGTAGGAAAGACGATTTGGGGGGACTTGAGAAAGATAATATGAAACGTTGCAGTAATATTATAACTGTATACTGTTTTTATATAGTTTTATATCATGCATTAAATTACTTCAGTTGCACAAAAACTTACTTTCAAATAGTTTGAGCCCAGGTTTTTATTTGTATAGTGGAAAGAATTGGTAGTCGCAAATGTGGCAAATGAATGCGGTGAATGTGAAAACTGTTGTAAAAAAACTTTATCCCGTTACCAAATTCCATTTTTCTGTATCGAATATTGTATCATTAAATTATTAAAATACCGTTGGATGGTTTCCGTATAAAGAGTACGCATCTGAAAAGCATAGAATGCCTATCAGTATTGCGCCAGTCATCCTGTAATTCTTCCCCATGTTTTCGGAACTGAAAAATAATCAATTTTTACAGTGTGACGCTATCAGTTATAGTAGAAGCAATCTATAATACAATGTAGCTCACAGCTTCAGTGTATACCAAATACAATTGGCCTTTTCACAAAATGTCCAAGCAATAGTAACATTCGATACACCACAATCAACCGGAAGAACCAAATTAATCACAAAACAAGCACTAATTGGAAACTAGTTTAGAATCGAAAGAAATTACCTGTGCAAGCAACTTGATTAATATTTTTAATCAATCCAAATCTCTCACTTTTGCATAACACCTTACAATGAAACTTTTTAGAAACAAAGTAAAGCCTTTCCTTATGCAAAGTAGAAATTAGAACAGCGCACGACAGCAATGATAGTAGCAACGTGCAGCGTCAGCCACAGCGTCTTTCTCACTATCAGTGACCACGCATCGCTTAGCTTTACAATCCAAACAATATTATCATCAAATCATACAAAATACAAAAAAAATACACACGTTCATCATACGCACTACTACATTGACATTATATGATCTGCTTGTGGCAAAAGTAAGTCCTGACAATTTGATCGTCAATCCCCTTTTCCACTAGCATTAAAATATAATCATCGCACATTACTGCATGCATATACGTACGTACACTGTAATGAAAAGGAAGCCACAGACAGACAAGTAGGCGCAAATTCCATAAACGTAAGCAAGGATGCTTGAATTTATTTCAATTTTTGCAGCGTAAAGTATATCGTTAGGTGTTGCCCTTCCGCCTTCGCTGCACATTCCTCTTCTGTGTACATATCATTCTTTAGGAATTAGCAAGATACTCCTTCATATGACTGAATATCTAGCAAAATCTACATAATAATTATTTATACAAAAACTGAAACAAGGATTCATTCATCATCATAGGCATTTCTTCTTGTTACTTCTTGAAACGTACCAATTGCAAATATTATGATCAGATAAGTTGATTAGTACTTGTGCTCATGCATACTAATTACGTCGTATACGTCAGGTCGCATTCCCAGTTTTTACATTTTTGTCCAGTGAGAGCATGTAAATGATCCAAGATTTTGATCCAAAAAGTTGGAACAAAAACTATGCCTTTTGTTTGCTCTAATTTCAATTCTTTGTCATCGAACATCGAATCCAGCGTTCCTTCATGTTGTGTGCCACTCTAATTACACTCTGGTAAGCTCGCGGAGAGTGAGCTTTGATAAGAAATAGGGCTCCAAATGATATGACATGATATATGATATATGAAGAACCAGCAAGTAATACAATTTGACACAAATGTATCATTGCTCATTAGAATTGCAATTATAATGTGCATGTGTAGAAAATACACTTTTGAATGATGGATGAAAATGAAAGGAGAAAAAAAACTTGAAATGAATTCCTTCCACTGTTGACTGTTACTGTTATTCATCACAAAAACTATACTATGGAATAGTTGGGATTGGAAATATCTTATTTCACTATAGTTGTGAGTTGGCGGCTGCTTCTGGTTATACTTATATTTGGGTGTAGACTAAACTTGCATTCATTTTATTATCACCAAAAAATTTACTTAAGCCTCGCCATTTGTTATGATTTAGGAAGATTTTTTTTTCAAGGCCCCCTGTGGCAAGTTTACGTGCTCCACACGACAGATTAGGAATGGTTAGCACATGGCTTAACCCATGAAATACATAATACATACATACATTATTGTAGCATATTGTTACTGATTGTTACAGTTAACATGAGATATATATGCGTTATATGAAAATCAAAAGCAACTGTAGCAATTGGCAATCAACTCTCGTTCGAACATGTATATGTGAAGCATGTACATTTTTACATAGGTTGTGGCTGCGAACTTGAAAAATGAGAGAATGTAAAACTTTGCATGTCAAAAAGTAATTGTTGGCAAACGCATTGAGTAAGTTGAGGTCTTTTGTTGGACACAATCTCTTAACTCTCTCAACTCATTTCTTTGGATATTAAGAGATGAAGCACAAATAGGCATTCTCATTTTCATTGCTCATCCATTTTTTTAGCAGATTAAATTGTAAAATATGGTGATCTCTTAAAAAACGTGAGTACATGAAAGCGCATCACATATTTCATCCGATATTGCTTAATCACGAGACATTATGAACAATACTTCATTTATGTCTGTCGCTGTGTGATGTTTTATTGAATAGAAATAATAGTTATGCTTTCGGCTTAAAATGTCCAAACTTAAGCAATGTATAGCAGTAAGGAATTTTTATAATACAGATTCATCGCATAGCTCTGTACTTATTGAGCATGAGCTGAAATGCTGAACAGGATGACATGATATTGATGCAACGTCAATCCCTGAGCCATGCCATATGCCTTTACCTGTATCCTTTTGTTCCATCGAATCCGCCTTGTTATATCAAGACGAATTTGATACTAAATAGGCTATGGAAAGATTTCTTATTTTTTGCTTCTAAACTTACGCAAGCGCAAAAATTATGCGCGCAAATCAGATCATTTCATCCATTCGGAATTCCTGAGCCGAGTTAAGTTTATGTTGTTGATTCGATTTCATGACTTGATGACAATTTAAATGTTATGGCTGACATGTCGTTTCTCAAGGCTCAACAATATAGCGTCGTAGCGTAAGAGTGCGAGTTGGTTAGTTGGTCTTTGATTTCGCTCCAATTTTTAACATCTACGAATACGTATCTGCTGAAATTTAAGTAATGCCACAAGTTAGTTAAATACATACTAGCAGTATGAATTTGAAAACTACACTGCACATCATAGTGCAATTCTCCGGATATATGTATAGCACAGTATTGAATCTTTTAGGCATGGCCGCCTGGTAGTCATAAAAATAGTCATGTAATGCAAGTGAGCGGCTAAATGCTAAAGCGAAGGAATAAAAGTGGAAGTAAGGTAAGGTAGGTTGGATAATATTATTGACTTCATTGGGTGTAAAAATTAAGGTGAAGGTCAGACTTGAGAATCTTGAGATGCATACATAAATGCAGCTCATTGGTAATATTATTAAAAGCAGCTTTCATTCACAGTTGTTGTGTTAAGGAAAACAATCATACTATATCAATAATGCAGTCCATATCTTATTTTGGTTAATGATTGTAGAACAGTTTGCTTGGTCGCATGTCATGTAATGGATCTATTACTTTCAATTTAACCAAAAGGTATTTATAGCGGTACGTGTTCAAACGAAGCATAAGGGTACTATTATGTGTAAGAAAGAATTGTTTATGCGTAGGATGCAATAATATTTTTCTACCAATCTTCATGAGTTTGCACTAGTCATATTAAACTAGGTCACCTTCAATAAACTGGTAGCGTTCTCTGGAAGTGGCGTTGTTCCCCTTTTTTATTGCTTCTTTGTCACCTCTACAGTCACACGCACTTAGGTGCACGGCTTCTGTATTGTATAATGCAGAGCCGGTAGTAGACAAACACGTAATTTTGAACCACAAATCACTTCCCTGCCTGCCCTGCCTCCTTCGTTTTTACATTTAACTGGAACTGCTACAATAATCATTACATTTATGCAGGGGTATAGACGAATATCAAAGTTAATGACAGGTATTCCTGTTGCACGTGGAATAGTATGTGGATGAAAAAATTAATTATCAATGTAGCGGATGGTTTACTTACTACGTACGTACATTCCACATTCATGCTAATCTTGATTATTTTTTGCACTTACTCTTATTATAATTATTGCTTGTAATTCATATAAAAAGTTCTAAAGGAGTGCTTCAGTTTTCAATTGGCAATGACAATGGTACAAGTTTGTGAGGTATAATAATATTAATGTTCACATTAGTAGACAATGTGTGGAGTTTATCTGATGAAATGATATAGTGTCGCCCTGACCGTTAATGTAGTTTATGTAGTGCTAGACTGCTGACCAACGCCCAATGAGTAAGAGGCTTTATGAATATTGACCAAAATATAGATAACGAAACTGTGAATATCAGCATACCTATGCGTGCAATTTAGTAGACACATTCAACATTACAAACATTCATTGTTGTAAGTTGGTCTCACTATACCCTTTGGAATTTTCCGCTTTTGATACTATTTATCTTGGTTGGCCGGTTTCTAATTTCGACGGATGTTATTTCGATACTTAAGTACATGTTAATACCAATCTATAGGGTACGTGTAAATGATGTAATAAAATACTTTCCAATAGAATTTACTGCATAACGGGAGTATATAATTTTGGTTAATGATTCTCAAAAAACCTTGAAAAAAAGGAAAAAGGGATGACCCAACCTGGTAATACCGGATTGAAAAAACATTGAAACGTGTATTCCTCTCGTCTTAAACATTTCCACTAAAAAAGGGAAACGAATGGTTGTAAAAAGTGAAAGTTGGGTTCTGTTTCCCCTTTCCATGTCTGACCTTGCTTACCATTGAATTGAGAATAAAAAGTCATAAAAAGATAGGTACAGACTATACCATTTCCACAATCTCGGTACAAGTTCATGCAATATTATTACCCTCTTCAACAAGATGTCACGTTTTGAAGTGGTATAATCCGAGATCCAGCACAAAAACATTTGGGTGTACTTCGGATGGATGCATATATATAGGATGATCTGTAATGTTTAAAGGGTTTGCAATTGCAATCGGCAACTCTTACCTTGAGGTTCCCATTCATTCAGGGATGCGATTTGAACTTAACTATTTTTTAGAAAGAGTTTTTTTTAAATCAATCGAATCTGCCAAAATGTGGGTTTTTCTGCCATTGACTTTGTCAATGATATCCAGCGGATTGTGTTTGAGTTTGAGGTATCCTTATTTTCAAATTGAACAGGTAAAAACAACTTCTTTATTTAGGGGTAGGGTAAACTGCGGTGCTCACTTATTAATCATTTATCATACAATATTCATATTTCAGGGGAGTTATCTTCCAGCTGTGTATTCTGTACCACAGGAAGCGAATTCATTTCAACAACATGGAATTGGTGGTTATCGTTTACGTACACCAAGGAATGACATGAGTTATCAACTTTTGACAGTCCCATCCCCTTCTAGAACCTACAGGCGTTATCGTAGTGCTCTCCCCACTTCAGAGGATGAGGATTTACAATCTTATGGTGGTGGTCGCCAGTTGAGAATCTTAAGCTGGCTTTTTGGGCGTCCGGGAACATCTCCATTCGTCCGTGATTACAGTTCATTAGAAGCTGCTGCTGGAATTTCGCAAGGTTATGGTTATCCTTCACGACTGAACACAATGCATTCGTCTTCCCCACTTGTGGTTGAAGAATGTGTTGAATACTATGATTCGTACTATGATGAATATATTGAAGATTGCAGGCCTACTGGAATGGTTCACTGAATTTTATATGACTTATGTACACTGAATAATCGTAAGAAATTATTTGAAATGTCGTTGTTCATTCTTTATTATCGGCATTTATGCAACAAGTTGTTAGACATTGCTTTTATTTGTAATTTAATTTAAGTAGGATATTAATAAAACCTCTTTGGATGCAATACAAAATCTCTTACAATGTCCATTGTCCATGTCAATTAACGTTCATCGTATTTTAGTACGGAAAGGGGTACTCTGGATGTAATTTGGCACTGCAAATATCAAATTCATTATATAAATCATGATAATTTCTTCAAATCAGTTTGAAACGAAGCGTAAATCATATACATATACCTTGGGAATTCCCGGAAAGATCTTCCATCTTCTCCTTTATCTAGATTTTGCATTTCGTCTAGTTCTTCAAGAGTTAACTCAAAGTCGAAAATCTGGAATACGTTGAAAAAAAAGTAAATTAGAGTATTTAAGTATTCAAGTTCCAGAAATTGGCATTTGCAGTATGAATATCGCTACTGCTCTCACATTCAGATTTTGACTCATCCTTCCTAAATTTGAACTTTTGGGAATCACAGTTATCTCTAATTGAGTTAGGTACCGTAGCAGGACTTGGGAAGGTGTTTTCTTGTATTTATTGGCAAGACTGACGACCAATTTATCTTCCATTAATGGTGGAATGTATCTTTCACTGGAAACAATAACGATTAAAATGTAGGTTGATTCACACTTAAAATGGTAATCATTTTCTTTCATTTATAAACATACCCCGATCTAGCGTCCCTTCCAGGAGATCCTAACGGGCCATATGCCGTTACTGTAATTCCATATTTCTTACAAGTCTGACGCAATTCGTTTTGTTGGAAATAAGCATGCAGTTCCACCTTCATAAAAAGACACTTTCTTAATAAGAAAATGTTTATCCATTGAAAATTTACCTTAAAGTTTACTATAAAGATTATACCTGAAGATTTGCAGGCTGAATTCTTGCAATTTTCATAACCCTTTCAATTTGTTGGCTACTAAAATTAGAAATCCCAATCGCCTTCGCTTTTCCAGCATCAACTTGTCGCTCCATAGCTTTCCAAACGGCAAGAAGGTCGGTTGTCAAGTCCAAATCCAAATCTCCATCATCTTTCTTTGGTGCTACGTTCTCGTCTCCTCTATAATTCATTCCAAAGGGCCAATGAACGAGATACAGATCAATGTACTCAGTTTGCAACTTGTTCAAAGACAAATTTATAAAATGGTCTACTTTGTCAGCCTTCATACCAATCCATGGGAGCTGCATTACAAAAGCAGTAATTAATCCAAATGACTTGTTGACAGTTATTAAAAGAAATCTAAATGGATTCATTTTTTAAAAATTTATTTATCAACCTTGGTCACAACGAACAAGTCTTCACGTTCCCCTTTCCCAGCGTCTAGCCACTTTTTCATGGCATTTCCAACTAATTCTTCATTTTCATATTTGTACGCTGTGTCAAAATGGCGAAACCCGACATTGAGTGCTTGCTCTAATGCTAGTTGGTCTTGTTGCGGGTTGGTCATCTTTGATCATGATCAATAATCTTAATCATTTTATTTACTTTCATAAGATGATGTTATTATAATTCTGTTTTCGTTTAGCCTTACCTGCCATGTGCCCATGCCCACAAGGGGCATCTTTCTCCCGTTACATAACCTAATGAGCCTTGACATTCTGAAATTTATTTTGTGGAATTTTAATCATGGGCAAGAAATAACATAATATTTTTGTGGCCGAAAGATTAGGGTGGAGTACAAAGTACAATACTAATTGCAGAGTTGAATTGCCTTGATTTGTGTTACCTTTAATTGTCGTATGCATCTGGTGCTATCTTCCTAATAGGCATTTATTACACTTCATTATGGTGAAGATTAATTACACATAACACTTGATACTCATATCAATCGGTGCAAATTTGATTCAATCGAAATATAGAATTTTTGCCCTCATATACTGCTAATACTTTACTCTCCGGCTGACGGCTGAGCTCTTATGTATTTTATCTGTCTTGGCACATGTGTTTACTGGCTTTTACTCTTAATAATGCCAACCGTGTCCTTGAATCTCTTTTCACTCTTATGAATACACAGTTGAGCTTATATACTGTATACATCTCTGCAAAGTTTCATGATTCATTCTTCATAGTTCATTCTGCTTTACATGTGCAACTACAACTGACAATGGACCTTCTGGACAAAGACAAGCTTGCATTAAGTATGTGCATTGAATTTAGAGCATCCATATCGATTTTACATATGAGAATATTGCGGTAGCCGTACTTAAATTGTCTTCATTTTTACATGCGAGTTTTTATGGTATTTCATTTGACTTGAAAGGTCACAGGGAAGGGGAAAGAATGATAAATACGCATTTGCTATTTCAGCCTTAATTATAGGCTCTGGCTTTGTAAATGGAACATAAAACTGCCCTAAGAAACAAATAAACATTTAATTACCCTTGTTGCTGAGAAAGCATAGAGTGTAGGAAATATGTGGTGCTTATAAATATATTTTCTTGTTGTACCTTGCTCTGCCTGCATGCTCCTTTGTATTTGATGTAAAAACGTATTAATTGAGAGTTGAGGCATGCAGGAGAGAAGGAATATTTTTCATTATTCTCTTAGAGGCTGAGGCGAGTGGTAGATTGTCCTCTCGTCATTCAGTCAATTGTGGTCTTCTATATATTATTACTGATTATATTTGTTATCAGTTTGAATAATTAATTATACGCTGGCATGTGGAATGGTTGTTTTGTGTCGTTAATAAAATAACTATGTCTTGTCAGTATTAATGGTGTTCTGAAATTGTCAATTGTGTCATTTCTAAAGGTTATCTAAGTTTAGCTCAGTCAGGGCATCCGTTGTCATCTTTGGTGCATTAGCTCTCACCGTTATCGAAGTATTTGGCTGAAAAGTCGGCAACATAATTGGTCCTTCGAACCGGATCGTTCAGCGCTCTGGAATACCGTTCGAGATCGAGTTCGAGAAGCATCAGGATAATGGACTCAAACAGACAACCTTTGGATTTGGCGTTCGACGATCAGAATCCAGTTGTAAGAAGACCAATGGAAAGACAAAGTGTTTCGGCTCCACCTGTACCCCCAAGGAGGAGCATTAGACAAAACTTTGGAGTACCACCTCAATTTTATGGAAATCCAGTGATGGGAGGTGTACGTCAACCAACCCAAAGAAGGGAAATAGTGACTGTTCCTTTATCGTCAACTAACCCATTCATGAATGAGACACTGACGATGGAACGAGCCTCAGTTACCTTACCTCCAGATGCAAGGATCCGACGTGTTGATGATGATGCACGTTCAACAACATCAAGTACTGCTGATAGACGACGCCGTGAACTGGAGTTGCAGAACCTGTCATTTAGGATTGCTGAGAACGAGACTAAAATGGAGCAGCTGCAGCTGTATCGCCAGAGGACGGACATGCAGATAAAGATGTTGGAGGAGGGTGAATACGATTCAGATGAACTGGAGGATGGTGAAATCAGGTCAACCCATAATGATGATGACGTCAATCAATGGATGAGAACCCTGAAACAATCAGAGTTGGATTTGAGTCGTATCAAACGTGTTGAACGTAACACTCAAAATTATATACCAACACCAAAACCAAGAATGAATGAAGCCCGTACCTTGGGACCTCATACCGAAGCTGTTCAAACAGTGCCGACAGTCAACAGGATGAAAAATATGGTTCCACCACTACCTTCTCTACAAGTTTCATCAGAGCCAGTCGAAGCAGAGCGGAACAGTATTGATACATTAGCAAGAGCTATAATCAGTGCGGTGTCGAGTCAAAATCGGGTTTCAGAACGCTTCATTGCACGACAGAGCAACGATAGCAAGTTACCAGTCTTTAATGGTAACCCATTGGAGTGGCCTATATTCCATAATCAGTACAAAAGGTCGACTGAAGATTGTGGATTTAGCAGTGCTCAAAATATGCAACGACTGGAGAAAAGCCTTCGTGGTGATGCTAGGAAAGCAGTTCAAGGACTGATGATTGTTCCTGACAACGCTGAAAAAGTAGTTGAGAAGCTCGAGCAACGGTTTGGGAGATCTCGCTTTGTCATTGAAGCGCTAATAGCCACCGCAAAGAAGGTTCCAGCACCGAAGGCAGATAGTATAGTCTCACTAATTGACTATTCAAATGCTATTTCCAATTTGGTGACAACAGTTGAAACTTTGAAGGCGACGGAGCACCTACAAAATCCTCACTTGATGAATGAGCTTGTGGAGAAGCTTCCAGCCCACCTGAAGTTGGATTGGGGAAAGATTGCCTGCAAGAAAGCTGCCGTGTCTCTTTTGGACCTGTGCCATTTCATTGAGGAGATTGCAGAGGCGGTCAGTGCTGTGTCAACCCCCAAATTCAAATTGACGGATGGAAAAAAAGAAGATGGAAGGGGCAAGCGAGAAACTGTACTCACAAGTCAAGATGAGTGGAAGAAAGGAGGGTGTGCGTTTTGTGATTCTACTGAACACAAATCATTCCAGTGTCCAAAGTTCCTCAAGGCCAGTGTGAAGAGAAGGTGGGATATGGCAAAACAGAAGAAAGTTTGCTATTGCTGTCTCAACCGAGGCCATATGACAGTTAACTGTAGGAGGAAGAATGCCTGTGGGGTGGATGGATGCGACAAGAAGCATAGCAGCCTACTGCACCCACCATCCAAGGATAAAGAAGAAAATAATAATAAGAAAAAGAAACCTCCTAAAGTTACTGATGATAAAAAAGAAGAGAAGGAACACGATGATGATGACGCTGACAACGAAGAAGATTCAGAGCCGGACATCAATACTCATGTGAGTCAACCACGTCATGTGAGATCTGTTTTGCTGAGAGTTTTGCCTGTTAAGTTGTTCAGCCCAAGCGGAGTCATCAGTACTCATGCGCTATTTGATGAAGGATCAACAGTGAGCATGATGTCAACAGCATTAGCAGACAAGATGGGATTGAAAGGTCAAACGGACCCCTTGACTCTACGATGGACTGATGCTCAATGTCAAAAGGACATGAAGTCACGTCGTGTTACTTTCCGAATTAGTGCTCATGACGGGGGGAAGCGGTACCTTCTGAAGGATGTAAGAACGATTGGAAATTTGAATTTACCAACCCACGCAGTCAACATCAAGAATGTAAAGCAACGGTGGAAGCACTTGGAAGGATGTTCAACATTGATGAATGCAAGACAACATACATCTTACCGTAGCTAGAGAAGTTGTGGAAGGGCCTCCAAATGCCCCGATTGCTACCAGGACTAGATTAGGATGGGTGCTGCACGGCCCTACAAACAAGTTTCGAAGTCAGACAAATTGCAATTTGTCATTTGTTTGTCGTGAAGATGATGAGGAAGTGCAGCAGTTGGTGAAGGAATCCTTCAAATTGGACAGCATTGGGATCCAAGATCGAAGCAGTAAGCCCCGTAATAAAGAGGATGAGCAGGCTCTCAAGTTGATGGAGAAATACACACGCAAAGTGGATGGGCGCTGGGAGACATCATTGTTGTGGAGATCCGAACCTGTAGAGTTTCCAAACAGCTACCCAGCAGCTCTAAAAAGATTGAAGTCCATTGAACATAAGATGAGCAAGGATGAAAACTTCAAAAAAGACATAATGACTGGAGCCATACGACCCACAAAGAGACAGATTCTACGATTGGTGATGCTAATCTTTGACCCCCTGGGATTTTTTGGCTTTTACACCGTAAAAGCTAGGATTTTGCTGCAGGCTATTTGGAAAAGCAAGATTGGAGGGGATGATGAACTTGGGACTGAGCTATTCCAAATATGGAAGAGGTGGATAGAAGATCTACCCCGGATTGTGAATGTCAGAATCCCTCGATGCTATTCATATGTGGCCAGTAAAGCTGACGATCTACAACTTCACGTTTTTGCTGACGCCAGTGAATCAGCTTACGCAGCAGTTGCTTATATGAGGGTCCAGAAAGATGATCATGTTGAAGTGTCTTTTGTGATGTCAAAAGTACGTGTAGCTCCACTTAAACCAGTATCCGTTCCCAGATTGGAGCTCCAAGCCTCTCTAATTGCAGCGAGATTAGGGACATTCATCATTAGTGAATTGGAATTAAAGATAAGCCGTGTGATCTACTGGACTGACTCGCGTACTGTCCTTGCATGGATACGCTCTGAAGATAAACGTTTCCACCAGTACGTGTCCAACAGAGTAGGAGAAATTCATGAGCTTACCGATGTGACTAGTTGGAAATGGATTCCAACAAAGCAGAATGTTGCGGATGATGCAACGAGAAGCGGAAAGTCAGACTTCAGTTCTGGAAACCGTTGGTGGACTGGACCTGGATTTTTGAAGTTGTCTGAAGCCGAATGGCCTGTGGAACGAGCCGTGAAGATAGAAGAAGCGGAGCTTGAGATGAAGCAGGAGCTGTTCGCCACCGCCTTTGAATCTACCATGGATGTCATTCCTCACGGAAGTAAATACTCATCATTTATGAGGTACTTACGTACTACAGCATGGATTTTGAGAGCTGTCAGAAACTTCAAGTCTGCTGTAACCCAGGAAGCGAAAGTCCTATTCCCAGAACTGTCCATGGATGAGTTGAAGAATGCTGAGTTGTTGCTGTGTCAGAAAATGCAAAATGAATCATTCGGTGAGGAGCTAAATTTGTTAGCATTGAAGAAGCCATTGAAGAAGGGAAGCAAGATTGCTCATTTATCCCCATTCATCGATGAAGCTGGAATCATCAGAATGAGCAGTAGGACAGCAGCGTACTCACAACCCCCTATCATCATGGATCCGAATCATCCTTTCACAATAACTGGAATGGACTACTTTGGTCCCATGGAAGTGCTAGTAGGAAGAAGACACGAGAAACGCTATGGCGTTTTATTCACATGTTTGAACGTGAGAGCTGTCCATTTGGAGATTGCTCACAGCTTGAGCACGGATTCATGCATCATGGCTATCCGTCGTTTCTCCAGTGTACGAGGACAACCACAAATAATTTATTCAGATAATGGGACAAATCTGCATGGAGCAGATAATGAATTGAAGAAAGCCCTTCAGGATTTGGATCCAGATCATCTTCAAGGGAGTTTGTCTACTGCTGGGATCGAGTGGCATTTTATACCACCGTTATCACCACACATGGGGGGCACTTGGGAGAGGCTTGTGAGGAGCGTGAAAGTAGCCATGAAGAGTGCACTTTCAGCGACGATCAAAACACCTCGTGATGAAGTGCTACAAACTATATTTGCTGAAGCCGCAGCAGTAGTCAATTCAAGGCCCTTGACTGATGTTTCCATCGACCCTGAAGACAAAGAAGCTTTGACACCTTTTCATTTCCTGATTGGAACCTCCAGTCATCTGCAGCCGCCTGGAGTGTTCGTGAAAGCTGATATGCTGACCCGGAAGGAGTGGAGACAAACTCAGTTCATTGCTGATCAATTTTGGAAGCGATGGATGAGGGAGTATCTACCTACTCTGCAGCGGCGTTCAAAGTGGAGAACTGGACAACCGGAAGTGAAAGTTGGAGACATCGTGCTGGTGACGGACCCTGGACAACCGAGGAGTTCCTGGCCCTTGGGGAAAGTTGTTGCTACGTTTCCTGGCAAGGATGGGATAGCTCGAGTTGCTGAAGTCAAGACGGTGACTGGGATTTACCGAAGACCTGTGGTCAAGCTAGCGGTTTTGGATGTTCAAGAGAGAAGTTCCTCCCCTGTTTCGGAACTTGGGGGGAAGTATGTTGCTGAGAAAGCATAGAGTGTAGGAAATATGTGGTGCTTATAAATATATTTTCTTGTTGTACCTTGCTCTGCCTGCATGCTCCTTTGTATTTGATGTAAAAACGTATTAATTGAGAGTTGAGGCATGCAGGAGAGAAGGAATATTTTTCATTATTCTCTTAGAGGCTGAGCCTCAGCCGCTGAGGCGAGTGGTAGATTGTCCTCTCGTCATTCAGTCAATTGTGGTCTTCTATATATTATTACTGATTATATTTGTTATCAGTTTGAATAATTAATTATACGCTGGCATGTGGAATGGTTGTTTTGTGTCGTTAATAAAATAACTATGTCTTGTCAGTATTAATGGTGTTCTGAAATTGTCAATTGTGTCATTTCTAAAGGTTATCTAAGTTTAGCTCAGTCAGGGCATCCGTTGTCATCTTTGGTGCATTAGCTCTCACCGTTATCGAAGTATTTGGCTGAAAAGTCGGCAACAACCCTACCGTATGTATATATATACACTTGTACGTAAATCGAACCATATAGAAGAACTCTTTATGAATATTACAATAATTACCATCTAGGAATACAGAAACTTTTGTGTTTCTGGCATAACATGTTGGGTTTGATTAATGAGGTGAATGTGCATGCTATGCATCTTGTGTACAGCTCATTAATAACGAGACACGTGCTTCCATTAAATGCACCATGATGTAGCTAGAATCCTTATAAAGTATATATAATAAGGGAAAAGTTGTTAACAACTATAATTATACGAAAATCAATAACGGTACATTATTTACAAGGCAAAGACAGTTAGGAAGCGCTGTAGATGTAAAATATATATTTCGTCTTTTTAATTAAAAATTTACTTGAAATGTCCCAGTTTCATCATCAGTTCACTTTTGGCTTTTGAACTTTATGCTGCAGCAGTGCCTACGATAAACTCTGTCCAAAGTTTGAGCTGAGCTCAGTAAAAGTACAAAATGACTAACAATAATGTTGCAGAAACTTTTGTTATAGTTAGTTTTTTAGTTAGTTGTTGTGTACTTCCGGTCGCCCCAAAAGCCGAATATGTAGAGCCACTCCTTTTTGGAATGAAAGCGAGCATACCCTACGACATGGCAAACCTATTCAATCGGTTTCCCATTCAAGGAGGTCTAGCCACAATTTTGGGATTGGGAATAATGTTCATTTTATTTTTTGGAGTGATAACATCCCCATTCGGCTACATGTTTGGAGTTCCATCCGAAAAATATGTTATGGGAGATTTCAAAGTACCTCATCCTGAATTAGATAAAGCGGAAAAGAGAATAATGCACTCAATTCCGCTTAATGGAGCCCCAAGGTCAGTTTTATTGGATTATGTGAGAAGTGAAAAAGGCTCTCCAAGAACGATATTCAGTGACAACCGGGAAGAGGAAGAGCAGTGTTGCCAAACATTTTTATATTACTTTGATGCCATCCTTGGTTACTTTGAGTTTTGGGAGCCAGGATTTCTCAAGAAGTGGAAGCCTTCTCTGAATGTGCTTAGAAACAGACTGGGAGGAAAAGTGGGGAAGGATATTGTCAAAACCGTGGAGTCGTCCTTGAGTAAAGAGTACACACCAGAGTTTATACAAAGCATGTTTTATCTCATTCCCGAAAAGGAAGACATTCGCAATGATGTTTGTCAACTGAGAATGGTTTGCCATGCTCATAACGTTCTCCAATACTTTCCAGTATCCATGCTCAAAATCTACCACAAGTTCAGGTATACGTTTGTAGTAATTGGAATTAATGCTTTGTCGCAAAATTTCGCTGCATATTTCACCCTTAACGTTTGTTCATATTGTTGCTCTTGACCCATTGGATGTTTATTGGTTGAATTTTAGCAAAAAGCTGACAAAGATTCCAAAGGATTATGTGGAAGCAATGAGGATTGGAATGATGGATGAGACCCTGTGCGCTGAAGTATACTCGGCCTGCCTCGACAATGCTTTTACGTTGACAATGAAAAGCTATCTAAGCCTCCTCCCAGACAAACAACAGATTAGTGGGATGCCTCGACGGAAGCATCAAATGTACAGGAATTTTAACAAATAGACACGATCCATTCTCATAACCATCACAATCACATTTCTGCAATGCAGAATGCAGTGCTACTATTGACTATACTAATGGTAAATGTTGAATGTAGTAAAATTCATACAATGTCTCCTTAAACGAATATGAATTACGTGACCTAATCAATCCTCATAAATTCTACTCACCGCCTCCAAATTGTCAATTGATTATCATTTCGCTAATAATTGCCCTCCACTATACTTCCACATTTATTATGCATTACCTTTACCATTACCTATAGCAAGCATACGAGACGATTGGTCAATAGTCAAGATTCTACATACACCCAAAAACTAACATATATTGTATGTATCTTTTGTAAACATGCATGCTAAACCATTTTGTGCACACAGCGACTGCGGTGCAAAACGCTCGATAAACAATGAGACCAAACATGACACAGGGTCGTGTGGTACTGATGCCGTCGGAAATTGCATGTTAGCACAACTATACCGTGCTAAAATGTATGCTCATTCAAACAAAAAGTTTTCAAGGCAAGGCCAAAAGCCAAAAGATCTTTACCTAGGATAAAAAATAATCTGCACAGTAAAAAAAAAGAGTAACTGCTGCCCATTACAGATTAAAATGCGTGGGTATATTAATCGAGTATTGTTGTAATATAATTCCGTCCAATGTCGCTGTCATAAAGCCATAGTGGCAACTCATCTCCATATTCTGTAAAGCTGCTAACAGTACTACTAAACGAGAAAACAGGAAGAGTCACGATCGCAACAATTAAAAAGTTTGATGGAATGTGGGCCTCTGCCAGAAAGGAATCAGATCAGGTGTCGTCCGCATTACCACTTTACATCTTTGAGATGCCATTCGAGTATACTCTAATTTATATGCACTACCCATAAACATTGACCTATTGCTAGGAGTTCATAAGATGAGAATGCAAACTTTTGAATCTTAATTTTCCAAAATTGCAAATTAAATTATGATTTTATGGGGTGGGATGGGATGCCATGAGCAAAGCAGAACAGAAAGTTAATCTCAATTTTCATTCTCTGAATACTTAATTTTATCATGATGATGCGTGTTTTATATTTTGAGGCGAAAATCTAGAGGCATTCGTTACATTTGACAGTACATTTTAGTAGTCTTTTTTAATCATAGTCTCTCGAAAACAAAACTTTGACAGATTGAAGTCGTCGTCTTATCGTATACCGTAGACAAGCAAGATATATGCTATATAGTGACAGTCTAAACTAAGCCTACGTTCTCTAACCGACTTTTATCGCAATCTAATCACATATTATTCCTTTCATATTTTCAATTTTTTTCATTCCCATATTCATCCTATCGTGTCATGTCTGTCATTTCTGCTATAGAACTCGTACTCACAAGCTGCAGTGTGGTCTATCTATGTATGTATTTCTCGCAGATAATACTGATATCTCGTAATTCTTGTAGTAGTTTTACATAATAAAAACAAAGTATCACGATTCAAAACATCTATTTCTGATATATATGACATTCACCAAGTTAAACAAAAGCGAATTCTCTAAACTTCAACATCCAATATGCACCGTGCGTAACTAGTAATGAGAAAGAGTGAAATATACCGATTTCATTTGCATTTTTATTTTTGAAAGTGATAAAATCTTTGGGAATGAGTAGTACACAGTTGTGTTGTAGAAAGTCAACTTAATCTGAACTCTGAACTATGTAGCACAGGGATTTCTTTATCAAGAAGACAAGGCAGTATATACTATATTTTCCACCGCAGGGGACTTGTAGATTCAGCTTTAAATAATGAATTGGAAATGTCTTTGAAATGAAACAAAGACATTAAGTACATAAAAGTAAGCATGTATCTGGCATCAATCAATATTCATCTGACCCTCGTTTGGCTTCATTTCGGGATACCTACCTGCTATTTGGTAATATTATTAATAGAATTATTACTCTTTGCTGTCTTACAACATTGAAAATAGAAACATTATATAAGTTCACATAACTCTATGAGCAAAAAATGGTCATCCCAATGACATAACTTTTTGTAACCATCATCATCATCATCATGCCTGTAAGATACTGTGATAAGAATAGAGATTAAGATCAACGGAATTGAAAAGGAAAATAGTATCTCCGACCGACGAAAACATAAGGACAAGCAAGTCAAGAGGTTGGTTCTCGTTCACCAGAGATGAAGCAATTCACTTTACCAATCACAATAATTTGTTCATTGCTCCCAGGCAGATGACCAGATTCTCAACGACGGCAACGGCACACACCAAAACCAAACCATATTATGCACTTCATTTTAGAGTGTCGTAGAGCTCACGGCCAATAATCATCTCCCATACAAAAAAAAAGATCATTAACTTAACGTGCTTGAATATAAAAAGCAGAGCAGTGCACCGTACACAAATGCTTACGCATACGACGACTCTGACTGATGACAAGATGACCATAAGTCTGTAAAGGAAACCTTTTTGGGTACACTTGAAATGGAACTTTGAATGTGCATGAGTGTTATTGCCTAATGTAAAATGTGCTTATGCATGGAAGTACGTACAAGAGCATTGAAGATGACTAATGACATATATTGCTACAGTTACTGTAATAAAATAACCCACTCTGCTCACTCTCAGCAGGACAGGTAGTGTTTTTTTCTTCAAAATGTTACTTAATTCGAAAAACTCCTCAAAACGCTTATGAATCGTAATGCTTATATGATGCATGCATCACACATTTGTCCGGTTGAAATCAAGTGATCATGATCATATTATTATTATCATCATGTTAATGGATGACACACGCTCACAGAGTTTGTGGTACAAAGCTGTCTACACATAAAGTACGCCAATTATTATTTCAGCAAAGATTACTTTAGAGAAACATTCAACATTGCAATTGAACTGTCAAAAAATGGACCTTCAATTCAAACCATGTCTTTGAGGGAAAGGAGATGGATGCATTAGAAACGCTCTAAAAACAAAGGCATTCAAAAAGTTTTTCTCCCCATGCGTCGTTGCTCATGTTCGCATCTATATTATGTAAAGTAGCGTGAAGAAATGCATATATAATATGGGACAAGAATGTCGAATGTGTCACAAAACACAAAATGATTATATAGCTTGCATACGCAGAAAAAAATATAGTTTAAGAATATCCATTATCTTTGTAGATAACATCTGAACAGGGTTGCAAGCATAAAATAAGAAGACAAAATGATGGTACTAGACCAGAGCTAAAGTCACGTTTAAAAAGGTTGTATAACTGAAACTCTGCAGTTCAGACAAAAATATATAATTTCATGACTCAAGAAGAGAAGAAGACGTATGAGTTCCATTTGTCAAATGCTATAATATAATGTGTGACTGCAATGCACAACGAGGTTGCCGAAAGAAACACACTTGACGAACAATTCATCGGCATATCATACCATCATCGTCATTTGCATGAGAACCCAAATGACAATTTAAGTCTGTCCTTTTTAAAAATAAATTGCCATTACCTGACTCCTGCCTGCCTCCCTTTCCAACAAAATATATATGCATGTACATGGTTATTCCATCCTATAATCTCACCTTCACGGTTTTATACGGTTGTGTCTTGTCTTGTGTCGTCATTTTTTTTGTCTTCAAAGGAATGGCATGGCTTGCGAGCTTATGCAATTCATGCCTGGTGTCCACAACAATAACAATGTGTGTCCTTTACTCCCTTTCTGCAGCTGCTGCTCTCAACCGTTCTACAGAGCCAAAGCCAAGTTACGTACACCACTTCTTTTTCCCTTGCTCTAGAGAGAAGAAAGAAAGAGAGAGAGAGATGCAAAAAAATAAGGTCTTCAGCTGATGCTAAGCTCAGGACTTTTTGGCAAAGTAGGTCAGTCAATTTCATTATATTTCATAAGGGAAAAAACCACACGCTTTAGTTATGCTACTTTACCTAAAGCTGTGTGAGTGATGGGGTAGTTGTGATATAATCTAGAAGTCAGTTTGTGCGAGCACAGTTTCAATACTTTTAGATTGAGTAATAATATATGGCTCCCAAACTGGTTTTTAAATTGAGAGGGGGTTCAATTTCAATTCAATTTTCGAAAATGATTTGTTGCACACAGCTGCATGGGGGAAATGGGGAGAGGAAGCCTTTTTGTTAAAGATTTTATCTGGTTTTCTTTCAGACAAAGAATATTTTCTGCAGCAGAACAAACGTCATCTCAAAATTGAGGAAATATCCTAGATTTTAGGTAGTAGTAGGTTGTACGCGTTCATGAGACATACTTATACAAAGTCGAGGAAGCCTCCACAATTGAAAATTATGTCTGGAGTAGAGACTCAAACGAAAATTAATGCTGTAATTCCTTTGAAGCCATCCAACTATCCAGTCAAATTACATTACATGACGGAAACTTAAATGCCTACCTCAATATCACTACTATACCATTTCTTCTGCTCTTGTAACTAACTAGGCCATTAGCGTATGAAAAGCTTTTGCTGTCAGAAACGAGACGAATGTCTTAAGCTACGTAAAATGACATTTTCCCTTCTTATAAATTCCATGTAACATCTCCGTTTTGCTAACAGTTCTTGGAGTTCTCTATCTAGTCGTCTAGTTCCACTTTTACTGCTGAGTTTGCACCTGCAAGGACACAGCAGCTTTTTTTTTGCAAGACTCAGCGAAAAATCCCTCACTATTCCCAATTCCCAGCTCAGTATAACTTCAATTGTCGCATTTCAAAGGAAAACCAGGAGTCGAGTACAAGAAGCTTCCACAATACTCTTTTACTTTTATGTTTTCAGAGGTTCAAATCTTATGAGAATATTGTAAACAAAAAACATTTATTCCATCTAGCAGAACAGAACATTTTTACTTTGCTGTATATTTTCATATATGTGGAGTTGTGAGTAGGTAAAGTTGACAGTCTGCTGAAAAAGAAAGGACGGAGGATATTCTACCTTTCTACCCACGCATGAATGTATGAACTTTGTTGTAAAACCGAGAGGATAATTTTGCGGATAGCATCAATTTTGCAGGCAATTATTTTAAAGAGAAAAACCGAAACAGTATCATAATTTTTCCCGAGGAAGGTGATCCTATAAACTTCTTATTATGTTCTCATGTTCATATACTATAAAAAATATAAATATATGCATCTTGTATTGAATAGTCTTTACTTTACTCTCACACAATTAAAATATAAAGTAAAAAGCCCACCCCTTTCCTTCCTTTCACACAGATACCTAGTCATGTGTAAGTAAATGGTACTAACACGGGTTGTTCTGTTTCAACATGATTTTTTAATCCGATTCCATACAACTTACTTTCATTTTGCACTCATTTTTATCTCATCAACCCACACGACAACCTTATAGTAAATGAGACCAAAGCAAATGAGCTAAACCTCATAGAAAATGCAGAGGAGGATATGAATAATGATGATGAAGATGGATTTTACCATGAGAAAGCTTCTTAAACGTTTCAGCAGAGGAGCAGCGGCAGCGCCAGCGTTGCAAGAGCATAAGTAAACAGTAATATAATGTAATATTATATGGTGACGTGCAGAAGGAAGGAAGCCTACTTTTGCTTGCCCTTAAGACAGGTTTCAAAACGTAGCTACCTACTTTGCTACTTTAATATTGTTGAGCATCATATCATATCACACTCCACCACACACTCAAAAGGATATAGGGAGAGTGAGATGCAACTGTGAATCTAAAAAACACCGAACAAGTGAAGCGATGATGCCATCCATGGCATGGTCTCCTCAATGCGATGTGATGCGATGTCGAGTAAGAGCAGAACCAGCACGTTCATAATCCGATATCTTATCTTCCTACCACCATCACCATCAACCATATAAAATCTGTGAACATACACTTTACATTTTACACACATACATGCTTTATCCCAACCAAAGTCTTTTTCCCAAAGTGGAGGATTGGGACGAGAAAGAGTGATATTATATGGGATCGTGAATGGAAGGGGTACACCTTCGCAACTCAGCTGAGAACGACGGGAATAAAAAGTCATGAAAAAAGCCAGAACCAGCACAAGTGCAAAATGCACTATGTTTCAGTCACAAAAGCCAACCCGACTTGATAGTAAATATCCCCATATCATAAAGCGATATATATACACATCCTTCTGCTATTATTCTATTTAGCCGTCCAAGAAGTATAAGCATGAAATGTACATACGTGTGTACATTTTATATGCATACCATGTGGGAGAGAGAAAAAAGTTTGCAACTTTTGAAACTAAAAATGCTAGATTTTCACCAACATCTAACATAAAGTAATAATGTTTTTAGAAAAAATTCTGTAACGCAGAAAAAGCAAACCCTAAAAAGTGCACTTTTGTTCGTACAAAAAGGGATATAAAAATGTGGAGAGGAATGGACAGAACAGTGAACAGAGGGTATCATTTAGTTCACATTACACATTGTCATATGCAAAAAAGGAAGTTTGTAAAGTAAAAGGGTTTTCGCTTCACGATTTTTTCTGTATTATAGCACCATGATGCTATGAGTTTGAGTAACAACGCAACACTCGCAATCAGAAAAAAACATATGGACTGCCTATGCCTTGTAAAAAAAGGATTCCTTTCTTTTCTGTGTGTGAGTTCTCTCTCTCTCTTCTGTACATGGACGGGTAGTTGGACTAGCTGATATTGATGTTGTTGGTTCGCTTGGTGCTGCGAGAAGAAATTGTGAACGTAAAGTTAGTTTGGATGGTTGGATCATATCATCACATCACATCGTATTGAGACCGTATATATATATAATATATTAGCCTTTACCTTACTTACCTGTCTGCCACCTTTTTTTGCTCATCTCATACCTTCTCGCTCACATTTGATGTAGGTACACACATGATATTTTGCATTGTATTCATCTCCCTTCTCTCTCTCTCTCTTTACTACCCACAACATCAGGTCTGACTGAACAGAACGAAAAACTTTATAGCAAAAACAGGCAAACACCACACACCACACACACATCTTTTTAGTTTGGAGTGTGTGATCTTGCCTTTTATTCTCTGAGATTCATCCCTTCATCATTGCATCGCTGTAGTACTTTTTAACCTACCCAGCCAGTAGTAACATTGCCGTCAGTGACGACGATCATCACACATCATAGCAGCATCAGCATCTTTTAATATGATGGCTGTGGTGCTTACATAAAAAAATAAGTATATGATATTAAATATAAAATACTATACAGCGTTCCTTTTTATATGTGCGTCTGGCGTTGTTGTTTATTGTTGGATTTGTGGTGGTGGTGCACAGGCAAATGAATGGGATGGAAGGGACGACTGCATCTCCAAATTATCTTTTTTGGGATTCTTTTGCAGTACATTTAAATTAGGGTTTTTGAGGGGGGATGAATCTGGTGAGACAGAATCATACTTTTGGAATGTAATGAAGTGAATGTTGTTTTGTGTCTTGTTGAGTGGAAACAGTTGTCGCAAAATGTTGTTGATGACATTTTCATTTTAGCTATTAAAATCTGAGCTTGTGTTTGCATCAGTTTGCAGTTTGGAGTGCATCATATAAATATTATTGGTTTTCGTCTGTGATAGAATTTAAAAGGGCGATCAGGATTGCATTTGTATGCTCATAATTTAAAGGGCAGGAATCTCACAGAAAAGCCTACAGCCATAATTCAATGATGCAATGAAATAATCCTAAACTGGATTGGATGCGGGATGGTGCTGCAAGTTGAGTAGAGAGCAAAACTATAAAGTGCAAGTAAACTGTGATACAAAATAGTAAGTGTTGCAAGCAAGAAATATAAGTATGTTGATCAAAGAAGTAAAATGAAATTGAAGCCATACCCTGGATCATGTTTTGCTGGATGAGGAGAATAACTGACACTGCAATTATCATACTGGAAGAGATTGATAGTAAACTCCTGCCGCTTGCCATTTATGTCTATGAACATGGCTATTGTGGAACTGATAATGTGTTGAACTTTATCCAGTTGTTGGGCTGCTATAATTATGAGTAGATAGAGAGTGGGTTAAAGGAGTCCCATTTGAGAATTTTGTAATTGATTTTGATTTTTTTCCCTGGATGTATAAATCTACCTGTCATACTTTGAGGAGTTTACGTTTGCTAAAAGTTCATAAAAGAGTGTTAAGTGTGAATCCTAATTGGATTAAGAGGCTGTCGTGTGTGGGCTCAAGGAAAGAAAGGGTTTTTACATATTGAAGAATCGTGAACAAGTCATTTGAAAAAAATGGCGTTTCAAAAATGAAACGGATTGGAACCACATGGAGGTAAGAATCTTAAGTAAAACATAAACTATATTATAGAAAATGAATGGTAGATTAGTATAAAAAGTCAAAGATGCAACTGCAAATGAGAAATAACCCCCCAAGTTCAAGTTTAAAAACAACTGTACAATCAAGGGTCATTACATATTTATGACTTTTCATGATTCATTCATCCTTTTTCCTCATAATTATTATTTATTTTTGTATCCCTTATTATTTCATTTCATGCTATAAAAAGTACTTCTCATCATCAACATCACCAGAAATAATTACAGTCATGATTATGTCCTGCATTAAAAGTGATAAAACACAACCAATATAAGCACATCGCATAACTCATATGCTTCGCAAATTTA
Source organism: Orchesella flavescens (assembly GCA_964034955.1). Classification (NCBI taxonomy): domain Eukaryota; kingdom Metazoa; phylum Arthropoda; class Collembola; order Entomobryomorpha; family Orchesellidae; genus Orchesella; species Orchesella flavescens. The sequence goes on along the minus strand of OZ035954.1, from coordinate 31,608,311 downwards.
AAAAAAATAAAACATCATGGTTTCTAAATTTCAAATAATGTAATTGCATATATAGTGGTAGTTGGTAGTTCATCAAATCAAAGTCAACACATTCTATATATCACTCTTATTCTTCTTTTCCCAAATCTTTGGCAAGAAACATCGTCTCCATTCAATTCTCACATTTTTCACATTGTGCAAGTAAATACCATGTTTTTGTCAGATAATGAATGAAAACAAAATATTATTATGCATCTAAATTTTGTCATACGTCGAGTGACACGCTTCAAAAAACTCTCATAATGTAAATACTTATATGAATACCACCAGCAACATAAATTATCGTGCCTGCAGCCAAAGCCTCCTGATGGTGATGATGATGATGGTAGCAATTTCGTTAAACTTCAGTCAGATAAATTATGCATACGCTCATGATGATGTGATACGCACCATATTATTTCTTTGTTCTTGTTTGCAAGTCGGCGACTACTGGCGACATATAAATAACTCTGTAACTACTGTGCAACAAACGTGCAACTACTTTATAGTTAATTACACAAAACATAATGTAAATTCCGGCCCTTAACCTTACACTTGTGACTTTTGTGTAGTATTTTTTATTATTTATCAGCATAATATATTATCATCATATTGTGTGCATTATTACCCCTATTGTTATTGTGTTATTTTGTCCATTTATGCAAACGCACGTAATTTCGTGGAAGGTGTAATTATGCGTATTTATAACCATCTGAGCATATCCCCTATGAACCAAAGGAAGAAATACAATAAGACAATATCCGTTCCGCTTTCTGCTACGAAACAGCCAAAGAAAGAAAGAAGAAAAGATAGTTTGGCTGACTAGTAAAGTGAGAATCCGCATCTTATTGTTTTATTTATGTAGCATGGTTGGCGTGGCGTGGCATGCATATATCACTATACTTATTGCTGGTCATCCTCCTCCTCATCAACTTATCATATTTTATTTGAAAAGAACGGAAACCAAAACGCACCCCATATTTTTTCTGTTAACATAATTATATGAGTGACAAGTATGTTTCAGAGTCGGTATCTTATCTTTTATTGGAAGCTTATTCACTTGCAGGATGATGTAAAAGGATAAAATTTAATAACGCACACAGTGCTCATTCTCGGTGCCAACGCCAAGTGCACACTAATATATATGGTTTCATTTTTTAATGATTATACTGCAGCAACTGCAGCTTCTTTAGTACTTCTTCTTATCTCTTCCCCATGTTATATTGCTATTTTATGGCTACTCCTACACTAGAATATAGTACTATGTATATCGGAGTCGGGGAATGATGATGAGCTCAACGGAAGGAAATACGTAGGAATCCTTGACCTATAAATCTACATTGAAATGGCTTGTCTTCACTTTACTCTCGTTTGCTTGTTGTTTGTTGGTTGGTACATACAATTATATTAGTCGGTGAGAATTAATATATATGTGTTGACCTAGACTTTTCAAATAGACAAAGAGGAATAATGTACCAGTACCAGCACCAGCACAGTAGAGGGAATACGCACGTACGACAACTAATTTGTAATTGCAAGCATAAACAATGAGTGGTTGACCACAAACAATAAGTGTGAAAGGAAAACGGAATGATTTCAATCAGATCAGAACCTTCAAACATATAGCAGGGTTGTATGTATGTATGTTTTCAGTCTATTTTGAGAAACAACACAGAACACAGCGACCCAAAATGTCAAAAAACGTGTTCATTCAAATTATACGGTTATTTGTGTCTGAAAACTGTAACCAATTATCACGTTTTCATTGAATATTTTACTAGCTTACAAAAAGCATGTTATTCATCCCGTTTACAACCATCGTCATCATCACCATGATATGATGTTTCAACTATCAACAATAAATTTACACTGCCAGCTAGTGCTATTGACCATGTATACATGAATATTTCACATCGTCATCTTTTGAATGAATGCTATGGTTCAGCCACACATACACGTAATCGTTTTCGCCACATTGGTAAAAGAACTGTGGCTTTGAATTGAAGTTTTTTAACATTTTAAAAGAATTCACACCATTTTGAAAACCGCAGTTTGTATGAATCTGTAATGTAAAAAAAATCTGTATGAAATACATACTTATATACAACATACTATATCATAATTTGAGTTTTTATTGATGTGTAAAAAGTCTTTCCTTATAAAATCACGTTTTCAATTCCAACTTTAGACAAGACGTGAATAAACTATAATTTTCGATTTACATTTAGGGGCTGAAACATGTAAAAGGTAAATGCTGTGGTATACTTGAGCTGTTTTTTTCTTAATACTTCGCCTTGTACGGCAAACATTTTTGGTTTTGGATGATGATAATTGTTCCAAATTGTCTTTGTGATGATTATTGCATAGCTATTGCTGACTTAAGATGTATTCACATTATCTACGTGCATTTGCCTATAACATTCAATTTCTCTCCGTTAAAAGCATAAGGTTTCGCAAAAAAATCATAGAAAACCAGAAGAAGAGGGTGACGACTTGACGTGACATGACTTGACAGCCCAGTTGTTTTCCACAGTAAAGTTATGTGAGTCGCAACAAAACTCAAAACTGTTTCATTGCAGCTGTAGCTTGGGTTAAAAAGGAAGCACGCAGAATTAGTATCATTATGATGATCAATTTTACGCTTTCTAATCCATAAACTACTCGTCGACGTAAAAAGAATTAGCATTTTTTTAAACGCAAATGTAAGCCTGTTAAAAAGAGTTTGCTAAGATCTATTTAAGAATTAGCTTGTGACAAATTGCCGTTCAGGGTGAAAGAGAAATGGGATGCTCCTTAGTAAACATCAGTTGTCCTAAAAAACTCCTTCTAATTTTTTCATATGCTTTTGGTATAGTTTGTATGCACAAGTACCACTTACTTACTTATTTTGGAATTTTTACTTCATGGTATAGTTTTGTTTTCAACAATGCAGAGCATTCGTACAATTTTACATTGTCTGAAAGTGTAACATGTTTTTTTTCAAGGGGATGAACTAGGAAACTGGAGCGTAGCATCAATTTTTCCCATGTGCTATAATATAACATGCTTTGTTATGGATGCTTTGAATAAATCAAAATAATTTATGTGAGTATCAGCAAATCTGAACATTATGAAACTATATTTTTCCCGTTGATTCAAGGACGATTTCCAATGGCGTAATTCATAAATACCTCAATTAACTATGGATTGAGATGAAATGTTGTGTTGCTGGATAATATTCTACATTTGCTTCTCATTGAACAGTTATACATTAAGTAACAGCAATCATTAATACTGGGAACTAAAATGTTGGAATATACCTAAACAAAATCTGGTTTGACATGATACATAATCCATAGTCCATCACGTGATGGGATTTTTTTACCTTATATAATTTCTCAAACTCACTTTTGCTTTGTCTTCCTAGTCAAAGTCAAGTTTAAAGTCAAAAGTTGGAATACATTAATTTCACAATCTGTTCCTACTTTTAATTATTAAATTACCTAACAGAATTTTTGTTTTCAACTCGTGCCATTGATACCATTAAACAGTTTGATATCATTCATCTCTATCTAGTAATACATGTTAAGAAAATAAAAGTGATCTCCCATCGAAAGAAAACGCAAGGCACCATTTTCCGTTATCCTTCTAAACACCAAAATTCATTTATTGAAATTATAAACTTGTTCTATCTTTACAGTGTATCAGGTTCATAGTATATATATATATATTACATAAAGTATTATGGGAATGAAAGAAGTTTTATTATTAGCATACTCGATCATACAATCGAGAGCAGTTTAAAAACGCAATATTGTTATTCTCGACTTAATCCTGAATGAAAACCGGCTGTCATCTGTAAACGTAAGCTAAAAAGGATGTAGGTTGATAAAAATAGTCAGGTTAATCAAGGTAAGGGATTTAAATAAACAGTGAAAATGAAATGGAGCAATGCATAAAAACCACTAATGATTGTACTCAGTTGGCAATTACTACAGTACTGCAAGCAAGTCTAATTAAAGATGGTTGATGGATGTGGACAGGACATTGTGTATATTATGAGGGCGAGGACAACGACAACCATATTATGACCATTGTTATTATACCAGCAAAGTTATGATAGGTTTATCATACTTTCCATTTAAAAAAGCTTTACGATCCGATTAAACCGCTTGGTATTGAGTTTATGTCCTGATTTTGATTTCAACTGGTTTTTGTTTTTCACAAAGAAATTGAAACCTTGTGATTTTTACTGTGAAGTGAAGCATATAGATATTATTTATTGCATATACCTGTCCTGCTGTACGGTCTACCATACCATACCATCCACTCACAACTTAAAACTCAAAGCATGACTTACTTTGCTTTGGCTCAAGTAGTTGAATGAGGCTGTGAGTGTAGTCGTCTCTCAACTCAACTGGGTGTGAATTTTTTCCACTCTTGTCGACTAGTTCTTTCCTGTTGAAGGTGACGCACATAGAAAGCACATTCATTAATGTAAACTGACGAAGTGAAGCGAACTGTGACAATAACGCAATGTTGACGGAGCTAACAAACAGTGAAAGAAAAATACATATAAAATGTAAAATATAAGCAAAAGAACAAGAATAATGCATTTACGTTTCCTTTCACACAGCGAAAGTTCAGTTCCATTGTGGATTGGATGGTTTTATGTTATATGTTGTCGCTGTCGAGTCAACTGGCTTCTTTTCTTACTCTGGGGAATTGGCGAGAGAGTATGAAAAAAAAGCAGGGAGCGGGTGAAATTCGGTCAAGATTCCATTTTTTATTCGCATGGCGTTCCTTTCTTTTTATTGATGCCATGTATAGCCTTGATTTTTATTTCAGTTTGCCACACTCCTATTCCAAACAAGTACGCTTCTGGTAGCAGAAGTAGCAGCATGATGTGGCACAAACCGAAATGAAGCCAAATGTAGGTTTGTGTTTGTAGGCTACTTTTTTTATACGATGTTATATTTGCTGGAATGAAAACGCATGGCTGGATCTCGACTGCATAAAATGAAATAGACTTTTTGTATGCAGACGTTTTACAGATAATCACAAAGATTCGACATTAGACGGACAGGGTCTTGGAATCCCTAGTCTAGTCTTTCACTGGGTCTCAGAGTAAATGAATTAGTTCTGGAACATAAAATGTATGTGGGTATACATTATTCGAAGAGTTCCAGTTTTCGCAGAATCAATTTAGGTTTATCTCATCTACTAGAGAGATTTCACTATGCAAGGGTAATCCCCGAACTGTTCTTGATCTCATTTTGGATATTATAGGATTTGGGTGTGAGTGGAGTAGTAGAGTGGAACGGAACTACCTATAAATAATATATTGTAGGAAGACCTCAATACTCCAATTCCACTACAACCATCAAATATCAACCAAACCACACAATGCGACGGAATTGGAATACAAATTCATCCTATATTTTAGAAAGTGACAGGAATAAATAGAGCAAATATAAGTATGTATGCAATAGAGATTTCAAGTTCAAATAGCACCGCACATTATTCATAACTGGTTGACACTTGTTTATCAAACATTGAGGTACTCATATGAATATCTTTCTTTTGGGGGGATTTATTATTATGTGAATGTCATTCAAAATGAAGAGATGAATGAATTATGCAACAGCATGGGTAACTCATACTCAAAGGAAATGAATAAAGAAAATATGTTTAGTAGTGTATGTTTATGTTTATGAAGCATGAGGAAAATATTCCTGATCCCTATTTTACAACACTTCTGAGGGCATTGTTTTGTTGAAACCCTGAAATTGTGAAAGCAACTGGAATACAAAAACACAACAGTCACAGTTACTTTACTTATCTCACAACTATAACATAACGCTGACTGACATGCGAGTATGTAATGCTTTACGTGCCTTATTTCACATTCACCCAAAGCGAAAACTCAAGTTCTCTGCTAATATGCTATGAATATGCATTAGAAGAAATTACATTACGCAGTCCGTGTTTATGTAAAATACATATATACATACATTCATGAAAACTACATTCTACAAACATTCTATCTAATTTTGCCATTGCAAATAGAACTATCTTCAATCTTTAATGCAATACTATAAAGTCCAAAAGTCTGAAGGATATCTCGAGGCTTCCTTTACGTTTTATTCCTTTGCTCGTCCTCTTCTTAAACATGAACTATGAAGTAGCTCTGAAATATTCATGCACTACTACTACTACTCCTACCCAACTTTGTCATTCACCTTGGAACTCTGTTTTTTTTCTCTGGACTTGTCTGCTAGTTCGCTCAGTCCATTTAGTAAACGAACTTGATACAAGACGCAAGCCAAAACCAAACTACGTTACTTCATCTCACCTATGCAAACTTGAAACTTGTATGTTGTATTGTTATGCTGGATAATGTGGATCGAAAGAGTTTAGTTTACTTGTCTAGCGTCTTCTTTAATCCAAATTGAACTCATCCATACCTGTGTGATTGCATGTCAATAACATTCATTTCATCCACTCCACAATATCAAGTCAAACCAGCATGTACCTAGTAAAAAATATATTCAACTTCCATAATTTTAGCAGATGATGATAAAGATAAGAAGTTCGTTTGCTATTTGTAATTTTTTGCACTATCAACTATAGTTTGCTCACATGTATTTTTGTGGCTTCAGTGGTAGGCATTTTAATGACGCGTTCAACAACAAAAAATATAGTCAAGTCTGAAAAGTGAGAAAAAAATCTGTCATTTTACTTAATATAGTTGCAGCCTGTGATGTTGCTACTACCGCAAACTTAAAGCTGCTAATACACCACAAACAACAGCACCTGCCTGCACATTCTGTTCTGGTGTTGTGGAGTAGACCTAGTAATAATATGTTGGTTCCCTTCCATAATTTGCTGTCGCCAAATTGTCTTTGTTGTTTTTCTATGCTTTCAGACCAAAATATCCTTCGCTCCTGATTAGCTCACCGTCGAAAACAATTCGCCTTGAGATTGCTACGATGTTGAGTTTTTTTTCTGACCAATTTTATTTCTGCCTTACTAAACGCTCATCGTAACTGATAATGATGATTGGTTTAGCAGAAGACAATCATATTACGTCTCATTTTGTGGTGCTTCTTCAACAAATTGAATATTCATCATCAGGAGAGTTGGACTACCAAAAATATCCTCTATTTTTTTTGTTGGTTTGTATGAGCCAAGTACTTTAAATGATTTTGTGCTTTTTAGATGACGTCAGCATGCAAGGCTTTATTTTACCTGAATGAAGAGTAGCACGTACAGCGTATATATTGTACGGCTACTCAAGACACAAAAATGGCCATGAACATTGACTTTAATGGCTGTAGAAACTCCTCTCGTTATTTATTTTCCTTGTTTAACAGATTTCTTTGTAAAAAATCACTATTATCAGTCACGTTCTTGTTTGTATTATGTCATATAAGCTGTAGCACAAAATTTTTATGATTATATAAAAAGATAATTATACATTCGGGGCATACAAAAAAGAATATGACATGATGGGATGTAATGTGATGTGATGCAAAAATGTGCAACAAAAGTGTACTTATGGATAAGATCTATTATATCTTACAGGGTTCACTTTAATTTTGGGTTTTAAAGGAAATTCTTTGAGACATGACAGTTCGTCCCAAAAGACACAAGAGAACGGCCCAAAAAATTCCTTACAAAGTGGTGCAATAGAAAATACCTACGCTGTGTACATAGAAAGAAATAACAATCTTAATTTTTTAGTCCCTTTAATTATGGAATGGAATAATATGATTATTGTCTACTTCTACTTTTGCTTGTTACAAGATGTTGGGTACTCCTCCATGTGTAGGTGTGAAAATTAAGGCTATGCTTGTATTACTATGTTCTGCTACATAGAACGAGAACTATAACCATGAAGTTTGTGAAAAGCGTCTTTTTGTTGACATAGGCGTAAATTAAAAAAGCTAAAGACAATTTTTTTGGGCCTGACAGGGTATTTTGATGAGAATATAAATGGGTCTAGTATTTATAGAATGCTCATATATGTATATAGTTGTCATTACTTTGGTTCTTTGGGTCGGCATTCTTATACCTATAATCAAGACTAGACAAATAGTGCTGTTTTTAATGTGTGGATTACTGGCTGAAGAATATTATTACTGCAGCATTAGCGACCTACGTCAAAGAATAATACATTATTTGTTCGGGTAGGTAATTTGTAACGTCACTTTGCTTCAGTAAATATTTTTTTGTTTAATAACACCTCAGGATAATAAATATTTGCAGGTGACCATTATGTAATATCATTGTTTAACCATAAATGCAGTGACCAGTGGGTCACAAGTCAAAATTGCATGCATGAAATTTTGAAGGAGGAGGTGAGGGTTACGGTATGTTGAGGATATTTACGTGTGATTACAGGATACCACGAACTTGCCGCTAACCATATTTACTATTTATGTGCATTTATATAGTACTTCAATTAATAAGGGGCTACAGGAAATGCTTTAATTTAATTCCATCTAAATTACCTACGTAGGGAGATTAAGAGGAAATACACATAATTAAAGTATGCAGCTAATAAGGAAACCAATTTTTAAAGATTAGTCGGAGGATGTAAATGGGCTGGAAACTTTTATTAGTTGGTACGGATAAGGAAATAAGGACTTTTGTATTTTATGAGACAGACCCTGGAAAAGGGCGTTCCTTTAAATGTATCCTTATAACTGACTTCCGGAGAAGTATAAAATTTTTACGAAAGGTCAATGACAGGTGCTCGAACTTGAAACTGTCGTAGATCATCCTGATACCAGCTAATTAGACATAATCATGCATTTGAATAATATTGCATGTTGAGTAGTACAAATACAAGTTTGCATGTTTGATAAGTTGTTGGTCTGATTGAATTTAATAATGCTGCATTTAACAACATTCATTCGTAGAGATTATACGTACAGTCAGTCTAGCCACTATGAAGCATCTAATTAAATAAACTGATGCGGATCTCACAGAGATGAGCTGGCCAACTCAACGGTTTTGACATGCAACAAGGTGACTTTTATCTGACCTGACTTTTTTGTTGCAAAAAAATAATATCCTCTCCTCTTCACTTATTCTTTCTTTTGTGAAGTCAACAATGGAGGACCTGATTTTTATTTCACCACAGAGTCCATTTAATTGCTACGCATATGTACCAAAAATACTAAGAAATCTCTTGGTGTAACAGTAACAGCACAGCATAATATGTACTAGGAAAAGCATGGTCAAAAACATATATATACATTCTTAGCTTCTTGCTAAAAATGATCATCAAAAGTTCAAACCCGACTCCCACGCGTATTTTCGTGGCATCTTGTTAATGGTGCTCTTCTTCTCTCTAAAATGGCCAGCATGGCAGAGTGGTGGTGGGGGCGACGTTATGACTTTCATATTTTACCATTCCGTCGCTTCAGTTTCCCTTCCATTTTACTATGCTACTTCGAAGACAAACCATCCAAACCTGTATGCACCTAGGTTAGATTCAAAATTGCCTTTATTTGTTGAAACCGTCGTTTCACTCCTTGTTATATTGAATACAATACTTATACAATAGCGAGAACGTTTCACCATAATGCGCCTATATGTTATTACCTACGTTTTCCGCATGACATGACTAATCCTCTGCATCGCAGAATTATTTTTCGTTTGGTCTGATTCCATAAAAAACGTGTTGCAAAATAACAACCAGCTTTTTTCAGGTCACGCAGTCACTGTACTCGGGTTAATCTGCTGCTGTCAACTCAATTTTATGCGTTGGCTGCTGATGCTGATTGTGAGTGTTTAACTTGTTTGTTAGTAAAGTATACCATATGTATACATTTGACATGCGCTTCACTTCAACTTACTTAAATTCAGTTTTTTTCTGATTTAACTCCTTATCCAAATTCAAAGAGCCTAGATTCCTAAAAATTTAGGTTTCAAATTGAATTGTAATCATCATCGATTCCATTTATTTGATTGATTGCTTATACACCACACGGTGCTCAGTCTCTGTCGAATTTTTATAACAAAAAAAGTTGGGGATGACGAAGACATGACAGGCAGTTTAGTAGATTCTTCTGACAGCACATGCTTTTAAGTATATTATAACGGTATTTCCAACGCGAGAATGATTGTTATCCTTTGCCCTTTGTTCTAAATATCTACTTGTTATTTCTCCTCCGCAAACACATTTTTATATTGCCATTATTGCATGCAACTTCATATAACGTAACATGACGCACCGTAAGATGTCCTGCATGCCATTACATTACAGTAGTATCATAATTTATCTACGTATACATATGTACCTCTTTTATTTTACCATATGGATTCAAGATTTTTTTCTGGGAGTGGTAATCCTGTCCACATCCAATTTGTACTTTTTTCGCAAAAGAAGGTCAAATGAATCCAAATCAAATGATAATTCGTCTAAATCCCCCATATCCCCAGGTGTAACAACAATTTGGTTGGTGCTCAAGAAATGAATTGAATTGTTAGTGAACCATATTAATGACAAGCAAGCTGGGTTGTGATGAGATGAGAAGTAAACATTTTTGTAGAGCGAAGGTCACCTTTTGTTTGTGCAGGCAAAATAAAATCCCATCTCATCAGATCAGATCAGCAAGCATCCGTACAACAATGTACAAATTATTACCAGCGTGTGCTACGTTATTACTTTGCTACTCCTTGTTGGTATCACATCAAACCGTAAAACACAAACGACTCATTTTGCTATGAACTCACGGCCGATGACAGCAGTGGGTCATAATAATATATGTGCCCAACGTAATTGAAGTGAATCACCCAAAATAACATTTTCATTTGAGTCGATTAGAGAGCTACCTTCATCATCATGTCATCCATTCCATAAATCTCACTCGAGGTGGTTAGTACTAAACTGTGAAGTATCGAAATAAGGCTCATCAAATTACATTACCTCAGTTTACGTGCTGGAGTGTTTATGACATGAGATTTTTATGACTTGTTTAAGGGTGTTTGGCTTCAGTAGAATAGAAAGTACAAACCTACCTTGTTGTTCCACCAGAGAAGTACAAGTGAATGTGCTTGTTTCTATTCATAGAAGGACATAAACCTGGAAATGTGCGTAAAACTACAAGGAAGATAATGTTCAACAATGAAAGTGTGAAAAGGTAATTTTACCGTACACGTACACGATTGTTTCAAAATCCAATTGAAGGAACTTATAAATCCAACACACTTTTTGCATTAGTGATGTAAAGTGATGATGACTGATGACTATATAGCGTTACTACCAACTTTTGAACTTCCATTGACGAAACGGAGGACGAACAAAGGAAGTAGATATATGTATATAGTTTAATAGGTACCCATCCAATGGATTCATTGTTAGTTGTTCCTTGATGTTGAAGTTGATGTACTAACGATGCGTGCAATAGAAAATGCATAGCTGTACATTTGTCATGTGTGTGCGAGCATGCAGCGTGTGCGTTTTCTACCTGGTCTGATCTCTTGGTCTTCTGGTCCATTCCCATCCCATTCCATGAACAATTGGAAGCGTTATATCATGAATCATGATGATGATGATTTTCTGATGATTGCCAACTTCCTACCATCTTTGGGTTTGCTCGTCATTTGTTTGTTGGTGTGTGTGGTAGTGTGGCATGTTTTTTGTATTCTTGAGGCTGATGGTGGCCGTTACCATCCTACCTTCACACAAAATAACAGCAATAATAATAATAATACAATCATCATTATAACGTTGAGATTGCGACCGTAAAATGGGATCTACGAGAGAGTGGAGGGATGGATATATAGGGATGGGTAGGATGATGATGATATGATGGTGATGATGTGAGCAGAAAGTCATTGATCTTTTGATCTAGGAAGAAGTGAATGTATAATAGTAATGGATGAGCAGAACCCTCAACAAAAACGAATTCAAAAGCAACACGAGATTGTAAATATCATATTTATTTATACTGGTGCATAATGTGAATTTATTTGTGAGAGAGGAAAAAAGAGTTCTCTCGGACAGCCACGGCATGACTTTTTTTGTGCATAAAATATATACCTACATATATTACATGCATTCACATACACACTCGATGATGTGATGTTATGTGGTAAGACGATCATGTATTTCCTTCTTGCAAACTTTTTTTTTCATACATGAACTTGAACAAAATTTGTGTGTGAGTAACTATATCAAAGCCTAAAACTGTTCGAGAAAACAAACATTTATGTGGTTCAGACAGATTCTTTTTTTGCATAAAATATTATTTGCGCTCCCTTGGGAGTAAAGACGAACATAACGTATTTGGCTATCATCAACTTCATCGTGAATATACTTATGTATATTTTCCATATATTATATATGCTCTCAAAAAAATCTGTATAATATATACACACTACTTTGTTCCTTTTAGAACCTCGTGAGGAGGATGATAATGATGATGATTGTTATTACTATTACTATACGTTGTGGATATGAAACCAAAACCAAAGCCTAATACGGTTCCTTCTGCTCCGTACAAAAGGCGAAGAGTAACAAAAAATAGTGCACATAACGTGAAAAAATGTACCGTCAAGTGTAAAGAAAGGATTGAAAATTTGAAATGAAAGGGCTCGTATTTTTTTTGTGTTAGCATAGAAGCTCTTGTTGCCAACAATGGTGCAAATAACATGATGATGATGATGGCAATGGCATGTGCATTAAATCAGGTAGCTTATTAAGTGAGCATTAAAACTCACGTAATCTTCCTCCTTCACACAATAGTACACACTAAAGGCTTCAACAGAATCTCATTTAAAATGCTGCTGTTTTTGTATACATTAAGAAGAAGTATTGAAAAAGGAAAATGATTGTCGGTAAATCTCAATGTTGTGGTTGGGATGATATATGTATTAGTTGAGGTTTGTAGTCTGTAAGTACAGTACAGTACAGTACAGACCAAAAGAGATGATAATATACTTGTCATAAAATGCAATCTGGAAAGATTTGCTGGTTCCTTGTCACCATCTTTATAAGCCGACAGACGGAGTGCATACAAATTACTGGGTGTTTTTCTTTTCATTTCGTTTCCGCAATGTGAAGATCAGCTTCTATATACTATTCTTCTTTAGAGTGAAAATCCAATACCGTGCATCCTCTTCCTTTTGACTTGATGCTCTTTTCAGAAAAATAACTGAACATTATACCATATACACCATCATCATCATCATCACAGAAGCAGCCATGCTTCTCCGATTGGAAGGAAAAATCCAACTTTCATTTCGGACTATTTTTTATGCTCATGATGATCATCATCATCTCGCTTTGCAATTTTCCTTTCGATAACGATAACACCATGTAATCCCCATCTTCATCATTTGAGTGGCGTAGATAAAAAGGTTCCTATCTTCTTCTTTTTTTGCATTATGCGAGAATTCGAAGAGAGAGAGAGAAGATAAAAGGAAGAAGTTTTGATATATATTTTTGGAGATGACGATGCACCTTCATCCTCATCTTCTTCTCTCCCGAGAATCTTGTTCATCACACTATCATGCACACTACTCACACGACGACGACGACGAGGAAATAAGAAATAACCTTGCCGTCATAGGAGAATCTGTCACTGCAGTATTTACTGCCAATTTCATTTTTTGAAGAACGAAACGAACGTTTCAATCCGGGTTCGTTATTTTTTTGTTCGCTTGTCTTGTTACTTATCGTTAGTAGCATTATGCATGTCATGCGGCTATTATATTCCAAATTTGGAATGGGACATATTTTTTATCTATCGTCATGCACGTCGTCTTGTCTTGAGGAGCGCTTTCGTATGGATATGGATATGGATGGACGTTTTCTGCTGATGAGATGATCAAATAATGAGAACCTGAGATTTGGGATTTTTTTTATTCCTATCAAAATGAAAAGGAAGAAAGATGAGCAAATCCATTTGAGAGTTTTTTTAGAGTAATGAATGTATCTAATTTTTTTACACATGAAAAGATCCATTTTGGATTGAATTCCTGTCATCAACAGGTGCCCATTGAATTCAGTAGTTTTCAGGGGGTTTACCTGCTGCTGTTGCCTTTCACAGTAAATGTCCATTTCATTTTCCATTACATTACACATGAAAGAATTGAAATCTCATCTCATTTTTCATGTCATTTTGTCTCCATATGTGGCTGAACAAGGAGCAGCAGCAGCAGCTCTTGTTAAAATTGTAAAATGTATTTGCCATGTAAGGATGCCGTAGGTAGGTAAAAACGGGAGTTCTCTACACAAGAACTTCTCTTCCTCATTCGTCATCTTCTTGGCCTAGCCTCATAATACTAACTAAATAGCTATGGGTGACCTTGCTGACCTAGAATTTTAGGTATTTGCCGTATTTTGATATCAAAATATTATGAATTCGTCTTCTTGATTTTAATCTATAATGACCCAAAGGAAGATTTCTCACTTGTGTTCCTCTCAATTAATTTTATTCCTCGTAAAATTCCAACCCCACATCATCGTTATGGTTGTGGCGTTCTCTCATCAAAGGCTTTTTCTTCTTAGACTTTCCGCTCTCTTATCAGTAATTATCAGTAAGCACATGGTGTTTTTAAAACGTCTTGAACCAAACCAGTAGCAGTCAATCTTCAGTGCACCCAACAAGAAAACTTGATGAAAACAGTTAGTCTTTTTTGGCTGATAATATGACTATGTGCATTAAAATTATTTTTTGGTATTTCGTGCCCTGGTGAACTTTACCTAGTGTTGCAAATTTAATGGAATGCAATTTTGCAGTTACTTATTGCTCGTTACAGTTGGGCTAGTTGGAGTGTAAGAGTTTACTTTGGTATTCAAATGTTGTCGGACAGTCCTGTTCAAAAGCGGCACCTATAACCACAACCACCTATGGCCATAATAATGGTCGGCTCGGCTCATTCGTTTTCGGATTTTAAGGTGGAATGGAATCCTCTAACCCAATCCTCTAATGCGTTGGTGTAAATTGGACTGGTCAGAGTGTAAAATTGTTGCGTTTATCATCAATGTGCTGATGGTGATGTACATGTGTAAAAGGTGTTATACAATTTCCTGATCTCTCTCCCAACTTAGTTATTGATGCAACAATTACATTACTGTAAAATGAAAAAAAATTACTTGAAAGTTTGTGTAATTAACGCTGTGAAAGCTTATATAGCATGAAATCCATGTTAGGAGTGCCTTTATTTTTACACTGATTGATATGATGGATTACTACTGCTTGCTTGTCTCACATTTTTATACAGTTTCTCTTATCTTTCCGTAGTATCTCGTTTTGTTCTGAATGAGTAAAAAAATACAAAGTATTTTGGCTTGGTACGAATTGAATTACATTTGCATTTATCATCATTTTATACTTACTCCCATCTCAAATTTAGTTATAGACAAGCTATAGGGTGCACGGATGCGTACGTTACTTAACTTTACTTGAAATGAACAAAAAAAATACAAGAGATTGAGAGGAAAAATCCTGTTTTATTGAAGTGAAGCCTTTTTTGGCTGTTTGTTTTTAATTTCATGATTGTGATTGGGATGATGATAGAATGACGCTACTAATGAAGATGGTGGTATGGTGTTGGTTGTTGGTGTTGATCCTTTTTTCTGTTTTATGAGCATTCTGTATCTATATAATGCTTCAACTCCTCATCCATTGTGATGTGAAGCTGTTGGCAATTGTTGAGGAGGATTTCTCTACGTGATGAAAAAATTTTATTTTAGAAAGGATTCAGATTCAGATTAAGTAAGCGCTGTGTTTTACATTTTTGGCAAATAAACCAAATAAATGAAGGGGTTTCTGATTTTTTTATACCTTTCTTTTTGGTGTGATGTGAGTTGAGCAAGGCGTCAAGGTGTATGAAGAAAAGTGGTTTTTTCACTCATTTCTACGGTCGTTTTATTCTTTTGTGGCGTGATGGATTCGTCATTTACATACAATCAACAATGTAATGTTTAAAATGTTATATGTTGTAAAATGCATGAGATTTTTTAACACATAATATTATTATATATTGAGGATGAACGTTTTTGCTGGTGTGTATTCTTTAGCAAATAAAGGAGTCAAGAAGATCGAGGTGAAGGGAATTGCATTCAGGGTGAATTGCATCACGAACTTGTCCATAAAGGTGTGGTTCCTAACTAGCTTACAAGTCAGTCGATATGCATTTCATGTTAGCTGTTCTGAACATATGCATCAAGTTTTCAATATTGGAGGGATGTTGATGTTATATTGAAGCTGCTCCTTCTTATTATCACGAATTGGTCAAGTGAGTGAAGTTGAAGAACATTATGGGCATGTGCACACGAAACTGCGTATTATTATCTACAATGGATGTAGTTAGGATTTTGCGGATACGGATATTATTTCGATTGTTAAACACATACTATGATCTCATGCTCGATACATGCTCATTTTTTCTTTAATGCATTACGTAATCTTTCTAATGATTGGAGTGATTAGAGATCCTGAACTTAATCTTCATTATTATATCAGACAAAAAGTAGACAATATGAAATTTCGTGCAGCAGTGTTCCTCAACAGAATGCAAAAGTTGACTGAAGGAAATATTTTAGATGTTATAAATATATGCTGACTCATCCTAGAATATGAATTATGTTATTTTATCATTAACCATAAAGCAGTGGACTGCATCCAGTATACAGTGATTCGCAAAAGTATTTACGTAGGTCTTATGGTTTTGGGTTCAATTACCATGTAATGTAATGTTACTCAAAAAAGTGTTCGTTTTTTTTATATTTTTGCAGTGACTTTTGGACCGAAAACACCAAGTTTTTATGACACATAATTGTGCTTCCCTATTTGTCCGTCTTATTGGCTTACCAGGCACTTTCTCCTTCATGTTGGGTTTCTAACTGCCATTTATTGGATTTGGTCACCACATTTTGCTCAGTCACCAAATAATGAGCATAGCCAAAAAGGAGTTTCTACAAATGCAAATATTCGTCCCGGTGCCGTTGCAAGATTCTGACATGAGCCCCCTTCTCGCCAATTTTATACAAGTGAATGACTCCATTTGTTCGCCTAAGCTTTGGAATATTGATATAAATTTGTGAAGGGATACTTCCCCAGGAATATGAAGTAAGAACGAGTGCATTTTTAATATCTATCATAATTCCAAAAAAAATTAATTTTCCACCCTTATATAAAAATAACTTTGTTGAATTATAGTTTACAGACTTGCTGCCGGTAGCCACGGACCAGCAAATCAAAACTGCCAAATTAGCCCTTGTAATACAATGTGGAGCACGTTTGCCAAGTTTTTTATCCTCATTTTATATTATTCTGGAACTTGTTTAGTGATTTTCACTGTGCTTTCACCTCACCTTTTCTCAAATGGGTCGGCGACTGAGGAGTTGGCCTCCGGAGGTGATGACTTGTTAAAAAATGCTCATACTACTATGTATTTAACTCATTTTACAATGGAAATGCTAATTTTTTTATTTGTTTTTAAATTTAAAATTAGGCGATAGTCCGGCGCTTCGATATTTTGAGCCAGTATTTTATAGCCCCTCAGAGTTTATTTCACAACACAGGCGAAAGAAGCGAGAAATTAGGAAGTCAGAGTCACTTAGGTTAAATTTAGCTTCACAAAGTCGGTAAGTAATCAGAAAGAATATTATGCATATTGTGAGAGTATCCGTATAGTTCCTGGTCTTAAACTTAATATATATTTATGCATCAACTTATGTCTTTCTTCATACAGCAACTTTCGCCTGAATCTCATTGCCGACGACTCAGTATTCCATCCAGAAGTTGAAATAGAAAACTCTGAAGGTCCCATTCAGTACGATACTAGTCGTGTGCTAGTTGGTCATTTAGACGGTAATTCTGCTTACTAGTATTATTATTACATGATAGTATGGTTTTATATGTGCAAGATTTTCAGTTACAAATTGAATTTCTAATGTTTTTTAGATGAGCCTAGCTCATTAGCTCACGGAGTATTATCTGAAGATGGGTTCTTTGACGGAACAATCTATTCCAGTTGTGGTTCAGAATACTATGTCGAGCCAACGAAGCGTTACTCCTTATTGAATGCAAACGCTTCCCAGGGAATCATTTACGAAAAAAGTGCCATAGAATGGCCAGACGAACCACCCGTGTGTGCATCTCATGAGCTCCACATAAAAAGAAGGGAAGAGCAAAAGCTGTCATCAACAGCATCCACTTTAGACCCTGATGTACGGGTGCTGAACACAAAGTCAAATCGTACTGATTCCCATCATGACCACCACCACAACCACTATCACCATCATCATCAGTCTTTGCCAAGTATCAAGAAAGCTTCCTATTCCCTTCCACCTTCCTCAAAACCCCATAAAAGGAGTAAAAGGTACATAGTCGATCCACGGAAACGTGCCTGCATGCTCTACCTCCAGGCTGACCACCTCTTTTACCGTCATTTTGGCTCCGAGGAAGCAGCCATCAACATGATGGCACGTCATATACAGCGTGTCAATGAAATCTACAGATCAACTGACTTTGATGGTGATGGCGTACCTGATGATATCTCTTTTATGATCAAAAGAATCAAAGTTCACACAAAAAACCACACGCTCGACCCAACCTATCGGTACAACGGAGAGTTTCAAGTGATAAAGTTCCTCGAGCTATTTTCAGAAGGGGACTACGACCAGTTTTGTCTCGCTTACATGTTCACCTTTCGTGACTTTGAAGGAGGCACGCTGGGTCTGGCTTGGACCGGGGATTTAAAAAACGCTGGAGGTGTTTGTGAGCGTAAAGGACATTTCAGAGGAGGATTGAAAAGTCTAAACACAGGGATTATTACCCTCCTAAATTATGGCAAAGTTGTGCTTCCAGCGGTATCCTTTGTGACGTTGGCTCACGAAATTGGTCACAACTTTGGCTCACCTCACGACCCAGAAGTAGACAAAGATTGTACTCCGGGTGGAAGGGAGGGAAATTACATTATGTATGCACGTGCAACTGCTGGAGATCAAAAGAATAATAATCGATTTTCACCATGCAGCTTACGCAGCATTATTCCCGTTCTCAACTCAAAGGCTCGGGGAACTCACGGCTGCTTTGTGGAACCACAACAAGCCATCTGTGGAAATAGGGAGGTGGAGGATGGTGAGGAATGTGATTGTGGTTGGGAGGAAGATTGTGCTGAGCCTTGTTGTTGGCCGATGAAAATACGACCAGCGAGAGGTGAAAAACCTTGTACACTCAAGTTTGGAAAGCAATGTAGTCCATCTCAAGGACCCTGTTGTACTGCTAATTGTACATTGAAAGTTGGTGACAAGTGTAGGGATGATAATGGGTGTAGGCACAGTGCCTTTTGTAATGGATACGTGGCAAATTGCCCATCTTCCGTGCACAAGCCTAATAAAACTATATGTCATGAAGAACAATCTGTTTGTTTCATGGGGGTAAGCCGAGAAAATACAAAAAGAATGAGCATTTTATCGTACTATTAGTCTACAACCAAAAATCTTTTGTAATATATAGAATAATAAACTTTGTGTGGTTTTTATTTTATGGTGTCCATTATTATTATTATCAGGAATGTACAGGATCCATTTGCCTGGCGTATGGATTGGAATCCTGTCAATGTACTCCTGAGCCATGGGAATCCACATCAAAATACTGTGAACTATGTTGTAAACTTCCTGGCGAGAACCAACCTTGCCTATCAAGTTACCAATGGAACGAGCCCCCATTTGACGTTCCCAACCTCTATTCAAAACCTGGATCTCCATGCAAAAACTACACTGGATATTGTGATGCTTATCACGCCTGTCGGGAAGTAGATCCTTCTGGACCTCTAGCTACTTTACGAAATCTCCTTCTCGCAGACGAAGGACTGACTGCAATTGCAGACTGGATAGATACACATTGGTATGCTGTGCTCTGTTTCTTTGTTCTCCTCATTTTGATGATGGTGTTGACAGCCAAGTTATGTGGAAAACGAGCCAAGCAACGTCTCCGTAAGATAACGGTGATGCACAGTAACGTAGAAGCCATTCAGATTGAAAGATCATATTGGGATCATGAGGGGGAACACGTCGTTCATCCAATGGCTGTCCGAAAGAAAATTCCCATCAGGAAGAAAGTCCGAGAAAAGAAGAGAAAAAATAGAAGTGGGAGCAGCAAAAGCAAAGGAGATAGGCCAGGGAAAGGTGTGACTGGCACTTTATTTAAGAGAAAAGGACGTGGAGAGCGGTCCAAAGTGAATAGCAACCACTTTGCAAACTCATCAAAGACTGAAAATGGAGAACTTCCTTCGAACCTCAATGGAGATATCCAGTCACCCACTTCACCCATCCAGTCATTCAACTTGGTTAACCTTCAAGCTAATAATGTAGGAGAAGGTGGAGGAGCTTGCTTACCACCTACTGGAGGTGTACCAATTTACCCCCAAATGTACATGATGCCAGAATCTTCCGCTGCCAACGGCATCATTGGAAACACTAGTAAATTATACAATCACAATAATTGTAACAACAATATACCATCTCCCGGCTCAAGTTCGAGCAGTGGAGGGTTCCGAAGTGCGCAGTCACCCCGAAGTCCAATCACACCCGGAGACAATATTAATGACCCTCTTTGTGCGGCTTTGGTTAATCATGAACCAAAAACTGTTATTTTACCTGCGGCTGGAGTCCGTCGAAAAAGGTTTGATTTTTGAACGCGATATGTAACGGAGAATTATATATGAAATTTATTATAAAAGCTAATTTTTTACTAGTATAAAATGGTCCAAAAAAAAGTCAACGGAAAAAAATATTATGATAATATTATATTTCATAGCAAAATTCCATCGAAATAAGACAAATATTTAGCAACAAAAAATAGTGCTAAATATTATCCGTTCGGATGCAGCGGCAGCCATATCGATAAAATATGATGTACTGTACATTTATCTAATACAAAACTCGATATATTTTATCTTAACATATTTTTTCCGCTCTCTATTTCAAAACGGTAAAAATTATTTTACCTATACCTGTTCTTAATAGTAGACAAATAACTTTCTTTCAGTAGTACTCTATTTTATGTAACCAACTATAGACGGTTATCTGTGCGGAAAATTGGAGGCATAATATAGTAATTAATGTAAATTGAAGTGACTACTAATCTATTACAAACGTAATAATTAGCAATAATATACAAATCCAGTGTAATAATTTTCACAAAGTACTGATCTAAAGTACTTAAACCTCTCTGTAAACTTATTGGAGGCAGAGTCTAGTCTTTAACCACCTGTAACTGTTTCATATTATATTATATTATACCTAAAAATGTACGTATGTTTCCGTAAAAACTATACATTCTAGTATAAATACTACTATTTACTACTTCTCCTGTTTAATCTCTGGTGTTGGGAATCGATATATGTATGAACTCAAGTTATTTTCTGTAGAGATCTGATAAATCTGTGTAGAAAATCACTATAATTTCCTTTGAAGCTTTCTTAACACACGTAGTGGAGGACTACTGCTACTTGGTGGTGTGGATATTCCATACAGGGGAAGATGGGTATGTTCTTTTACGACATTCGTAATAACTCTCCTCGCTTCTCAAAGATTCTATTTTACTTGATTCTTTGCATGCATATGTATGTACTGCCTTCAGTTGTCCAATGGACCTTTTGTTCGCTTCATTTCATAACAGCTAGCGTTACAGAAAATGGCTTTTTGAGTGAATAAAAAATAAGCTAACATTTTGTATCTTTTATGACTTTTTTTCAGAAGTAAACATCCTGACAAAAAAGATAAGAAAAGTAAACCAGTGAAATCATCCCAGCGTACATCTTCAAAGCGAGAGTCTTCCAAGACATCATCATCATCACCTACAAAGACCCACAGTCATCACCTTCCTCATCATCCAAGCTTACAAGAAAGTGGTGGGATATCGAAGAGAAGATCCGTCAAAGCCACCACAAAAGATCAAAAGACACCAACTACTGGGGGAGATGCTAAACCCAAGAAAAGAATCCAGGTTGTGTTTAGTCCTCCGTTTTCCCTTAAAGTGGTTCAAGTAGTAGCAGGGGGAGAAAGTCACACAAAGAGTGGTAGTGGCAAAAATAAGAGTAGCGGAAGTAATTCCAATAAGCACGGGAGTGCTCACGCAAAGCATAGTAGTAGTGGTAATAGTACTAACAATAACGCTAACAATAGCAGTAGCACCAATAATGCTAATCAACTAAGTAATATTGTTAAGAAATCAGAGTCTGAAGTGCCAAATAAGTGTACAGCAGCGACGACAACAATATCGGGAACAGTAGTAGGGACAGCTAACAATAATATTTCTTCGGTAAAAAATGACTTGAGCTCATGTGGTATTGGTGGTGGTGGTGGTGGAGGAGTGGGTGTTAACAAGCACAAGATAAATGGTGCTCCTAATAATAATGATACCCAGCAACTATCAAGCAGCCAAATAATACAAAGTGAAACTAATACTAATAATAGTAGTTCGATTCCAGCAAATAAAGTTTCCAACAAGTCAGCCAACCATCATCACAAATCCAAGTCAGGAAAGGAAATTAAGAGAAAGTCTTCTGATGGGTCTGATGGTGACAATACCAACAAAAATATTGATGGGAACAAGAAAGAGAGTGAAAGCAAAATTATTGAGAATCTCTCATGTTCCATTACCAACGAAAAAGAGGGAAAGATGATGATGGGTGCTGCTGACAATAAAGAAACCAATAAAATATCAAATAGTCAGGGTCATCATATCAAAGCAAAGGTTAAATCATCAGGCTCATTTCTGCAGAGGAGAAAGCAAAGTCTAAAAGCCAGGGCTGGGGAAAAGAGTGAGCTCCGTGTGCTAATTCCTCCTTCTAATCAAGAGGAGGATGATATTAATAGTCCGATTACTCCCATGAGTTAATAATCATTGCGTTAGAATAAGAAAGAATCATTAGCTTTTGTTACAGAGAGAAAGCCTTGGTGCATGTATTAGTATTATTTATAATTTCATATTTAGAAAACCCCGTGTTTTTTTCAAGATTTGTTATATATGTCCAGTTTTTGCTGAAATGTATTAAGTGTTGATAAGTAAATATGATGGTGCATATTTTACGTGTTATTTTGTACTTTTCTTGCTAACCGTGATTGTATTAGCTGGAGCGTATAACAATAATAATTTTTATGTAAGATTATAACTTTTAATTCCGTGCGTTACAATCAACAACGAGTCATAATGCATTTAACCGGTGTAAATGAATTTAACGCGAGCCTATCATCTTTGTGTAAATGATTAAAAGGACAATGAATGTTCAAATCAAAATGAACTTCCGTTGCCATTTACCAACTAACTGTTCCCTACAATTCAGAGAGAGAAATGTTATGAATACATTTATATAGTTAAAAAAATTATGGCATTATTGCTGCTGTAATATTAACATCAAAACCAAAATTGTTACAGTCGAGTCATTTTTAATAGGGAGAAAAGTGAGAGAAACCAACCCAGTTTTTGATATTTCAGTTGAGTAGTTTCCCATGTTTTTGTTGAGTTTTTTCTTTGTTAACCATACTTATACTAGTTACTAGCACGTATCTCTCAAAAAATAGTATAAAAGTGCGTTTGTTACGATTGCTTAATACAGTTGTTTTCAAATGTATAACGTAACTTGTCAAGTTGTTTTATAAATAAATAAAAGAATAATACAAATCATATAAAACCTGAAGTATACTTATCACGTATGCAAAATTGATTTCATTGTATAACACATTAATCCAAGCGAATCATAAAAACCTTTACATCCAGCACAAAAATGAGGCAATCTAAGAGGATATATCATTAGCTTTCCTGTTGTTGTAATAAATATACTTAGCGTATTGTTAAAAGTAACTAGCAAATTCAGCATTCAAAGACTTAAGAAGACCCCAATACATTGAACCATTTTAATGAGATCCTTAACAAATTTTGAATACGGTAAGTGTATCAATCACACTCAACACACCTATTTTTTTCAATGTACATAAACATGAGGGCGTATATTTTTAGTACAAGTAGAGTTTCTTGCATTTTGGAATGCTTTCAAAAAGGCTTTATCTTTGATGTAACTGGTTTTAAGTGAAAGTAAAGCAAAATGATTTTGGGAATCCAAAAATTTAAAAAGTTTTCTCAAATAATAGCTTTCTTGGCTTTCATATTTCCGTTTGCTGCTGCAGCACCACCAAATAAGAATAAATTCTTAGCTCACATCCATGTTTACGAATGTCTGGAGGCAAAAGTGGATATGGCATATGCCGAAATTCCATTGCCAACCCCGACCCCATTAGTTCTCATCTCGATATGCAAGATATGGAGACTAGGTAAGTATATGATGTCATGCATTTTATGAGTTAATCTTAATACATTTTACAATCAGAATTGAAAATTTATCTGCATCTCATTTTATCTATCTTCAGTGCATTCATATAGAAACTTTAATGAAACATCCACCAAGCCTGTTCCTCGCTACTTGCCTCACTCCTTCTTCATTAGATTTGATAGTATTAACGACTTAGAAAAAGCCGAGATATTCCAGCTCATTTACGAAAGATTATTGATGCCTTCGTCCCAGTTAGACCTTATCAAGAATAACGCATTAAAATATCGCAAATACTGGCAGTATGATGCCAATATTTTTAAGAAGGAGTTTTTTCTTAGATCTCGATGGAATTTGGATGAAATAATTATCCATCACTCGTGGGGCGCAGTAGACCTTCTCATTTACAACGAGTGGCAGTTTCCAACATCCCTTCAAAAGTACTATCCAAGGTTTAAGGCGAACAATATTTCAGAACTTGATTTACGATACTATGTAAGTAGTGGGTACTATCACACTTGTACCCACAAATCGCTTTATGAGAAGCTACAATCCCTAACTTTCAACTTTAACGCGTACGACAGAATATTTTGTGATACTTTCGAGCGTCATGGCCTTCAAGGAAAATTTACGCCTTACTGGAATTTATATGATATTTATCATTTCCGAGGTCGTCTACTTCGAGACGAACTGCTTTCTTCTTTTCCACCCGATGCCTCCAATGCTGTTTACTATGCATCCCCAAAATTGACATTTGTTGTGTTACAACGAAATCCTATAACTTGGCAATTCGTATTGCGGCCATTTAATAAGAACATGTGGACATTTTTGATTGTCACTTACTGTCTGTTTGAAGGCGTTCGACGCTTGTTCCTGTTGCTGGAATGGATTTTCGAACAAAAATTGAAATTATTACTGCTACGCAAGAAGATTTTTGCAGTCATAGTCTACGAAGACCGAACAAAGCTTAACAATATTGAAGAGAGGCACAGAAAGGTTATTGAAACATTCCACGCGCTTTTGCGCATCACCGTGACCTCTGCTTATAGTGGGATGATTTTGGTTTCAATTCTGAATCCAATTTATCCATGGACCCCAGAAACGTTTGCTGAACTTAATCAGACAAAAAATTACTATGCTTGCACCGCATTTCAATCGCTTGACGGAATAATAGAACATTTAAGGAAGGATTGGATATTAAATGGGGTGGATAATTCAATGATCATGAACAGGGCCAAGGAGTCGCCTGCTGACTTTCTTGTGCAGGAGATGGAAAATGATGAGAAAGACAAAGGCAAGTTTTATGCATCCATAATGTATGACGACAAAATGAACTTGTATTTGATAGGAAGACGTCACATTTACAAGATTGTGCGTTTCTTAAAAAAACTCAAGCCAGTTAATGATCAAGTACTACCAGAAATGAGGTATGTTTCTGTTGCAGCGGGTGCAACCAAATTACATTTTCTAATTGATACTTTGAGATGGGTATTTACAGCGGGAACATGGATGAGGTGGTATTATCTTGAACAAAATTACTACAAAAATGTGGTGCCTGTCATTGTCAATCGAATTTTGGTAAAAGAGCTACATTCCAGTCCGATGAAGGAGGACGATGAAAGTCGGCCGCTGAATGCATATGATTTGTTCTCCCTATTTGCTATTGAAGGGTTTGGCTGTGTGTTAGCTTTCACCATGTATATAGCAGAAAGTTGGTACGCAGAACGATGTTTAATGTTTACATAATAGGTAAAAGTTTTTGCACAATATGCCTTGAAATAAAACTATTTAATAAATAAAATCTCTCTATTTATAACACTTGAGCAAGAATAATAATTTAATTTTCATAAGAGTTGAGTGGGGAGATACTATATTGTGTTATATGTAAGACTGCATAATCAAATCATAGTAGACCAATTCATACCATTGATATAGGTTTCATCAATTTCTTCTGATCAATAAAGAATCATGTTTTTTATACTATCATAATGAATTGACAGCTTAACGTAGTAGGCTCATTGTTAATGCGTACATATTTCATGATTTCGGGAAATGAGTGAAAGAGATTGACATTGACGAATGGCAAAAAATCATGCAGCAATACCAATAGTGGGCTTCTAGTCACTAGTATGCTTTCTACTTGTGATTATTTGAGCTGTGTGAGTGACGAGCTGTTAAAATGTATACCCGTATTTTATTGGATTCTTTATTGGTTTAGTTATGTCTGTTATGTTACAAATATTGATTACATTAACTTGCTTTTAAATAAACACATGCGGTTGAGGTGCCCTGCCCTATGTGTGCTTAGCTTTTGATATGTTAATAAACGAATCTTTAATTATATATGATTAACGATTAAATATTCTCATAATCTGATAAAATCCTGAACGAACAAATATTTACTCCATACCCTGGTATATGAAAAGGGAAGCATCGCTTCGTCTAAACATTAACTCGAATCAATCGAACAAATCGTTATGAAATGGGAGAGTGACACGGTTATATCGTTTTATTTAATCTCATAAATAATTCGTATGTTAATTTTGAGAACCTGAAGTGAATGGTCAACCTCTAATTATTATTGTATGATACTTTTACTTCATCCCAAAGAAATACAATTTCCTCCTTTTACTTTACTATACATAAGTTATACTTCGTAAATAGTATTTAGTACAGTTTGGCATTTTCCTTAGCAAAACCTATGCGAAATGGTTCTGAAACTGAGCTTAGATATTTTGAGAATTTACACTGAGGTAGCGCGTTTCCTTAACCTGCTGCCATATTATTGGAATGAAAAGTCGCAAACTATCTGTATTACAAAAAATCGTGCTAAAATTAAAATGTGGAAATTGTGCACGTATTCATTTGCGGCCATTTTGGTAGCTGCAGTGATAAAGTTTATCTACAGTGTCATATCAGGAAAAGAATCAATCACATTCTTTCTTCTGAACACACCTTTCGTGTCGGTTCAATTCGGAGGATTGTTACTCGTCATTACAAGTCATTCCAAAACGTCTGAAGCTTGCCAACTGCTAGCATTCATTAAACAATTTGGAATCAGCCAGAATGAAGGTTTGATATAAATAGTAAAGATATCTTAAAGTAAATTTGACGACCTAAAAATCTCGTTAATAAAAATTATGTCTATCTTTCTTCAGAGTGGCGACGCTTCATTTCTACCAAATTCAAGTTGACATCACCTGAAATAATTGTTTCGTTAGTTGTATTATCTGTAACAATTTTCAGTCCTGTTTTACCCTGCGTTTCATTTATTGTTCCATGTCATCAGTTTTCATCCAGTTTAATTGCTATGATTTATCCCGACTCCTGCAAAAGCTTTCTTTTCCAGTGCATTACATATATTTTTGAATTCATAATTTTGATGCCTACGCTTATCATTGGAGGATTCCAAGCCATCTTGTTAGCAGTCGCTATTAGTACGCTAAACAAATATATTAAAGCAGCTCGGTACGAACTAGAAACTTTTGGTTACCCAGTCAGTTTTATAAAACCAAACCGTAAGAACTGATAAGACTATTTAATTATTTATGTAATTATTTCTTTTGAATTTCAGCAAATGCAGCAGCAAATTTCATGGAGTGGGCCAAAACAAACAGTTTAAACTTTTACTTTTCTATCGCCATTGCCAAATTTTAACCACAGCTCTCAATAATTTCTGTCAACCGTACCTCCTTCCTGCATGTCAGATTGTATCAACAGTAATTATTATGGCTTGCCTGTATACTGCTGTTGTTTCCCAAGGACAGTTACCAACACTCTTATATTTTGCTTCTATTACGTTAATGATTGAAATTACACTCTTCATCTTTGCTGTATTGGATGTTGCCAGCAAAGGTTTGCTACTTTCCCAACAATTCCTTGCTTCTGTTAACAGTTGGCCGTTGCATAGAAGTGGAACATTTCGAAGGTATATAAAGTCAATGTTGCCTTTACGGGTTTATCTCGGACCCTTTCATGTTGTGGATAGGAGCAGGGCTCCTGCATTGCTTCGATTTTGTTTGCAAAGAACAACATTCCTTGTGGTCAAGTCAAGGACAAGTGTTTCGACGTATGCTGCTAAAATTATCTGAATATATGTACCTAAGATGCGAACTCGGGAATTTAATAACAGTATTTAATTTATAAAGAACTAAAAATTAACTGAAGCGGATCAAATCATATATATGTTTTACATTACATAATATTGTTCACATATTTGCTGCTAACTTTTTAGAATTAAAATTAATTAATTAATAGTAAAACCCAAAGTAAATGATGGTTTTTCATTTTTAAACATTTATAAAATTATATGTATATGGTATTATGTTTAAAGAATGTCTTCTTTCATTTGAGTATTTCTTATTATTAAGGTTTGTGGATGGGCTACGCTACGCATACATATATATTTATTCACCTACCCAATATAATAAGGGGCATTATGTAACATTCTATTGAGGCTTTCAATTTCTTCGGTTGAATAGCCATTGTGGATGTTTAAAATGCATGTGTTATTTGACAGGCTAATTATACTCATGGTCACGGCCTGCTTTAGAAATGAATGAATTGGAATAATTGCAGCTGTGGATCAGTCCTTTTGAACTTGAACAATTCTTAGTCTCGCTCCCGTCTTCTCATTTTTTCATACTGAATATATATGGGGTACCTTTTTACTGTGTGCATATGATAATTGATGGGGTCACTGTCACACGTGCGAGACCTGCCCACGTAGATCGACTGAACTTCACAAACCATGAAGCATATTACGTTTAGATTATTCCATTTTCGTAAACATGACTGGACTGACGCATATTTTTGCGTCCCTATTCCTACTTTCACTTTTTTCATTAGAAGTGAAAACACTAAATGATAAGACGTATCTGGCTAAAATTCATATCTTTAACTGCATAAATCAAGTGAATTCCCCATTTACAAGTCCTGAAGATCTCCAGCTTTCTCAAGTTCCAAATGTTGTGGTGTCCCTTTGCCATATTTTAGGCATGTCCAATGGTAAATTACTAAACTGACAAGATAATTTGAGATGCACCAAACGTGGTGCTTATCATTTTGGTTTTGAAAATTCACTTTTTTAAATTTTCATGGATTATTTTGATTTGTTTAAATCTACCTAAAATATTATTTTAGAGAGAAAAAACTTGCATCATCACAACCCGCAAGTATTACCAGTGGCCCACTACTCATCCCATGCCTTTTACGCCACCTTCAACAATATTTCCACGGACCAGGAAGCAGAAACATGGAAAGTCTTTTATGAAAGACTTGCCATAACTTCAATTCAACAGGACCACTTCCATTTTAAAATGCTTAAATTCAAAAAGTTTCATCAATTCGACGCAGCAGCGTTTAAAATGGAGTTACTCCGCTCTCGCTGGAACATTGATGAGCTCATACTATTCGGTTCTAACGACGGATTACTTCGCCAAATTTCCTTTTTAAACGATCAAGTTCCTCGATCCCTGGAAGAGAAACGGGGTCGAAATAAAAACATTAGTGATTTCAGTGCTCAAATGCTATTTTATACTGCATACAGTGGGTGGAGACAAACTTGTCGCCATCCTACGAAATTCGACAAATTGAAATCTCTAACTCTAAATTTTAATGCTTATGACAGGATATTTTGTGATGCTTTTGAGTACTACAATCTCCATTTTGATAGCTATTGGAACCTTTGGGATTTATATTGGCTGAGGGGTAGGTTTATTAGGGATGATCTGGTCTCATCATTTCCACCCGATCCGGGTTCTAGTCTTTACTATTCATCCCCACATATTACTTACTTTCTACTCCAACAAAATTCTGTTACGCGGACGTTCATCTATAGACCCTTTTCTTTGCCTTTGTGGATCGTCCTCTTTTGTACAGTTTTATTTTTCATATGTATTTTAAATGGTTATCCGTTTGTTACAAAGTTCTTTCGTAAATGTAAAACTTTCGAGTTTTCAAATGAAGTGAGACCTTTCACGGATGACCTTGTTGTAGTCAATGAAAATTTGGACAGTTCAAAAAGGTTTGAAAACAGTATCAATTTACTTTTTGGAATTCTACGAACGAAACTGACTGCAGCCTACACTGGGATGATACTTTATGGAATAATTCATCCCTTATTTCCGTGGACTCCTGATACATTTCCAGAACTGAATAAAACCTCCAATTACAAACCAGCCATTGCATTTGTTTCGCCAATTAAATCTGAGAATCTCCAAGAAAATTTTGTTCTAAATGGGATTCCAATTCAACGATGGAATCAGAGGACGAACCATTCACCAACCGACTATCTAATGGAGGATGAGCGTGACAAAGCATTTTATTACGCACCCTTGACATATGATGATAAAATGGATTTGTGGATAAGTGGCAGAGAGTTTTTAACTGTGACAGCCCCATTTTTAAAACGCATTAAAAAGGCGAATGACAAAGTGCTTCCGGAAATGAGATACATTTCAGTGGCTCCTGGTGCTACCAGGATGCATTTTCTATTGGATGCTATAAAGCGACTTTTTACGATGGGATGCTGGATGCGATATTTATATTTAGAACAAAATTTCTACAAAAATGTTGCACCCATCATTGTTGCCAGATTGTTAAAAGAACGTGGAATAACTGAAGAACATTATTATGGGACGAGTCGCCCATTAAAATTTCAGGATTTGATATCTAGTTTTTGTGTTGCTGGCGTAGGCATTCTTATTGCTGGAGGAGTTTTGTTTGTTGAAAGTTTGTATGTTCATTGCACAATTTGAGGTGTGTCTGCACTAGAATAGATATTTAGTTCAAAATGAGAGTGCTTTGTTGTACAAAAGCATGTATTCGCCTCTATCGATTGATTACTACTACAACGTCACATTTCCATTGAGCCCATGACATTGTTTGCCTTTCCTCATTTTATTTTGTAACGTACGAATATATGTATATAATGTTTACTCCAAAAGTTCATGGCTAAATATGGTTTGTCACGATTTTGAATAAAATTCAAGTTGACACACCTTCCATTGAACAAATACTCCTTTATCGGTGACCAATTGGTAGCAAAGAAACTGTCAGAAAATTTGCAAAATAAATTTGTTAGTGGGAATGAGAACCATGCGCTACTACTGATTTCGGATGCATGATATTATTATGATAATGTCTCCTTCAAATAATGTTCACTTGTCACAAGCATAGTTGAGATGTACTTATGAAAAAATCCAAATATGAGCTGAAGCCTTTTTTACTATTGTTTTCGATGAAGAATCTCCATTTCTTCCTATTTTTACGGAAAAAGGAAAGACTTTAGTGGCACCTCATTTCCAATTTTACGGGGATGAAGTTTATTGTCCAAATATGCTTTTGTATTGCTTTAATATTATTTTTACCTGATCTATATAATACTCATTATCATCGGTTTACTGTCTCATGGTTTTACTTTTCTTGAAATCGAACTACTTCAGTTTGATAAAACTAGATGGTCGAGCAACACCGGGGCAGCTCTAATAACTTCAAATAACTTGAATTTGAAGCATTTGTACAATGAAGTTAATCCAGTCTTTCCTCCTTCACTATTTGATTCTTTCTGAAATGTTGGGTATGTGTTCAAATACATTTCTGGGTGAAATTTTTGTCAATGAATGTATTTTGGAGACATGGTTTATGTTCTCGGGTGATAATCCAGTGCCAGAATATCCCTTTGTCGCAATTTCCATGTGTCATGCATTCAAACGTAAGTTGAAAAGCAATAAATTCCTACTTAACTATCATATTCAGAAAAATATGGATGTATTGTATATAATGTTTGCGATTATCACCAGGCATGGATTTTGATTTCAATCAGAATGAAACTACGGACGTGAAGCAGGTGGCTCACTTTAGTTCCCACGCATACCGAATAAAATTTGTTAACATTAAGCACGAAGAGCAAATGCAAATATTCAAGTCAATTTATGCAAAGCTCATGATCACATCCATTCAATGGGAGTTTTTCAGGACAAAAGCCGAGAAATACAAGCTAGACTATGATAACTTCACCCCCACCGCATTTAAGATGGAGTTGTTCCGAGCAAGATGGAACATTGATGAAATAACCATGTACGAATCCATTGCAGCCTATAAGCAACTCCTATATTTAGACGACCACCTACCAACGTCTATAGAGAGAGGGATGAATCGTCATAAAAATATCAGCGACATAATCCAAAGGAGGGAAAACTTTTGGTACCGTGTAATTAGCGGAGGGGGTCAAATATGCAAACATGATAGCATTTATAGCAAGCTTCAAGCTCTCACCTACAACTTCAATGCTTATGACCGACTATTTTGCGATGCTTTTGACTACTATAATCTTCCATTTAAAGGATATTGGAATCCTTATGATCTTTATTGGCTTCGAGGACTTTTAATTCGTGATGACCTTCTCTCTTCATTCCCGCCCGATGCGTCCCAAGTGGGTAATTGAAGTATATTTTTTACACATTTATTCACATAATTCCTTAACCTTTGTCGATCCCACAAAACTCAATGTCGTTTTTTCAGTTTATTACGCCAACCCACAAATATCCTTTGTCGTTCTGAAGCGGAAACCGGAAACGTGGATGTTCATTTTTCGCCCCTTTCCACAAACGCTATGGATGATAATTGTGGTCACCATTTCCATTCTTTATGGAACTAGCTGCATGCCTAAATTTATATTACCATCAGAACAAAATGTCAAAATACGATCGGGGGTAGAGCAATCAGGATCAAGATTTTATGAGAAAATGGAAAGAAAGTTCCAACACATGCTGGAGTTTATGAGCGGAGCTCTGCGACTTGTGATCATGTCGTCTTACGGCGGGATGATTCTTTATGGTATCCTATATCCTATTTATCAATGGACTCCTGACACATTTGAAGACTTGAACAAGACTAAAAACTATGTGGTTTGTACTTCAGAATGGGCTCCAATTAAGAAGGAGCATTTGGTAGATAATTTCGTTTTGAATGGTGTACGAGAAGAAATGTGGATGGCACGTAATCTGACTACTCCTGCGAATTATCTTAATTTGGAAGATAATGGGACGGTCATGTATGATAATGAGCATAATAAGGAAAGATACGGTGATATAATTAATGACACATATGAAGGTGAACACTTTTTTGCTGTATTGTCATACGATGACAAATTGAATTTGTGGCTGAAAGGTAGGAGCTACTTGAACTCAACTTATAAATTCCTGAAAAGAATTAAACCAGGAACGGGTAAGGCATTGCCTGAGATCAGATATGTTTCTGTAGCTCCAGGTGCAACAAGGTTACACTTTGTTTTGGATGCAATTAAGAGAGGCTTCACTTGTGGAACTTGGATGAGGTACCTATACCTTGAAAAGAATTATTATAAGATTGTTGCACCCCTCATTGTACACAATATGATGAGGAAAATGAATCTATCAGATGAAGATGAAGAAAGTGTTAATAAGCCCCTGAAAATCACACATGTTTACTCTGTATTCGTTTTGCATTCATCCTGCCTCATTTTGGCAACCTTTCTTTGGTGCGTTGAGTTTTTGAAATGTGTGAAAGTAGGTATTATGTAAATGATATATAGCAGCATTATGGTAAAAACCAAATCACGTTATGATACATAATAAATTGTACTTGGAAATGGAAACAGAACAAATGAGAATTTCGAATATTTTATAGTAAAAGTTCTATATTTAACATTTAATAGCTTTAAATGTTTTAATAATATTGAATTTGAATATTTCAGTCGTACATAGACAAGTTACTAAACAGAATCACAGTTTGGTAATTTTAACGCGCCTCCAGGTAAGAGGTTAAATAAAGTGAATATTTAACGGTAAATATTGATATCAAAACAAAATGGAGAAAAGCTGTTTCCTCGATCTCCTACGAAAATTTCTTGCATTACATAAACCCGAAGAATTACTCCATTGGCTATCCACTCCATGGATAAACCACACACGAATCAGTAGTCTCTATTTTGGCTGGAGCATTAAGCGAAAAATCTTTAGCTTAATATTGATTGTCTTGATTGATTCATCCCGTCTCTGCATACATTGATACGTTCGTCGGTGAATCCGCTATTGTCATCGTCAACCTCTTTTTGATTCTCGGCTGCTGTCGGAGCTTGGACATCCACAATCCTTGGACTGGTCGGCTGAAGAGTTACAACTGGAAATAATAATAATAAAAAGTTATTACAAAGCCCTTAAAAAAAGCATGCTAAAATTTAAAAAAATACATTGCGGTTTTATCATATACTGTTTCTTACCCACAGTTCTCCTTCCTAGCAAGAGTGTTGATGATGGAATTTGTGGCTCCAAAGATAATTCCTTTCCCAACAGTGCTAATGGTGCTCCCAGGAATTGACTGCCAAGTGGGTTTAGTGCTGATGACCACGGTTGAAGCATCATCCTCTCCATCAGAGAAATCGTGATTTCTATCCGAGTTGAATTTATATCTGGGTCGGAATTTCTGCTTGGACCCTTTCTGTAATGAAAATTAAGCAAAATGTTGTAAACAAACTTAAAAGTTATAAGAAATTAAAGAATTTGGAACATAAAACATCTATATGATCGAGTTTCACATACCTCCTCGGCCCTTATTCGATTCACCACAGAATTCGTTCCTACTCCACTCTGGACTGCAATTGATTTCGGACCACTGCCATCGGCTTTCTTGTCAGAATCTGATTTTACGCCAATACGTCCCCTTTGGAAGATTGTAGTGCAACCAGCACCAGGACGTGCGGAATAGTCCAGTTTTGGTGTTGTGAAATCAGAAGTCACAATGGATTTCAGTTCGTAGGTCTTCTCCACATGCGATTTATTCGAGGGTAACGGAACCCGAACACCGTATACTTCCGCAAGTAGTGGGACCCGAACATTAATTTGCTTGAAGAGAGAATGGTAGAACTTATTCTGCTGCTTGTAGCTCCCAATAATCCGTCCAGTCTTATGAGATGAGGTGGTACGGAATGCGGCAGTGGTTGTCAGTTTCTTGCGTCGGGGAGCCATCCTTAATTGTGTGTATTTACTACTGACGAAACCTGTAGAAAAATAAAATAATACATTTAAAAAAAAATTTGTTCAGGAAAGTACAATAAAACTTGAACATTTTATCAAAAAATGAAAGTTTCTACAATATGAGAGTATTTCCTTACTTTCTGATTTTCACTAAAGAATTCTTCTGGTTAGACTTTACACACGTGGATTTTGGTTCAAAGAAAACTTTCGAATTTGGAAACTTATCTCGGAAACTTTTCAATGCTTGGTGAGATTTCTCCAAGTCTAACGTCCTTCCTGAGAGACTCCCAGTTAACGAATGATGGTTAGAAGACATTGTTACCTCAAAGGAAAACTCGGTTAACAAAGAAGATTCTAAACGATTCCAAACTTTATGAACATAGTGCATGAGGGCATAAATGACGTTCATAAGTACACTTGGGTCAAGTGTCAAGGCCGGGTAACATGCAAAATGTAGCGACTTAATGCACAATAGATATATATATATACTTATTCATACATATAGCATTCATTTTACATATCAGTGTCATATTTATTAATAGTATCTGCTACCCAATCAACAAATGAACTAGTTTTTGTGAAAACGACATAATTTTTGTCATCACATTGATTGGTACCTTCCAATCTTGCAGAATTGCTTACTATCCCTCGGACATAGAAACGCCCTGAGGCTTGAGAGCTGCCACTGCTGTCTACTTTTTGGGAAAATACAAGGCCACTTCCGGAATCCCCTTTGCATGTGCTGGTACCTTAAATTTGTAAACGAAAACGTATATATAGTTGATAACACCTAGTATTATTCTAATGATTTTTGTATTTTAGAATGCCTTCAGGTTAGATTTTTTATAAGGATGATTTATGATTGAAGCTTTATATCAAATGAAAATTTACTAGTGTGTGTCTAGCTAGCTCAATTTGATTTGCGAAGTATTAGTTCCTTTTCATTTTTCATATTGATTAAAACACATCTACCCTTCACGAAAGCTTCCGGCTCATGGTTAAAAATGTATTTGTAAAGATACACGAATTGGTGGAGATAAATCAAAGAGAAAGTCATGCAGGAAAGTCTAGGAAGGTTATTCAGAAATGGTCAACAAGAAGCAATACAAAGTTAAGGAACGGTTTTACATACCATTAGTGTGGCCTGCGCAAAATTGTGTATTCGCAATATGGCGACCAAGAGACTTTTCACATTCTGATAGGTTGACCACCGGAAGCGATGCTGTTTTCAGGAACTTTGAAAGCTGGCCGCTTTCATCTATTCCCATTCCTGCCACCTAAATAGTTTTTTATAAATGCATAATGTAAATGTGAAAATGTATGTATTTTTCTGTTTTTCCTTTCTGTAATCCTTACCTAATCCAGTTTTCTTAACTTGCTAGTAAAATATTAATTTTATATTCATTACGTTCGAACCTCCCCTATTCCATATTCTCCAGAAGTTGAGCTCGAGTACGGGAAGCATGCAGGAAGTACATATTCTGTGAGCTCGACATCTTTAGTTAATTTCATCAAAGCAATATCGTTTTCTAAAGTAACTGGATTGAAATCAGGATGAGGTGTGATGGTTTTAATCTAGAATGTAGAATTAGAAACCAAGTATACTATTGCATGAATATATCCTTTTTTTCTATGAAAAATATCAATTTCATCTTACTGAATAAGTTTGTACAGTTCTTCCCTGCTTCCGAGCTTCATCAAAGTTGCGCACACTTGATCCCAAAATTACTTGAATGTCCTGAGACTGCAAGAAGGACTTTGTTTCATAAGAATAGAAACAGTGCGCTGCGGTAACCAAAACTGACTCAGATATTAAGGTAGAACCGCAAATAAAGTCATAATTGTGATTCAATCTAGACCCTCCCCGCAAACTTTTAAGGTACATGGCTCCATACCATGGAAATTCCAATGACGTGGTCGGCCACCCTCGAACAACTAATGGTTCAAGCGTTGGAAATCGTTTTCCACAATCTAAAATGATAATTCTGATTACTCGACAGCATGTCTAAGTTCATACACAGTCATAAAGTCATAAATAGTCAAAATGTAGTATAAAATATTTTTTGCATGATTGTTGGAGGGTAACCTATTTTACATCCGAAATGGTAAGGTTGAGGATTCCAGAGATTGTTGGAACTACAGTGAAACTTACGATATTGCATTTCTTCTTTTGATACGTAATGCTGTTTACATTCTACTTTCACCTGTGAGCCAACAGAATAAGGCCATCCGTCTTTACCATACTCACATGTAGATTTAGAGCCCTTCAAAAGTGGAAAAGGTTCACATCCAAGTTTTCTGTTTTATGAAAATGAAATCCACCAAAATAAGATGAAGTCTATCTATTTTCGATCACCAAATTATATGAAAAGTTGTTTGATATTACCCAGAAAGCTCCCCCAGCATTCCTTGAATGTATTTGTTAATAGGTCGAAAAAAGTACACTGAAGGATTTCTACAAGGCTCATTTCGTATCCTTTCTTCATCTTCATTAATGCCGTCTGGTTTGACGGCAATACCAGCAACGAATGTTTGCTTTATGAATGGATTTGAAATGAAATGGGGCGTTGATATTTTTATCCTTTTCCCCAACACTATTAGCTGTTGTGGATGATGTTCTTTTGCATTTTTGCTTAAATTTTGTGAAATTTCTAGGCACAAAACATTATTCTCTGGAAAAGCGTCATTGTAGCATTCATACCAATACTGTTGACATTTGAACTGATCCTCCCACAATGAAAATGTTACGTTGCTTAATTTCATTTCATTATCAATGTCTAATTGCGGCTTCTGAGATTTCAAAGGTTGGGACGTCAACGTACGGAGGGCAAAAAGTTGATTAAACTCAAGAAGCAAAGAATTCGACGAAGGGAGCATATCAAACGAGTCGCAGCTTCCACTTTGATTTGACCCAGAAGGAAGTGGAATGCACGCATCAATTGTATACTCGGAAAAGAAAATTTGTTGCTTTAAATGCAACAAAGCAAAACTTTGTTTTCTTTCACCTATGAAAATGTCATCCCTTTTTGCAATCTGTGGTAATGAAATTCGATCAATCTGCAAAATATTTAACGCATAATCCAATGATATATGTACTGCAATGAACAAATGAATAGGAGCGGAGTGTAGCTGCTGAACAAATTTCTAACCTCGATTAGTTGAGAAAAATTGTCATCCGTGATCTGGACAAGATCCTCCCCACTATATTCCATCTTGATACTATTTACATCCACCACGGCACGAAATTTCTCAAGATTGGTACTTAATTTCATTACAATTGATTCCTGAGAATTGTCCTCTGAAATTTTACGTGTTACTGCTTTTAATACCACATGCCACTAAGAAAAAACATGACACAAATTGTGTCACACAATGCAGTGTTTTAAAAACAAACCTGCAACAATTATGATAGTTGAGTTATTGATGAAAATCCCATCGTTCCAATGCTTCCAAATCCTTTCGTGCACATCGTAAAAATATATGGGAACAAACCACGGATTTTCCATCAGTTCATCCATATGATTTAATGGATTGTTAACAGCTTCTTGTAGCGTCACGCCGCAATATGATGCTGTAAAGTTAATGATAAAATATGTGTTAGTTGCGATCTTGTATTTCAGTAATTCTTTCCTCTTTAAATTCATCATTTAAATAATGTAAGGGCTGTTACAATATTTTGGAATTGGGATTGTAAAACTTTGAATTACTTTGGCCTTGGAAAACTTGTTCCGCTGAGCCCACATAATTGGAAACTGACACTGTCACAAAAATAAAAATTGAAAGTTTAAGGCGATCAGTAACCGAGGGTATTAGTAGATACATGGTAAATTGTAAAGTTGAAATGCAGTTTCGATAAACAAATCGATTCTCCGGATGGACATTGGACGTAGTAAAATACAAGGCTGGAGGACCAGACGTGTCTTACTGGGCACATATCCTGCGTAATTATAGAGATGCTTACAAGGTAATGCACGTAAATAAAAAAAACACGTTTGGTAAGTACAATATACTTCTGTTTAGGACTTGTATTTAATTTTCATACATACAGAATCATACATCAAGGATTGTATAAATATTCATGCTTAAAAAAGTCATCTTACCGTGTAGAAAGATTGTTTGCTGGAAAACAACTTTTTTTCGTCCACTTCGCACCAGTCATTTTCATCGTTTTGGGATATCACATCATTGTTGTTCCATGAAAAACTTGAATACAAAATGTTTCTACTTGGTTGTGAGCTAATATAGCCAAATAACCATCCTATAACCAAAGAGACAATATAGGGACCGTTCGCAAATGAAGTACTGTGATCGTGATCGTGATGGTAGTACAATCACCGTCACAATATGGTACTGTAAACCTCGCAGGGTTCGCAAACAACAGTCTTTAGATCCGGCACCTTGTGAAAATTGAACTTAAATTTGATGATTTTGAATGACTAAAAATTAAGAAATGTCGACCTTTAAACGTTCGTAGGTCATGCTGAGGTCATTGTAAAACTTTTACAACAGCATGACTGAATTCCTCTCAGCAAATGCTGTCATTTTGATGCATCACACTTTATATTTTGCTTTTAAAAATATTTGACCGTGACCTTTGACCTGATGTACATGTCTCAAACCATTTGAAGCTATGTCCTCAAATTGTTGACTAGTGAAGAAAGAATTAGAAAATTTTCAATGGTTCGACTGCTATCTCGAAAATTAAGAAATTTCGACATTTAAACGTTCGTAGGTCACGCTGGGGTCATCGGAGAATTTTTTTAAAATAGCATGACTGAATTCATCTAAGTAAATATAACCATTTTGATGTATCACACTGTATACTTTGCTATTTAAAAATATTTGACCTTATCTTTGACCTGGTTATCGATAACTGATAACACCCATTTCGCTTCCCA
Organism: Orchesella flavescens; assembly: GCA_964034955.1. NCBI lineage: Eukaryota > Metazoa > Arthropoda > Collembola > Entomobryomorpha > Orchesellidae > Orchesella > Orchesella flavescens. The sequence goes on along the minus strand of OZ035954.1, from coordinate 31,568,098 downwards.
AGAAAGCTCTTGACCTAAGATGTCGTTAGGTTGGGTTAGGCGCTCTCAGTTCCCTTGAGGATTGTTCAATGAGCAATGATATCCGTATAGAATCTACTTGTTTACAATCACAATACCATTTGGAGACGGGTTTCAGTTTTTTGGGAAAAGACGGTAGAGTTTTACTGTAGCTTCTTCGCTACGATACAATGCTACCATCACAGTACTCAAAATGGCTTACAATACGCCTTGCGAACCGTCCCTTATTTCTACCATGCATCTTATAACGTCAAAAAGGCCGAAAGATATTTCCCTTTCTATACTATTGCGTTATGCTAATTATTGTATCTACATAAAACACTTATAATTTCATATTTTCATATCATCATTTGGTAATGACTTTATAGACGAGGGGACACTTCAAAGAATCCTCTCAGACGAAGGGACACCTCAAAGTGTCCTTTCAACGAGGGGACACTTCAAAGAATCCTCTCAGACGAGGGGACACTTCAAAGTGTCCCCTATCGTGTTTTATAATAATTACTTCTTCGTATTGTATTTTTGTATTGCATGGTGGGTGGGAATCTCACTCTAAAAAGTAATTTTTTTTATGTTCTTTGGTAAGGGTTAGCTGGTGTATGTATGTATATGATGGCAATTTGCAGGCAGCTATGTAAATTGGCATTTTATATAAAATTTATTTCACGAGCAACAAACACTACTTTTGCAACTTTCAACAGTCATTCGTTCTAAACATGTAGTAAGACAGATGTAGATCTATATAGATTTTCGTGAAAGCATTTTACTGTACCAGCTTGTACTATGCAATTTTATGCATTTCCACTTTGTCTTTCTATCTACTCCCTTCCAATTCCATCCATCTGCCAAAATGTCTGTTTGTATTTGTTCAAGGGAGAAAAAAATAGCTGATTGTGTACATGCACATTTTCAAAGCTCTCTTGAAAAAATCCAAAAAATGTCAAGAATGTCATTGGATTCAACAAGAAGAGTGTATACTATCCAAACATATTATATGTACATATATAATATGCATGCATTCCCTGCTCCCTATATATTTTCAAAGTGACAAAGGAAGACAAATCATTATTTCATACGCTCCATTAAAGATTTTTTTATGTGTTGGATAGAGCTCAAGTTAGCCGTGGAACCTTATGATGATATTCAACAAACACAAATAGTTCCTATCACAAAGTGCCAGAAAAAAGAGGAAAATTCTGGCTCCGCTGCTGTTCCCAACTCCATTATAATCAACACAAAGAAAGGAGAAGGAGGAAAGGCTGTAACGATGAGGATGCTCAAGCTATCTTGCGCATACTCTACTATGTATTTTGTACCTAACCATGAGCATGATACCCATGATCTGGTATTTATATGTGTGCATTTGTGGAATAAAGTTTAGTCTTAGCGAGAAAACGAGCAAACCAACAACTCTCCTCTCCTTGTCTTATCATTTACATAAGAGATAACGCATAGCCATCTTCGGGAATATTGGGAATAGCGATAGGGAATGGTAAAGAACCTGAGGATTCCGTTACATGTGGCGATTTTAACCAGTTTACCTTCCTTTTTCGGCTCCCTGAATATTTCTGAAGAAACTTAAAACTACAAAGGGCCACACTCTCCGTAGTGTTGATGCCTTTCATCCCATTTTTTGACTGATTTTGGGAACTGAAAGCTGCCTACTGACGAGAAAAACTTGTGGACAAGAAGAGGATTCGCTATTTGGTCTGATAAATATATAATTATTATTAACAAAGCGAGAGTTTTTGATTGGAATTATTTTGAAACGTACAGTATACGTAAAAAGCTGTTTTTTGTTGAATTTTTGATTGAAATTGAAGTAGATATTGCTACATTCAATTTAAAAAAAGAGAGAATCGAGACGCTACATTTTGTTTGATAGAATACACAGTATTTCACATGATTGAGAAGAGGAAAAAGAGAGAAAAAAAAATTGTTTGCATTTGACTTGATTTGACATTGATACGCATTCCGAATTTCATTTTATTTTTTCAGCACTGCAAAGGACAACACCTCTCATTGGTGTTATCTTACCTTCGTTTTGGACTGATTGAAACTGAAGACTTTGGAACAGGAACCTACTTTGATGTGGAAAACAGAAATTTTTGGCTGATCATCATCATCATCATTTTAAAAGAAGAGAAGAAAAAGCAGAATTACAAGAGTGTTGTAAGTAATATTTTTGATCTGAATTAACTCCGGCATATTTTCCTTTCATGAAAAATGTACAACTAGCTAGTCCTGTCAATGCGAATTTTTTGCAATTACATCTGAAGGCGTCAAGCAGTTCTTGTGTTAGTGCAACTAGTCAATTTTCGTGGTTTTGCTTGAGTCATTTTGTCATTGTTAGTTGAAATAGGAGTAATATTTTGTTGAGATTTTTTGAAAAAAGCATAGAAGTAGAAATAAGCAAAAGATGATGGATTTTTTTTAATTTTTTAAGTTTAAATTTGAGTTCCGTTTTGGCCATTTTTGTTTAAAAGAAACGTACGATTTATGTTCATGTCCTTTTTTGCTGTTGAAATTTTTTTGTTGAAGGTTAAAAAGTTAAAAGAGAAATTGTTCGAGTCAATGTCCGTTTCTTATTTAAATATTTGAGGGATAGATGCTCATTAAAATAATGTTCCACACCCTTCGTCGGTGTAGTTCAAGTCAAGTTGTTCAATTTTAAAGAAGACAGATTTTACACAGATTATGCTGATGAAACATGTTTTTGAGACAGGCTTTGACATTGTCTACGTGTTAAATTTTGTGGTCATTGCACCTATACTATGAAGTTATTTTTACTTTTGTGGATTCAGATGATTAGGATATTAAGGGACAATGGCTTTCGCATATCATTACAAGTTGTGGGAGCATTCGTATCTTTACCTTTTGACGTTGGGAGATACAGGCTTACGCAAATCACTCATTTATTGTAGGAGCTATTTTTGGCTTGTGCAAATTACTTAAAGATAGTGAGAGCTTTTTACTTGTCCTTTAATATACTTTGCCTTACCGTACCTATGCCTACTGATTTGAATACAGATGTTTGTTAAAGATTGTTTTACTATTCGAGATTTTATTTGAGAGAAAAATTATTTATTGAGAACAGATTTTATTTATTTAAATTCTATTCATGGGAGATTTTGTGTTTGAAATTACTAATCCTACTTGCTAGAGATTATGTTTGAGTTTGTTGAAACGTTTCACAGTAAGAGTAGTCCTCTTTGTTAGTTGACTTCTTTTGAGTTGAGTATATTACTTGAGATTTGAGGTTATTTAAATTTGAAGATTTTATGAGGTGAATGAATGGAGATAGAGATGCTAGGCCATTACTGTTCACGGATAGATTTCTAGTTTTTTGGAGTCTACTAGTAGCAAAGCTAAGAGATCATTGACATCGAGTTAGAGTAAAGATAGTGTGTGACGACTTCGACTTTTGGGTATGGCCAGCTCATTAGCTGAAGGTATTACTATTTTTCTTTGACCACCTTACCGTAGTGACAGTTGTTCTTTGACTAAGCATGATTTGAATTAGAGATGAATGGTTTGTTGAATAATGATGTATTTTGTTGACCTCTACATATGTATGCAGGAAAATTTTCGTGTACCTTTATGAAGTTATGTTGAAATGAAATGTATGTGTTGAAATCCCATGATATTTTCGTGTTGAGTTAAAATGATTATGATATATGAATGAATGAATGCTCGTGTTACCAATGTTTAAAATTATGTTGATTGGTTTAACTAATATGTGGTTCTATATATATGATTACAGTACGACTTCGCGAATGTGTCCTGTCTTACATCGACGGTGATGCAGCCCAGACATTTTCTTCGTTGAATGCAGTCTACCGTTGACAACAGTTCGAGAATGAAACACACATACCTGAATCTTGATATGATTTGATTTGTGTTACATTGAAATATTTTTATCATGTTGTTACCTACCATAATGTTAAATACTTATGATGTACTGTTGACTGTTTACCACATTCGTGCTTGATTGTATTATGATTCGTGTTTTATGCCACATTTATGATTTATGATTTGATGAATTATTGTGAACATTTATGATTTATGATTATTGGATTAATTATTGTGAAAATTTGTTAATTATGGTTAAAATTATTGATTGAAATTTATGATTGAAAATTATGCTACCTACACCTACCTATGTTACACTATTTGTATCAAGATATTATGATTTATAAGATGATTGTATGTAAGAAAAACGTTTTGGTGCCGGCGACTTTTTCCCACTTTCACGTGCGGGGGAGGGAGCAGGTAATACCTGACGTTAATTAACTTTCTTTGGTGGTGGAAGATGTAACGATGAGGATGCTCAAGCTATCTTGCGCATACTCTACTATGTATTTTGTACCTAACCATGAGCATGATACCCATGATCTGGTATTTATATGTGTGCATTTGTGGAATAAAGTTTAGTCTTAGCGAGAAAACGAGCAAACCAACAACTCTCCTCTCCTTGTCTTATCATTTACATAAGAGATAACGCATGGCCATCTTCGGGAATATTGGGAATAGCGATAGGGAATGGTAAAGAACCTGAGGATTCCGTTACAAGGCTGGAAAAGACGTTGCTTTCCAATGTGCATGTGTACTATTGAATTGCACCTCTATACTATAGAGCTGGTACTGGTGTGTTCCTTCATAATAAAAATTGGAATGTCAGCGGAAGACAGGGAAAAGCTAACACCAAAACCAAAGAAGCAATAAGAAAGTGCGGTGTGGTAGTGTGGTCTCGGCAGCAAGACAACTGACAACTTGCCATTAGTTTTTTTTCTCACTTTTTCGATATACATATATAGAGTAATAATAATGCTGTTTGGTGAAAGGAAGAAACTACTAATAAGAAGCGGAGGCGATAGTAAGTTGAATCTTCTATTGTAGTTGGAGAAAATAAGAAAAGGGCGAAACTGAGGTATTTCGGTATTTCGGTATTCTGAAACATACCGTAGAATCATAAAGCCTTTATATCGGTCCAGGAACTAGCACATTCAGTAAGAGCAGACGCTACTAATCACAGGAGCTGGCACTGCACTCGTATATGGTTCTATATACTTATAGTGAAGCGTCACTTACTTTTGGTGGCACGGCCTATTATTATCTGTTTAGCTAAATTCCTTTTTTATTCGTCTTTTGCCTTGCTTCACGGCTCAGCTCACCTTACACTTGAAACCTGAGCTGGTTGGTGAAAGTAGAGCGGAAGAAGGAAAAGAAAATGAAATTTAAGCTAGGCTTTTCAGTGGGTATCATTTCGTTGGTTGCTAATAAATATCATATCACATGATAATGGTTGTGCAAACAATTTTTCCTTTCCTGTCAAAGGTTTACTTTGTACGTATTAACCTTAAAAGTTGCTTTTGTTGGTGGTGTTCTGTTCAAAAGGGAAAATAGACAGAGGGCACATTCCAATTACGGTTATTGATATGCAATGTATCTTCCCTAATTATGTAAATAGTGACGTGTATCCTGTCATATTTGATGTTGCAACTCGCACTCAATCAATCTAAGAAATTTTGCCGGTTAATTTGTTCGACTCATAAGTATATTTTGAAGGAAGAGGCACGCGATACAAAAAAGACACAAAAAGGCAGTTGGTTATCAACTACAAAACTACAAGGAACTAAACATTATCTCACTCAATCTTATTTCCTTTTTACATTGAACTGCTTAGAATGAGTTACATAAAGTCTCTTTATCGAAATATTGTCTTCAGTAGTGAGTGGTAGACCAGTGAAGTTCTTTTCAAGTCGAATTCTCGGCTCAGTGTTGCACGTTTCCCCTGCACCCTATAAAAATCAAGGTTACTCACATGACCGTTCTGCATACAATTATTAAGTAGGCAACAAAAAACTGACTTTCAATGAATTTGGAAAAGACTCCACAAAAGCGGGCATTTATGTAACCTATAGATTGATGGTTTGTGAAAATATATTGTTATCGATTAGGAAATCATCATTCGTCATATTGCATTTAACTTAACATTTGAATTTAATAAGGGTGCATCATTCAAAATACTATACTTGTTAGGTTGAACGTCTGTTTGCACACGTCAGCCTTAGGAAATATTGAATATTATTATTATTATGAAATGGACAATGACTAAGCATCTTTCCTTATCTAAGAAAAGTAAATAGTGACGAGACGACTTAATTGAATGTGCACAAACAAATATTTGCTTCGTAATGGAAAGGTGGAGGTAGTTAAGTGAGAAACGCTGTTGAACGATGAATGCATCAAGTGGCTTCAAGTGTTCCTTATAATATAAAATGCTATGAAATGACTTGTGTTGTTACGATGAAGCCTACCTAAAGGAAGCGCTTTTCATGGAAATGGAGGACACAAATTTTTGAAAGCAATGTTATGTTGTTTTTATCCATTGGTTGAATAACCCTATTCAAAATCTCGAGACTGCACGATGTAAGGTAAACAAAACGACATTGTTAAATTTCATTTCTTGCGTATAAATGAGAATGGGATTTAACTTTTATAATAATTGAGCGTGGTGTCTGTTGTACATGAACAGTAGTGACTAGTCGATAGTCTAGTGATGCGTTTGTATACAGGTGGAGGTGGAATGTGTGATGTTTTTCATAATTACCTATTCATTGTGGGAAGTGAATGAGAACTCACGCACAGTTCTAAAATTCCTATACATCAGCAACCAGCTAAAGTGTTTTACACTGCTTTTGTGTACATACATAGAACATCATGTGTAAAGCGATTAAATCTTTGCATATGAAAAGGAAATGATAGAGGCCGAAAAGTGTGAAAACGCTGACTGATGAATTCCATTGTGCTCTTCTCAGGTAAGTCTTTTGATAATAGCAAAGTTGCAGAGGTACAAGTAGAATAATTATTGTGCTGGAGATCCATTTCATTATGAATGCACAATTTCTGACAAGATTTTCCATTATTATATGCATCAAGCTACAGCTGCATCATAAACCGATATGAAAATATGATGATGACGTGATGCTGACAGGAAAAGCTTACGCGTTCATGAATGCACAACACCTTAATAGTTTTATAACCACATGTCATGCAAATGTTGAGTAAATATGTGAGTTTCCCCTGAGAAGGCGAGGAGGAAAACGATGATGGAGAGAATGAGGATGAATATTATGTGATGTGAATGTGACAAAACATCTATTTATACCTGATATCCCTTTTATATGCAGATTGTGTGTTTTATTCGTCACTGCATCTTCACATCTCTCTTCCGCTCATGATAGTGATGACAATGACATGCACAGAAACAAAACTTAATTCAAGCCAGACAGAGAGCTCTTATTTGCTTTTCTTTCTCCCTTTTATTTCGTTTCATGGCCGGTGGGGATGAGACACATAAAATATGTAATGTATGTATGAGTTGGAGCCACAGCAGCAGAGATTTTTCAATTCCAGCATTATCATATCATCAGTTTTTCCATTAAGCTGTATAAACAATATGGACGATAAGAGCTTTGTGATTTAATTTTGTAGCTTCCTCCGCCATCCAAACTGTTTTATTGTGCTATATCTACTGCTGGTGCGGCGTCGGTGAAGTGAATAAAAACTAAAGTATTTTTATTACCGGTCTTATATGAGTGGAATTGCGATAGATTTTGTGATTGCGGAGTAGACCATCTCTCATTGAATATTCAATAGTCGGCAAGTGGATTTCGATGAAGCTGCATATTACATGCATGCACCTTTTGAGTTATTCCACATCCTCGTAAAAATCTCATCACAGATTTTGTCAGTTTTATTCGTGTAATGACGAGCATTAACACCCTGCTTATGGCTCTTCCATCTTCCTTCCTGGTAAGCTTTGATTCATTTTATCTAATACTGCACCTGTTTCTTATATGTAAACCAACCAAACCTACCAGAAGTCCGACTCACAAACAAAGGCGCAGTCCGTTATCTGTTGTTTGCCCTTGCAAATATTCACAATTTCTCATTTAATATAATCTTGAGATCATGCCGTGTAGCGAGAGCATGTAGGCAGTGGGATTTAAGGCACGTAGCTTATACTTTAGGTATGTAGTTTGAGAGCTTGTGACTTTAGTCTTAATCACAATTATTATTGAGCACAGTTGCTAGTATCTCATAATATAATAGTGCATATGAAAAAAAAGATTTTTTTACACACGCCTGAAGAGAGTTATTAAGCAAGATTGGAAGGCTAAAAATGGAAGGAAGGATTAGTAGAACGTGATAAAAAGGTTTTTTATCATCCTCTCCTCTACCGATTTAGCATAAAAATGCATAAAGCGTATTAATTAATATATTAGGAATACTTTTAGGTTCATTTCATCATTGCATGTTATATCGCTCTCCTCATTTTTCATTCTTCATCTCCTGTTTTTCTATTTTCTCGCGTCTCGTTGAAAAAAAACGTACTGATTTGTATGAAACCCAGCATATGTAACGATTCATAATGTAGATAAGAAAATGTGTGTGAATTAAAATTAAAGCTATCTGGAAATATGAAGAATTCACACTGAATTACTGTTTTCTTATTTTTTTTCAGAATTACTTTTGAAGACATTCCAGTTTTCAACATGAAGAAATGAGAAGGCAGTTGGGCATGCACCTATCCATCTCCGCTACGAGTTTAACGAAATTATTTGTGTTCATTTACATACAACTATAAATGTGTTCTGTTCCTTGAATCCTTTCTCTGTGATATCATCATCATCATTATCATCATAATTCAAACTTCGTATTGTCTACCCAAACCAAACCAACATGGCAAACAATAACGGAAGTCTCTTCTACATGTTAACAATCAAATTCATTCGTGCCTACAAGAGTTTCGAGGCTGTAATAATTTGGGCATTTTTAGGATCTTTTGAAAAACTTGTGAGAAAATCGTATCTCGACGCAGGTGTCGAGTTGGACGGTTCTAATCCTTGGGATATAAAAGTGCATAATAAAAATGAGTTCTTCCTCCGGCTAACAAATCATGCTCCACTTGGGCTAGGGGAAACTTACGTCGAAGGCGTTTGGGACTGTGATGATTTGGTCGAGCTAAATTATAGAACAATGAGAAAAGCCATTTACAAAGCGTACTATAACCCTTGGAATAAGTTCCTCAACTATTTAGAATTAATGCATTTTAATTTGCAAACTGAGAAAAAGGCATGGGAGGTAGGAGAAAAGCATTACAATCTCGGTAAGCCCCAATTTTAACAAAAGGTCTGTAACAAATGAACCTTTATATCTTTTGCACATATTTACTATCACAATCATCGTGGTCTAAAGAAAAAAAAATGTTTGTTTGATCGTATTTTATAAAGGAAATGATCTCTTTGAATCGTTTTTGGATTCTTCAATGAACTATAGTTGTGGGTATTGGAAATCTGCCAAAAACCTTGCAGAAGCACAAACCGATAAGATGGATCTCATAGCGAAGAAGCTAATGCTGAGTCCTGGAATGTCGGTTCTGGATATTGGTTGTGGCTGGGGTGGTTTGAGCAAGTATTTGGCAGAAAATTATGGTGTTCGAGTTGTCGGGATAACGATTTCACAGGAAGGAGCCAAATATGCTCGTGAAAAATGTTCCAAACTTCCAGTTGACATACGGCTAATAGACTACAGAGATCTTGATGAAAAATTTGACCGTATTGTAAGCGTAGGTGAGTGAGTAGAAAACGATGGTCATTAATTATATCATGATAAATTAGAAATGTATTGAAGTGAATGAAAAATTGATTTTTTTCTTCCTTTAAAAGGAATGTTCGAGCACGTTGGACCAAAGAACTACCAAAGCTTCTTTGACATGGCAGAGCGTTGTTTGAAAGACGATGGAATCTTTCTTCTTCATACCATTGGTGTTTCAGATCCGGATTTTCCGTTGGCCGACGGCTTTTTTGATAAATACATATTTCCAAACGGGATACTGCCATATCATAAACATATAACTTCACAAATTGACAAGAAATTTGTGCTAGAAGACTGGCAAAATTTTGGTAATGATTATAGCAAAACCCTTATCAGCTGGTATGAAAATTTCTCCAGGAATTGGAGTCAAATTGAGAGTACGTATGGGGACAAGTTTTTTCGGCTTTGGAAATACTACCTGCTGATGGGAGCAGGGTGTTTTAAAGCAAGGAGAATTCAACTGTGGCAAGTAGTATTGAGTAAAAATGGGATTGATGGTGGCTACTATGCAGCACGCTAACCAAAAATTGCCTTTTGTACAATTTGATAAAGTAGTGAAATAGTACATGTATGTACGTTGTATGTATTTATTGATAAAGTCAGTATTTGTAGCAGAATGAAACTTTTTGTAGTGACATGAAAAAATACACAAAACTTTTATATAAACTTCAAATAATGTGTAATTGTAATGTATTTTTTATTGTGAAGCTAATTTATCTGTACTGTATATTTTATTAGAAACCTCTGAATGTAATATACAAATGTAAAAAATTATAACAAAAGAGGTCAGCATAATAACTATAGGTTGAATGATGATGATGGTTATGATGATAGCCATCATCAAAATGTCCATGTCCGTTGTAATAATATTTATATGCATCCAAATAAGCAACGAGATAGTAATTAACTAGTAGAATCATGAACAAATTCACTAAACGAAATAAATTTAACCTTTCGAGAAAGCTGTTGAATAGTAAATTTGGAAAATGCATTGATGCATGATGGTTATTATGATGATGGTGTGATGACGTTGACGAGTGGATTCCCAAAGTGGATGTGGGACGATGGTGGTGAGGTGGACGCGGTCTTAAGTCGAGGTGGTACGAGACCTGATTGACTTGTATTGATGGATGGACAAAAATAAAAATTAGAAAATTAAATACACGCCACTACTTTCATTTAAAAACAATGCATGTAGTTTATGTTTGAAAAAATGTCTTACATGAACTGAGCGACGATGAACACGATGCACATGTCGGTGTCGGTGAGTTGGAATTAGGTGAGAGGAATGGTGATGATGGTGACCTCCTCCTCCAATATCCGTTCTAAATAGGGAATCCATTAATCCCATTCCATGATATCCACCATATCCTCCTCCGTGGTGGTGATGCATTCCATGAGAATGAACATTCATGTGACCGTGATGATGGTGACCCTATGCAATAATATTAAAATTGAAATCAAACAGAATATTATATCTAAAAATTGTTGATGTGGAAGAGGTATAAAGTTTTAATTTAATTTTTTAGCAGTACCATGAATTCTTCATCATGATCTCCCATAAATCCATATCCTCCATAATGTGAATTACACCCATTCCCAACTTCAAAGAAAAGGGTCGTCAAAAAAAGTGAAAGGAAAACAAAAACTTTCATTTTCAGCTTTTGACCTTCATAAACTCAACACAATGGAAATCCTTCTCGATGTACTTGACTTTGACTTCACGTCCAGCTCTTCTAGTGTGGATTATTTTGAGCTTACAAATCACAAGTTGAAGAAGGATGGAATAGAAGACAATGTACCAGGAAGGAAACTAATTTTGTTTTAATTTTGTTTTAATTGCATGGTTGGAATTTTTAAGGACATCCTTTGGTTCCTTCCACAGATGTACTTTGCAAGCTAATAAAAGACACACGGGTTTTCCCCAAGTCCCATGTAAATAACAATACAATGATATAACAGGTATGTCATGAGATAAGGTTATGCGTGTAGGCTACATCCTGTAGGTCTCTTATGAGTTTTAGGTACACCATATTACACAATATCCAGCATTTTTTAACAATAGAACAACCAAGCTTTTAAGACGAATGCATGCATTTTCTATAGAACGTATGTACCCCTGGCCGTGATACTGGAATACTTACTAGGACTGATTTTTTTTTTTTTACATAATCTTGCTCAACAATCATTGCGTTGATACAATGCAGTGAAGTGCACAACTCAGGTATATTTTATATGGTTTAACATATTTCTTATACTCCATTCTTCTTTTTTGTCATTATGACATGATACATATAAGAGGTTTTTAAGTACTTCCTTTGTGTAGTAAAAACGTTGTCCCTATTCCTATCACTAAAAAGTCCATATTTGTCTACTTTTCCTTTCGATGCACTTTACAATGCTGGACTACCCTTATGATGATGATGGCCTTGGAATGCACAGTTCAAGGTTAACACACGTAACTTGACATGCATTGGTTGAGCACAAAGCACAACCAAATCTTCAGCCCATTAATAGAGAAATGATCGGAAACTATGTATAGCGAAAGTACATATGCACAAATGCAGATAAACGAACAAATCATTTGATTTTTCAAAAGAATGTATTACTCATACGGAACCAATACAGACAATAATAGTATCAATGTAAAAATTAATCACATCACAACTTTGAGATAATAATATTCAAGATTTTGGCACATTGTCACCTTTATGGAGGCAACCACCACAAGTCAGCATTCTTCAGCGAGAAGATATTATCTTCCTCGCGATCTATCTTTATCTTATACATTCAAATAAATTGTTATCACTGTATTTAGGTAATAAACAGTTATTTTATACTGCATTTGAGTTGGAGCTGACATGTCAAAAATGATTAAAAGGCCTTTTATCCAAATTCACCGTTGCTTCTCCACTTTTTTCAAGTTTCTGTAACTTTTAAAATAGTCACAACTTGTCATAATATACCATTCATTAAAAGAAAAGAATGATAAGTTTCAACTCACCTAATTAGCTCAGAAAATAACTAGGGACTATTAGGATCACACTTTTACAGAATCAGAACTTGTTTAAGCACACATTCACATATGCATATGGACAATTATTTTATGCATACATGTGTAGATTTTCTTAAACTGCGCACTGATTTTTTTTGTACAATGACATGATTTGATTTGACACGTGGCCAGCAAGTGTGTTTTGTGTCGATGTTATGAACTCTTGTATTCGGCAAAGTGAAAAACACCGACTTCTAAAAATAGACAATAGACCCCAATAGACGATATATGAGTTAGAAACATGTAAAATCTGTATGGTTATATGTAATACAAGTACTACACAATAACATAGGACGATATGGTTCCAATTATGCAGTCAGTGGTAAATGCTCTACTTCCTTCACAACTTCCTTCACAGCATTAATGAACTTATAGCTTATCATAGGTTATGTATTTCCGTATCATCCATTCTCTATATAGGAACGATAAAATGCAAAAAGTCTGCCGAGGTTTCATGAAAAATGTACTTTCCATGTTTTCATGTCATTTTGCATCTGTTAAATGTATCTACGAGGAGTATTTCCAAAGTCCACCTGTCCACCCCACTCTCCAGAGTGGAGTCGTCCACTAATTCATGAAACCTTCCCGTAATTGCAAAAACATGTTGGTCACTATAATTGTGACACAATTGCCGTTGTTTGGCATTGTTGCGCGATGCTCTCTTTGTTGTCATATGCGTCTCACCGATTCAGCGGGAGGAATGCGTATCTCTAAATCTGAATCTGGCGATGAGCTTACAAGCATTAGCAATGATCATTCTATGGATGTTGAAGATATTAATAATTTGGTAAGTGCATTATAATTTTTAGTGTATTGTCATTATCAGAATTTGTTGGTGGTAGCAATAAAACTCGACACTTGACACTAGTCAGACATTTCTACGTAATGTGGTTAAAGTTGAAGGCATCTATTCCAGCTACTCATTAATCTTAATCATTTAGGAAGCCACAGATGACAGGCGACCATACACACTGCTGCACCTCCTTTAGCACGATATTTATCAACGATGACGACGACAACTACAACGGTGGAGGCTGAGGCCTTGGATCTGGAAGCTGTTCCGGTTCGTGTGAAAAATGTAAATTTTGACGGACTTTTGAGAACGAAAGGGGATTTTGTTGCTGGAGCAGTGAAGGAAATATTTTTAGCAAAGACTTTTGGTGACGTAAGTTGTCGATTCACTTGTTGAAGGATTGTTAGAATATGACAGACGTGTGGTAATGATGAATGAGAATAAAGGTTGTGTATCTTTTGTTTGTATTTTAGTTGATTAGCAGGGTTCAGCAGGCCCAGGATAAGCTTAACAGACTTGAGACGTTTCGAGAAGTTGGTACCGTCGTTGATGTCCACAAGATAGCTGGAAAGGAGGACTACACAATTGGTGACGATTATGATGTGTGTATTGCATGGATTTTTAATCAAATTCAACTAATTCAAGTTCCTGTTGGCTAATAATTAGCAATTTCCTTGTTTTAGGTTACATTTATTGTTAAAGAATTTAGTCGACTTGCTGCAAGTGCCAAAACTCAGATGGGTGCACAAATGGATGCTCAGGTCAAAACTGGACTTAGGATGCCGAACGTGTTTGGAAGAGGAGAAAAGCTTGAAGTAGAGTACTCTTACAGTTCTGGCTCGGAGAAAAATGCGGAAATAAGCTTTGTGAAACCATTTCCTCAATTTTTAGAATCCAGGTTACTACTAAAGAATGCAAATTAATCAGATTCATAGATGCGAAGCTTATTGGTACAGCGTACTCACATGATGTTGTTTCTGTAGCTTTTTTAAAACATCAGTTTTCCAGACAAGATCGTCCAATGTGCATGGCAAGTACCTGAATAAAGCAATTGGTTCCATTACGACGTATAACTGTAGTACATTTTTACAGGTAAAAAATGTTTATTTTTTCTACAACCAAATCAAAGTAGGTTTTTAAAAATGAATTTCAAGACGTGATTACAATCATTTGAATTTTCTACAGTGGCTGGCGATTCATCATAAAGTAGAATGGGAAGCAACGTGGAGAGAACTCGTACCCGAGAGCCTGCTTACTCCTTTATCTATCCGATTAGAATGTGGTCATGCTTTCAAGTCTGCGTTAAGGTATACGGTGACAGTAGATACTAGAAACCGGCAAGTATTCCCAGCTAGAGGAACATATATAAACATCCTCCAGGAACTGGCTGGTTTAGGGGGTGATGTCAAGTATCATAAGGTTGATGTTGACTTGCAATATAATTATCCGCTGCCCCTTAATATGGTAATTTGAAAATATTCGCAATATTTGAATCCTCTCCAAATGGTCCACGATTTTACTTCAACTGTTTATACATCTGTATTTTTAATGTGTTAGACGTTCCAGTCGTCCTTCAGAGCCGGTACATTAACACCATTTCTTAGAAATGAAATGAGTTGTGGGATCGCCGATAGATTCTTTATGGGTGGTCCTTATTCCTTGCGTGGTTTCTCATTGCGGGGAGTTAAAGTTGGGGAAGATGGTTTGTCTTTAGGAGGGCTGGTAATTTATTGGAGAATAATAAAATAGATAATTTTCCAGCAATAAGGTTGTTAGACAGGTCATTCATTAAAATACTTTCTTTCTTGCAGGCACATTGGTCAGCAGCAGCTCATTTGTATACCCCACTTCCTTCAGTTAATCGTAAAATTCCTATAATTGACAATTGCCGTCTTCACTTTTTCATCAATGCTGGCAACCTAGCCGATAAGTTACTTATGGGTACGTGTATAGATTGAGCAATCTTGATTTATGAATATAATTGGCATGTGTCACATCTATGTTATGTACAGAACATAATAATGAACTGAGATGTATTTTGTAGGAAATATTATAAAGGACCTCCGAATTGCGTATGGTGCTGGTGTAGCAGTGGGCATGGGAGATTTTGCCAGAATTGAATTAAATTACTGCTTGCCAGTCAAACATCATGAAGCAGATAAACCAATCAAAGGATTCCAAGTCGGTGTTGGAATTTATTTTTTGTAATACAAATAAAAAAAAGTCACGCATGTAAATGTAAAGGTGAAAGGAGAAGAATAAATCAATTTTGATGGCAATGGCTGATCTCATACGCAAGTTACCATTATGGTAGGTTGAAGTTTTAATTTTTTAAGTAGAATTTTAATTTGCTCTCGTATTATTCTGAGCGGTCGGTATAAATGCGCACATATCATTGCTACACCCATTCTTGTTCATAGAGAAATATTGTAACAGATCGATGATAAATCTTAATTTTTACTACGTTCAGCGTTAAAACCAAATTGTTCATTGGTTGTGAATTAGTGGTTGAATGAGTCAATTAGTATGCTCGTTAGAAGTCGTTGATCTAACATGCCTGGATGATTAAATCCATTGTAGAATAGTATTTTAAGTAGGTACAAATACAGACCAGACATGTAGCAGCGCTAACAATGCAATATGACGGGATTAGTTTGTACATATATACTCACAACAGATTTTCATACATTCATATTCATTCGGACAAGTTCTGGTCTCAATTTTTGGTGTTTATAAGTAATCAATTATCACTTCATTCATGATTTTCTTCCGTGCGAATCCGCCATGTATATTTTACGAACAAAAATAGTTTTGTTAATGCGTATGCGAAAATCGCTTGGTAATGTACTATTAGAATTCAGAAAGTCATTTCATTTCGTACGAAAAGGGTTGTGAAGACAGTAAAGGGTATACTGAAATCTTAAACTTCGTTTTTTAGAGCAAAGTTCTTTCCTGCCAAAATGAAGCCCATACAAAGCATTTTTACCTGTGCAATTGTTGCTTCTGTATTCAATAGCCATTTTATACAAGGCAACGCACAACCTGTCGAAAATGAAAGCAGTGCCAATTCAACTTCAGTTACGGTTGGGAAAGCTAAAAACATCAGCACTACTTCCTCGGACGCACCCGAGAAAGTTACCATTTATATATTCAACTATTTCATCGGTACTTTTGGTTTCATTTATTGCTCAATCAAAGCATGAAAGCATTTAATGTTTCCAAAGAAAGCAGAATTAAATATTAGATGATGTGATAATTTTTATATGCAGGTGTTCCCTGGTCATTAGACATCTCAAACTGTACAAATGTGCCACCTTTTTTCTACAAAAAGACGTCATCAATTGATACTCATGATAACTGCGTCATTCTCTTCAGTCGAGAGAACTGTCAAGGACGTCATATCAGAATTGCACCTGGAACAAGTGGGCATTCCCATTTGGCTGATGTAAATTTCGATGACACTCTCGTGTCTTTGGAACGTTGTAAGGATCTTATTAATTCAACGACAGCCACTTCAACCGAGGACAAGCCACATAAAAGATCAAGAAGAAATAG
This sequence comes from Orchesella flavescens, assembly GCA_964034955.1. Lineage (NCBI taxonomy): Eukaryota > Metazoa > Arthropoda > Collembola > Entomobryomorpha > Orchesellidae > Orchesella > Orchesella flavescens. The sequence continues at coordinate 31,551,014 of OZ035954.1, read as the reverse complement.
TCAGATAATAAGCTTCCTTATGCAAAACTTGGGACTTGGAGGAGCGTCTGGAACAAATGACGATGATCAGTCTCAGTCAGACGGAAACAACGGAGGCGGATTACAATCTTTATTATCAAAGTTAAATTTTAACAACTTTTTGAGCCAGTTCCAGCAACAGGGCTCAGATGGCTCAGATGACAACAGTAGTTAAAGTTCAATGAGGAATATTAAATTAGACATAAGTCTAAAGATATAATGTGAAATGTACAGGAAGACGTGAATTGCAACATTACATATAGCTTTGATTCCAATTTGAATCCCAATTCACTATACATTTTTTATTTTATTATGACTACTTCTGATTACCATCATCATGCACATCAAGCCCCTCACTCATACCACTACCGAATGAATCTTCAACATTTACATTCGATTTAGTATAGAATATATACATTAATTCGTCGAAATTCGGATTTAAACTGGTACAGCTTTTAAGAATAGCTTTTCTACCTACATAATCCAACCTCAAAGGAATCAGTTTACCCCATACATAATACCTAGTATCATATCATATTTTACGCATTACTGCAAATTTCCTTCTAAAGTCTTATACAACGGCTTTCAAAACTATTTACTTGTGAGTTTATGTGATTGTTGAACCATGCCTACATTTATTTAATTGTAGGCATACATACTTAACGCCAATACTTGCTTATACTTTCCGCTTTGATGGCATCAAGTTGTATTTAGAATGCATGTAGGAATCTATCTAAATCCACAGCATGACCCTCTGTGGTAAAGTGAATGTTTGTTATCTAGGTGGGGTGTCAAACTATTTACTCGTCAGTAGCATCATTAAAAATCAGTTCCCACAAGACAAAAGACAAAACCATATTATCGTAGCGTATGATATTTTAGAGTGGACACAAGACATTTTCATTGAAACTTATAATTTTATTAAAATTCTCAGAAAACTCTAATTTTCTAGTTTATACTCGGTAGAATTCATTATTTCAACCATAATAATCTTTACATTATTTGAGTGTCAGGTAATGGACTCAACAATTTCATATTTTATGGTTTCGTGGTTGATAGTGTGTGTGATAGTTACTTCTTCACTCAGGTCAAGCCTCCAAAGGTACCCATTCTAAACCCCATATCATTATACCATTCTAAAAAATGAACCTCACGATTTAATTCAACATTTGAAGAGAAAAGAAAGGTAAGTCTTGTCGAATTGTTGGTAAATACAAGATACCATGTAAAATACTTAACTAGCTGCGGTTGTTGCAAAATCATATCTGTACTGAAAATAGTTTGGCTATCTGCAGTTTCAGGCTAGCAGCTTGCATCAGTGCCATCAGAGTTGATATTTTCCTCAATTATTTTGCCTTTCGTCCTATCAAATCATATTTTTATAGATATATCATTACGTGGCGAATAGTGAACAGCTAATATGCGATCGCTCTTGGGTTATAAGTACATGCACATGTCACTTGCATTGTAGCCGATATTGTCTTGCCTTGTGGTAAAAAAAAGAGCATAAAAAGTAGGAAATTGCAACCTTGCTACCACTACCACTTCTCTAATGTGTTACTTAGGAATGGCGTAAAGCCAGTAGTAAAATCATATCCTTCACTTGCTCTACTCATTATTAGAACCAACTGTTTTGTTAATATGTTGTGTGTTAAGGACCTGTTATCCTATCACAAACACAATAAATATGCAAATGTCTAGAAAGAAAGGAAACCTTACGCCTTCATCTCATCTTTGCTCAACATTAGATTGGACTATGCTGTTAATTGCTGTACCATATGCCGATCTGTTTCCTTGTTTTCTGATTCTTTGTTAGTGTATCGGGGAAGTCCCAAAAAATTATTTTTTGTTAAACACAAAAGTAACAAAAGGTTTAATGTCGAGATCAGATCAGGTCAGGAGTAACTCTTGAGCTAGGCTAACTTTCCGGGAAAATGGACTGGCTATATGCACGCAGACTGCAATACGACATACAAAATTATTAACATCATATTCATGAATCCTGAATGAATTCTACTCTAGCTGTTTTCTTGCTTGTAATGTAATACAGCGTATCCCATAACCTGCGTCAATAAATGTATTGAAACAAGCAAGTAAGCAAATCAGGTAGGCGTGTATTTTTTATATCACGTAAATATGTATGATATGACGTAGTAGTTTAAGGCTAAAAAGAAGATAACCAAGAACTACGGCTCTATTTTTGTGCATCTGCTTTTTCTCTTGGGGATTATGAGCATTTTCGGTTTCATTTTGAACAGAAGCGTGTCAGTTAGATTTCAGGCAACTGTTGTGCTTGTTAAACTCATATACCCCCAACTGACTGGACGATGTGAAGACAAGTTGATAGCTTGTTGTGATTGCGAGGAGTGAATAAAATATAAAGGTTATAATACTCTATTCATGAAACTTCATAATCTATAAAGGTTATGGTTATGGCATCCTCTGCCTCTGACTGACGCATCTCAACGCAAAAATTGCATGATGTTTTCCTGATTCGTGGGAATCTTAGAGAATTAATTCTCTACTAGAAAGTTCCTCTTCTATTTCTGTCGAGTTATCTGATGGTCAATATGACAGGATTGTTTATTTTCATGTTTGAAGTCTGAAGGTTGACTTCCAGCCGCAGTTTCTGTGCCATAGCTTTTTTGTAATATTATATAATACGTTTGTGCTAACATGTAATCTTTCTGGTATTGCATATTTTACGTCCGTTTTTCACACTATTCCATGAAATTTAGTCATTGTTTCTTATCTAGAAAAAGAACTCATGATCTGTATTTCTTTGGCACGTTCATTGGTAGCATCGCCATGATTGAAAGCTTTCATTAGAGCTCACTTGTGACTAGAATTGGATCATAAAATGCGCACATAATTTCAGTACGGGTGGGCTATTTACAGAAAACTGTTATAAGGCAACGAACAGTTGTTGAAGGAAATGTAACATGTATAATATCGTATCAAATCGAATGACATGGACTTGTATGCAGCTGACTACAAAATCCTAATTATACAACAGCAAATTTTGTTTTTGCTTCGACTGAGCCGGCTGAAATTTTCGACAACAAGTATATTATGTTACGCTGGAATTAGTTACCCTCTTCATAATAGCATTATGGCTTTGAAATGTAGTTGAATGATGCTGACTAATGCTGAACTTGTTGAACTCATTCATTTACCTCCCACAAATTCTCTCTGAAAATAGAAGTAGAAACAGGCGTCACAAACAGCGTTGGTCTAGATACTTGAAAATCGTCAGTGATGCCATAAAATCTTGTTATCATGAAAATTGAAAACATCACGAATACTTCGCTTGCGTCATCATCATTTGCAAGATGCAACCATTTACCTTCATGCAGTTCGAGTTCGTGCTTAGATATAATGCGAGTGCATGAGAGGCGAACTACATAATTTGAGTTTCTAAACTCTATTTAGATTTACAAGCAATCCCACAAAGTCGCAATGTCATGCCGAATTGCATAACGAATTGAGTTGAGATAAACACATTCCAATGGAACTGCCAACTCCGAGAATATGCGACATACAGAGTCAAATATGTAATTCCTGTGTAACTGTGATACGTGGCGATCTCAATGTGTGAATTATTCTCAGAACTGGCTGTTTATTCTTTTGAAAGCGAATTATCTGTCTTGTATGTCACTTAAATGTATGTCCACATTTTTCATAGCATGTTTGCCAAGTATCTATGCAAATAACAAACCAAAATTGACTTTTATTTTCAGTAACATAACTTGTAGAGGAACAAATCGCTATCTAGCAGTTATGCTTGTCGACGATGTGCTATATTGGCAAGTAAATTATGACGATATGAAGTTTTTAACCTTGAAATCATTAGCACTAGCACTGACTTCCCCGTGTGTCATGTATTCCTCGTAAATTTCTATCATAGGCTTCACAGATATAGATTTTGTAGACAAAGATGCATGCTGACACGATTTAAATAATGCATGATAATATTTAGCAATTTGCAACAGATACAATAAAGAACCCAAAATATAATGTTGATGTTGACTATCCTCTACTGACTGCTTACTGTGACTTCTAGTTGTCGAAGGATGAAATGAGGGAAGCATTTCACTAGTGTCTGCGCCACGGAAATCGCAGTAACTCCATTTCTGAAGGAATAAAAAAAGGATAATAAGGTTGTTTTTTCTATAAGTTATACCAACTGCTAGTAAAAAATGAAAGGAGATCAAAAGATCATGCAATGGATATGGAATTATGGATGAGAACAAAATTGATGATGCTCTACCATTTTCATAACAAATTGCATCACACTTGTTTTGGCAGTCCATAATAATTTAATTATCGTGTTATTCATATTGTACTTATATGTGTACAATACATTATTTCACATGTATTTTTTACTTAACTCCATTTACTTCGAAAAACATATTATTTTATTTATTCAGCTGTGGGAGTTAGAAGATTTAAAATTAGTCGCTTAGTGGTACCTACCAGGAAATAATCGTACGCGAAAAGTACTTTTATTAGTATAAATATTTGTTAAAACAAAAAAAAACCTACCATATTATTATCTACTGTCACTTAAAGTTTCTGTTCTGACCTAATCTGCTTGCATAATGCCTACACTAAATATATTACAACTGGAGGGTAATAAGGGAGTCATGTCACTTTCATAAACGACATCAAGTAAAAGTTTCATTAAATGAGCATGGAAAATTCAAGTTATAGTAGGATGATGATGATCATGTATCTGGACTAGTTGAGGGAGTCAGCCTTTAGTCAACTCACATACCAACTGGGACTTATTTGTACCAGCTAAAATGGCACATGAAAGTACAAATTCAACAGGCTTTAGACTTTCTGGTTTCCTGTAATTGTTTGATAAACTTAAAGTACATAAAATGTATGTGATTACGGTATTCGAGTTAAATATATGCACCCGAGTAAGAGTAATAACCCGGCTTCTGTAATTGAACTAATGGCAATGTTGAATATTATGATTAATTTGCATTGTAGTTGTGAGATTAGGAGTTACGCTAAATGGCAAACGATGTCATATATTGCATTTAATCGGAAATGTACTCGAATAACATCTTTAGTACCTTAAAATTATCCGTGAGGTAAGTTAGTAAGTACCTGAGTAAGGATAAGATCAGATATATCGTCCACCTGTTTATCAATTCTGTGTATCCTAGAAAGGTATGTACCTCCGAATTTTGACAGCCGTGGTCATCAGCTACATAGGTTTAGTAATTTGAAGGTACATATTCAATCCAGCATTCAACGCACGCACGTGTTCATTTGTTAGGGTATCATGTAGTAATGTAAACATTTTTTATTCTTCTCAGATTGTTAAAACATTAGGGTTGGTCTTGGTCAATATAGTCATTACTACTACTGCACCTACAAACAACGTAAGTCAATAATCAACAACCATTTGATTGACAAAATGCAAATAACCTTTTAAATGATTGCATCCACAAAGAATGGCCATAACCTGCTTATATAGTAGTTTGAGGGCTGAAAAGCTTCGTAGAATTTTTATGATTAATTGGAAATTTCTACAGTATGTACATATTTAATGTATGTGTGTAGGTGGCGAGCGATAGCCGAGGCGGCAGGCGGTGAAACCCATTATGTGTTTGATCTATTTAATGTCATTCAAAGTGTTTGCATATTTACCCTACTTGACTATTTAAATATTTGAAGGATTGTGAAAGCCTAATCAGTCGTCTCAATTGTCTGTTCAATACGAATAACGCGAAAATCATGGATTCTATAAATTCCGAATATATATGTATATTTTACACCCTATATCATTAGCATTGCTCACCGCTTTTCAACAAGATGATGATGAATGTGGCAATTAAAATACAATCGTGCCAATACAAAAAATAATCGAAATTAGCTGTATACTGTATAGTTTACTCAACGAAGAAAAACTAATTGGATAACCTTGAATTGAATTGAGTCGCATTGATTTATAGAATTTAAACAACAGTATAAACATTATTCATAGACATGAATGAAATTAGTCAAGCCGGCCAAGACGTGATAAACAATGAAAACAGTATCGATAACAAATCAAATCAACGCGATATAGCGTCAACTACCAGTAACCAGTATAACGCATGTGACATCGAATTTTCAATTAACCAAAAAAGGATAATTCATAAGACCGTGCGGCTACTTTAACTCATCAGTGATGATGACTCATCCGCGTCATCAAACTCAGGACTGTTGCGATGATAATAACAGCAATTAGTTATGGTGTACGTACTGTGACTGTGTTTGGAACGACATAAAATAGTAGTTGTGTGCGAATATATTCAAAATAGAAATTCGATACTGATAAAGAATCTTCACATAAATCAGGTAGCGACAAGTGTCCTCTTACAAATATAAATAGAAATCTCAGTGATGAAAGCATAAGCATGTACCTTAATTTTATCTATGAATAGAAAATCAAATCATAACTCCTGTTTTACAATCCCAAACCAGGGAGTGGCACACTAAAGGCATTGCATTGTAATTGTTTGTGTGAAGCTGTGAAGTATCAGTCAATGGATTGCATCAAAGTTTTTAGTTTTTGCCATAGCCAACAATAAAGTTGCTTTTGAACACACACCTCCACCCGATCCACCCACAAAAAATGTTGCATGTCATGTCACGAATTTGTGACTCTATTCTGCTATGATGCCATTGCTTACCAGTTCATTCTTTCAATTTCATGTTGAAAAAAGCGGAATGCAATCACAAAAATATGTTTTTGCGGAGGTTGATTTTGTCCTTATTAAAGCAGCGTGTAGCGTTGTTACTATCATTCAGCTATGTTTTTTATGGACCTGGGAAGTTCTTTGGAACTATGTACATCATCATGCATCATCAACATCATCATACAGCATCACATTTTACTACTTGAGATTTTATCACAATTGTGTTACAAAAGTAACAATAAAACAATATGCATATAAAATGATATATATGTGTCAGCACTTGGCAGCTGCTTCCCGTCCAAAAAATGTTTCATATATGGTTCTATATTCCATTGAAAATATAAAAAAGGTTTTCAAAAAACCACTCAACAAAATCTGAGTAAATAAAGTCATATTATTAGACTGGATATTTGACTGCTAATTTTAACCAGATTTGTTGTGACTGAGTCATATTAACCTGCTCTTCATGTGAACATTGGTTTGGTATTGAGCGTTGTTGGAACTAGTTTACAAGTATAAAGATGCTAAATAAACAACTAATTGTGTTATCACACGCTTTTATCCAGTTCGTTAGCAAGTTTGTTGCTGAATTTAATGTTCTTTTACATGTTACACTTTATCTTTCGCATCTCTATTCCTAATGAACAAAGAATTTTTCCTAGACTCACAATTTGCAGCTCATTTGAATGCTACTGGTATTAGTAGAAGAAGAATACAATGGCCACCATATCAAATCAACATTTTCCCTCATTGCTCATTATTTATGCCATGTGCACTTTACGAAATTTTACAATTACAAATGGGATTTCCAGTTTCTTCCGGCCGGTGCAAGAGGATTTAAAATGCATATATGGAATATATAGTCAATTTGAATTCCGTCAAAGATAGCATGTCTATTTTTTGTCTTGTAATAGTGTTAGTGACTCTTGTTCTTGAGTAAGTACATACATGAATATTAAATATAATACTTGTCTTTTCTCTCTTCTCGGTTTCTGAGATTCAAAGCTGATCGCCCCATCACCGTTTTTTCCGAGGTTTTAGGAGGAGCATTAAGGACATGATCTTGCAATTTATTTCATGAGCACTAGAACATAAAGCAACGCTTAAAACAGAAAAAAACATTTGGTATTATGAACTAGGAAAAACTGAACGCGAACTAGAGTTGAAATGCTGTGGGCATACACGACGTGTACTGTGTACGCAATGAAACGCTAAAGGCCTTTTCGTTAGTGTAGAATAGAATGCTGGGTTTTGTTGATGCGTTCAAACCTTACAGGGGTTACAACAACTTGTTAGATTTAATGGAAAATCTGGATCTAAATTATAAGACTGACAATTTACCGAAAAAACAAAAATCAAAAAGAATTTAGTATAATATACATGTTTACTTACTTTACTACCCATCACATCATACGGCTTATAGAGATATTTTTCTATTTCAACTAGATTGACTAGTACACGTTATATACACATAAATATATGTATGGTACAACAAAAAATAACTGCAAAGTTAGCTTTGTTGTATGAAAAGAATGAACATACATAATTGCAACCCTCCATCTGCCAAGGGGTGTGGTGAGCTGTGGTTGTGTTAGAATAGTAATTAATAAAAGCTCGCCCTACTGCTGACTGTGTCCTGGGTTGGGAAAGTTTTTATGATAGATATAAATCCTCTTCATAAAACGGATTTAAAAAAAATACATCTAATCATTAAACGAAAGTTTGATTTGGCAGTATGAGATGAGATATTCTTCTCTTTGTACAAATCGGTAGGTTTTTTTGCAAGGTGGGTCCATCCATTTCAGCAATATTTTTGTACATTAAGCATTATAATATGGTATGATACTATAATAGTGTTGTGTAACGTTCGTATTTAGGGGTGTTTATATATAGTAGATGTTAGGGCATGAACATACTGCGGCTGTCTGTGTCCGTACATAATCTCAATAAGTTTTGGATGGTGTGACAGGTATAAATTCAACGTTCAACCTATCTAAATAATTGTGTCATCTCTAGTATAAGTCAGGCCACGGATATATCCAACAACTTCAGGATTTGAAGGTGAAGGTACGTGTTTTAAATACTTATGTTTCTCCAGCAGCGGCACCCGCATTGAAAATTGGAAGTATTTCATTTTGTTTCCAAACAATACCTTTTACTTGTAAGTAACAAGTAGGATGTTGTACATTTTATTGAACACAAAACTTTAGTATCTAAATATTAGGTGCAACCGGGTGCAAAATGTATTTTATACCGGATAAACTATTTTCCAAGGACACCCATCATGGAACAATAAAAATTCGAGGAGTTGCTCATCCAGTTTTTCACATTTGTCCTGCTACATGCCACTCATGCCAGTTGATTGGAGAGCACATAATATATCTCGTGGTTGAAGAGTGGTTGAAATACTTGTATGCAGGTCGTAAAGATTACAGAAAACTGCTTCATCGATTTTTATAGATTTTAGGCTTCTTTTTCAAAGCGCATGTTCCGGCATACAAATTAGAGCGGGATGATACATGAAAGTGAATTTAAAATGAAATCAAAACTGATCTCATACAACAAGTCATCAGATGGACAACACCAAATGACTAACTGCAGCATGTATGCCCATCAGATATTATTGCATTTATGTCATTCTTAGATAGATTGTGTAAATTGAGGAGTTTCAGAAAAATTTTGATGCGCTGATTCATGGTTAACTTTAGGGAAATGCATTTCATGTTTGGTCCATGATTATCTGAGGTTTAATTTGCTTCGTGTCTTTGCATTGGCTCAAAGATCAGAGACAAAATTACAATAATTACCGTCAATGATAATGTAACATCCTTCGTGTCCCGAAAACAGACATCACAATTTTACTTTCGCATTCTTTCCGCCTCCTATTCTATGTGATGAAACCTGAAATTATGTGTTGAAAAATCGAATGGGTCATAATTTCCATGCAGTGAATCTTTGGAGCTTGGTGCGACTTCAAGGAGTTGGAAAATACGTTCACATAGTGGTGTATTTATTGCTTAATACGGGGTTGAAATTAGTACTTCGTAGTTCCTTCACGCAGTAAACATACTTTCTCTCTCTGAACATTAAATTCATGAGCCACACTATTCAGTACAGTATACTCTTTTTCCTTAGCTATTTTGATGTTTAACAGTATCTTCAATTCATGCGAATACGACGTAAATTCCCATAGCCAAACTCGATCTTAATCTTTGTCACGACATTACGACCAGTAATGTACGTAAACCACATGCACACGACCTGTCGGTATTAAAGATGTGTAAACTATCTTTGAGCGCTTTGAAAAAATATAAATCTCTTATTTTATCAAGCGTAGGGTTTTTACATATTACTCGCATTAAAATGTGGGGTTGCTGTTACTGTGTGCTTCAATTTAGAATTTCGCCCAGTAATTTCGTATGACAAAAGACAGAAAGACATTTATAGAAGAGCTGCGTTAAAAGATGGATGGATGTTGATGACCGTCTTTACATATCCTAATTTTATAGTTTCTACTTGAATAAATTTAGAATTAAAATATATATGCATGTGATATTTTTTTACTTCTTCATTCACTCAAGAGTAATTTTGTTGATGCGAGTTTTTATAAGACTGGTCGCATGAGCCATGAGAGCAATTTAGTTTTTGTTCCTGAATCTTAGGCATTGTTCTATCGTTATTCGTTCCAAGAGAAATCTGGCTGTAATTGTAATTCTTTCGAGATTTAAAAAAAATACAGCATGATATTATGACGATGAGGATGATGATACTTTTAAACCATGCGAAAATATTTCTGCATCAGTGAATGCAACTTGGTGATGAGTATGTGATGATGATACAGCACAATGCAAACAGTTGAGTTATTAGTTACAGTCACAGTTGAATGAAAATCTTCATTAGGTGACATCACACATATCATGAATTCGTACAGAACGTGAGTTCAAAATGAATACATTTCATGACAATTTAATCAACTAAAAGTTTCTTCGAAATTTAACCTTCAGCCAAATACTATATACTAAGGTTTAATGTCCAAAATCTATATGATTCAGGAAAGATACATATATTTGATGAAGTGGGGAAAATGACGCATTTTCGGTTGTGTACTCGTGAATTGCTGTAAAGTTTCCCTATCAGATATAGTGTAAGCAAATTTCCAAGCGCCCACAGCTCTCTTTATCGCGTGCGATTGATGTGAAAGTCAAAGTATGAGATAGTAAATGACGACACTCCTACACTTGACGAGTTTTCTGTCGATAAGCTGTGAACTTGTAAAGTGTAATAAAATTCCAATTAAAACGGCTTTCAGCAGGAGTCACGTAATGAAAACGCAAACGTTAATGCCTGGAAGCGCAAATATTTTAATTGTTTACAACTAAATAGGTACATGACTTCATTTCATGTAGTAATTATTATACCAGGTCAAATATACTTGCAATGCCGTAAGCTTAATATAACTCCACACATGCACACATCACATTCAAGAAGCCATGTCATGCATTCGAACCTTCAATTTTCATCAGGAACTCCCATGAATTTTCTCATTTTTATGACAATAAAGTTTCCATCCATCTTCAATATTCCATCGAATTTGTATTCACACGTAGGTGGCTTTCGCATTCATAAGTAAATATCCAGACTTTTTCTCCAAAAATGTTTTGCAAAATCACTAACGTAAGTGCGAAAACTTTTTTAACGCCAAATCCTAGTACCTGATCGATGATATGATACCATAACCCATTAGTCAAATATCACACATGAAATTTCAAGAGAAGACAGGTGTAAGATCAATAACACTTATGGTGGCATTGTGGGTCTTTGTAATTTAGTAAACAATAAAAGTTCCTTATCCCAAAGCCAGGCTTGTATAATCCCACTTTTTTTACCTCGGGATTAAGCATTAAGGATTAATCATCAAATTTTCTAGGATTAGATTAGTGATTAATTTGAATTATTTTCCTGTTATTTTAATCACACTTGGGATTAGATTAAGTCCAGAAAAGCTGGATTAATGATTAATGGATTAATTAATCTGATTAATAATCACATCATGAATTAACCATAATATTTGTATTGATTTTTTCATAGAATCAGCTAACAATCTTGTTCTACAATCACCATACTCTAAAATTTTAAAAATGTGATGTAGATATATCCAAAATTTGGTAAAGAAATAGACAGTGAAATCCTTCAATTAATTTTTATGCGAATACAACCCTGAACTTTACAATCTAAATGCTGGCTTTGTGCATTGATAATTCGAAAAGCATCACTGTTTTAAACACTTCAAATCTGAAGAGGAATCTTAAATGGGTCAATTAAAGAATAATTCGTACCATAAAACGACCCAAATCAGGCTAACCACATGTAATATTCGCTTCAGAATTTAAATTTCAATCCAAGCAAACACAATCTAAGCAGCATCCTCTATAAACGATCAAGGACAACCATTTTCCACATAAATCTATCGGAAGAATCGAAAATATTATAAAAAATCTATGAATATTTACCTTTTTTATCCTCAAATTAATCCCAAGTGTGATTGATTAATCAGATTAAATTATGAAAATGAGAAATATTAGGATTAGGGATTAATTGATTTTTTCAGGATTGGTGGGATTAATGGATTAAGGATTAATGAAATTAATTTTAAATGGCGGGATTAAGGATTAATGATTAGATTAATCCTTAATCTGATTAAATGGATTAGATTAGTAATCCAGGGATTATACAACCCTGCCCAAAGCATTATTTATTTGCATGCTAAATCTGTCAAAAGCTTGCTACTGGCATTATGTACCACGAAGATCATTCACATCACATAGTACAAGGTTCACCACTTGCAGCATAGTGCATGGCATGTAATTGGATTAAAATCGATAATTTATGATGACGATATTAGATATAATATTTTTGTACTAAACAATGTGACGGCATCATAATCGATTTACACGACAGTATAAGTCAGTAGTATTGTGTATTTGTTTCACTTTTACGCGAAATGATATGTATAACACGAATCCTTGTGAGTTGTGAGAATCGCCGATGTAATCCTTTATAAAAGTAAATGTGTGTATGCTGCATTACTCATTCCTAAATTTTGCATGCAGTATGTATGCACACGATGTTGTATGAATATCATAGCATCGCATTGGATTGGATTCATAAGATGTTATGGCGTTCATCATATAAATACAACCGAGTAGGTTGAGGTTGAGAACTGTAAGCATTCTGCAATTATGTTTGTAATGCAGACTAGTACGTGTAAGTTGGATAGTACAAAAAACAGTCCACAAAATCTGCACCAAGCTCATTACATTCATGAAGCTCTCTTTGTACACAACTACGCTTTGAAGACTGCGTTGCGACACGAGTAGACAAGAACCAAATTGCTTTGAATCTTTTGCGTATAAATATCATTTGAGTGATACAATTACCTACAAAAATAATTACTTTTTGTGTGCATAAGGTGGGGGAGCTAATGATAGGGTCTCAAGTCTCATCAACTCAACAGACATAAACCAAAAAAGTTTATCTACTTTATGTAGAGTAGCGTGATTTTAACTAGCTGCTGGTCAGTTAGTAGTGAACGCTTTGAATATTCAGTTCTTACTATATTTTATACTTTAAGCGAAAAGTTACTTCATTTCTCTGATTCTAAAAATCTCATTTTCGACTGAATATATAGCAACTGAGCAACTTACAAAAAATAGTCTGAATATACCTACACAAACGACAGTTTTAACCAAAGTTTTAAGTCGACTACCATTCAAAAAATTCACAGTTGAAGAGTAGAAAAGAGGAAAAATTTAGTGAGAAGTCAAGATGGCCAAGCTACACACACCAACAGTTTTTGTTCCGTTGAGGAAGCTCGTGACCATTTCCTTGTTCGTGACGTGCGTCTGCTTGTCCACTTGCGAGGCAGCAAAATTGGGCTCAAGATCTTATGAGTACGGTGGTGGATTTTTACCGAGTATCAAATATCCAAATTTGAACTCTGATGAGAACAACACTGAACCCAAAGAACGGGTATCTCCAGCAGCAGCAGAAGTGGCTGAAGCGAACCCTAAACAAAATCCAGAGCAGGGGAATAGTGAGAATCCAATAAAGCAGCAGTATTCCATAACCGTCTTCCCTTGGAATAACCATTTAGGTAAGAAGCCTTAAAACTACTTTCCAAAAAATACTTGCAGTAACACTCCATTTTCAAGCAAATTCACAGAAATATCATTTTATTATTTGTAGGTCGACCAGCACTAATGGAATGGACTGACGGGGAAGCGAAATCCCATAATTGCAAAGAGATTCCGACAAGATGGCAAGGGAAAGTGAGATCAATTAACACGTATGATAATTGCGTGGTCCTCTTCAATCGTGTAGATTGCACAGGAGTTTCCCGAACTGTGAAGAAAGGCAGCCCAAGTCACAACAGACTGAGTGACATTTGCTTCCAGAGGAAACCCATGTCAGCAAGACCGTGCACGGCGGAAGAAGAAAATCCCCCTTCATTAAATAATCTCTAAATTAAATAGCGGGCGTTCCCGAAGAGTACAATGCATTTAGCAGACATTCAAAGTAAAATAATATTTAGCTTCATAGTGAAACCGAAGGATCCTAATCAAATGCATAGACTGGTTAAATGTTTAAGAAGAGAAAGTATATTATTCATGTGTTGAAACATGTGTACCTTTACTTGTCAAACTTAATATAATATGTATGGCTTAATTGCAACTTATGATTGTCATTAATTATTATATACCCTTTTAAATTACTTTATATGCAACAAACTTCATTTCTCAATGTTTTGTTACCATTTTTTCTCTTATTATTATGATAGTGATTTATCTCATGTTCTTACAGATTTATACACTTTTATGTTTTTATTATTTTTATTTTAATGATTAATTATCCCATAGTCTATAAATACATACATATTTCCATATACCTTGAGAAGGACGAAATGAAACAGTATTATTCATTATGGAACGTTTAAAATTTTTTTATGAAGAGCCATCCTGTAAATAATGTAAATTAGTGTAAAACCACGGGTAAACACAGTACTCTTCATGAAATCAATTAAATATTATGCTATTGATGATTGTATATATGTATGTAATCTACAAGACTCACATTTTGTTCCTATATAGTTTTCATTAAAATTTTTGTTTTTCAATGTTGAATGTATCCCACATTTTTATAAAATAATGAGCATAAAAATTACTTACTTACGATTAGTATGAATATATTATATATCCACATGAAAATAGTGCTTTATTGCTGGCCAATACTTGTTACTATAAAAAAAATTATATGCAATTCTAAATACATTTAACTTAATCTGGATTTAAAAAAATATTTTGAAAATCAAATAAGTCTATTCGTTTGACATGCGAGTAACTATTTTGTAAATCAAACAGAAAATGCTGCTAATTCATATGAAAATCATGATATGAACATAAACCTTTTGCTTTTAAATTGAATTGTATAATTAATTGTTGGTTTATTATATCAAATGATAGAACTTATGAATTCCTTAATAAATTATGAAATTAAGAAAATTATTAATTTAGAAAAAAGGTTGTGGATTCTTTGTTGGAATATTTGTATCCTGTAAAACATCCCAATGCTCTTGGATAAGGCCTTCGCAATTTATTTGGAAAATGTCTGCAACAGCATACTTCTTGCCTCCAAGTTCCCATGCGGAATGAGTCCAAACCGTGTCTCCTTCAGCAATGGCTCGTTTAAAATCAATTGTTTGCTTTGGTGCTTGTGTAAATGGCCCCATTAGTAGTTTGATAAAATCTTCACGGCCAGCTCCAGAAGAAAATGGACTGTGGTTAATGTAATCAGGAGCCAACATTTTTGCAGCGTCAGCGTTTTTATTGCCCAACGCTTCCTGGTAAAACTTCATTATGAGTTGTTTATTGGCATTGGGATCAGTGTTGTTGCAACCGCCACTAGCATCTTCTCTACTTTTACGGCTGTAAGTGTAAATGTCAATTGGCTCACCAGGGGTAAACTCTGGAGGACCGTAGCTTGTATCTGGGTCAGTTTTTTGGGTACCTGTCGATTTGGGAGGAGAGCCGTAACTTGTGTCTGGACTAGGTTTCTGACTTCCTTTCGATTTTGGAGGACCGTAACTTGTATCAGGTTCCGGTTTAGGAACACCCTTTGAGCTTGGAGGACCATAGCTGGTGCCTGGCTCAGCTTTCTGAGCTCCTGTCGACCTTGGAGGACCGTAGCTTGTATCTGGTTCCGTTTTTTGACTTCCTTTCGATCTTGGAGGACCGTAGCTTGTATCTGGTTCCGTTTTTTGAGTGTTTGAAACACCAGGAGGACCGTATTGCTGAGTTACGCCATAACAATAGTTTATGGAACATGCTAGCAAAATCAAAACAACTATTTTTACACTTTCCATCTCTATTATTTGACTGAAATGCTTAAGTTTATTGAATATTTTGGCAGCAGACATTCAAATGAAAAATGGTTCATGAGTAGGGATCTTGCATGGATTTTATACAACTGTGCGAGCTCATTTTTAATCACTCAGATAGTTTTTAACATGACTAAACAGAAACAATTCCTTTGCATTTACAGTTATAATACATATTTCATTTCATATTGAAAACACGTTGGCGAACCTGTACACACACTGCCTTCATTATAAGGAAAAATTAGAGAGTACAAATATAGAATTAAGTTGAGTTACTGGGTAAATAATATCATATTCAAGACTACTTCATGAAAGAATAATATAATTTCTTTTTCATTTTCCACTGTAACATCGGCATTTTGTTTCGTTGAAGGAGATGTTAACGTAAAGTGTCTAATCACTTACTGCCTTTTAGTGCTAATCCTAGCTCCCTGTTTAGGATGTAAGAGGAAAAAGTCACTATTCATCGTCAATTGACTTTTGGTTGGAGCTAATACTCTCAGGGGCTTAAGTCATCTTCATTTTTTAGGCGTCATTCATCGCATCGTATAAATAAGGAAGGCAGCGAATTGACCTTGTCTCTACCCTCATAAGGTCTTCAAAAAGTTTTATTTAAACAAAATATCCCTGTCTTAACACACTTTTTTAACTATATAAATGAGCAATATGAGTATTGTCATTGCTTAAGTACGCAAAAACAGCTACCTCTTAAAGTTATATAGGTTTTGTTAGTAGCTTTTTTCAACGCGTAGACATGTAGGACAATATAGTAATTAACTATATATAGTTGTTGGGAAATATGTTTTTAACTGCTAAATTATTGAAAGAAAAATGGTTAAATGATAAAGCAATCCTAAACTGACATTGTAAACAAATTATGAACTTGTAACTCATTTTAATGAGGAAATTTGTAATATTTAACTTTAAGGTAAGCGTTTATTAAGAAGGTCCCGGCACTATTGAATGCGCGTATGCTTCTTAGAAGTCTGAAATTAAAGCTCCATAAAGCATATACATACATACATACATACACCTTTCGTTTTTGTCTGGAATGGGAAAACAATTTGCACACGTATTTACGTAAGCGTATGATCTTATTGGACTGTGTGAATATATTTTTGGAACAACAAATATGATGTAACTAAACAAATTTGGAGAAAAAAATCACATAGGTACGAACATACCGACACCACAAACGTCGAAAACCTTAACCCTAACCTTGTGAATATTTGCACTTATGTACATATTGTCAATGTGTTAATATTTGTTTTGATTACGAACGATTTCCTTAAAATGTGGAACACACGTGGATGCAATTTACATGATATAGGACCATTATCAGTAAATGCTTAACAATTTTTAGGTAGCCATCGTAGATTCGTATCGTAGGTTGCCCCATGAAGAAGCCGACTGTTTCTGATTCTCATTTCCACTCGTACATATAAACTTTTGCTACTTTGCATTGCAGAATTGATTACAATTAGACTGCAACGGATTTTGAAAAACAAAATTGCCCTTATCCACTTATTTTTGCGTTTAATACAAAGGTCTGCATCGAAATGAATGAGCTTCAACTTCCATTGAATTTTTCAATTTATTTAACAAAATGCTAAAACTAGAAAACCCTATTTGCAACAGTAGTGCACAAGGTCATAGTGTATCTGATCTGACTGTAATAAACTATAAGGACAAGATGAACTAGATTTGAATACAATCACAATAAATGGAGTTAGTCAACTTCAGACACACCGTCTCTTATCATTTTGAGCGACCGATTATAATGACAATTTATTCACATGAAATTTAAGCATCATCAAACCTGTAAATTGTAATCACAAGCAATGGAAACATGGCCATACATTTAAAAAAAAATACCTACGTATCCATGCTCATTCTGCTACAATTTGAATGACAAAATGACACAAAAAACAGCATAAAATAACCAACATGTAATTGATCATGACGATCATGTAATTTTGCTTAATCATATAAAATATTTTAATGCGTCTGTTGTTTCCACATGCTATATCATCGTCATCATCATCATCATCAGAATTCACAATCGCACATTTTTTTATTCGTGTGTACACAATTGACATGATTATTACACAAAAAATGAAAGAATTTCAAACAAGGGCATATGCTCCACTTGCAACTAATGATGACAAACGAATAGAATAGACGAATAGAGTATAGGTGCATCTTCAACATCTTCTCTCCGTGACAGAAAAAGTGTTCATCAAACTCGAAGCCGAAAGTCATCAACAAAGGGTCATCCCATCATAAATCATCGACTTCACAATAAATTCCGATTACTCCACACAAATCCATTATATTTCATCCCTGTCACTTAATTTTTCATTTTCATATAGATTTTTTAGTGTTAGAACAAACCTTTTTCCTTTTCATTTTCTTCCAAGACAGAGTGAGAAAAAAACAGACAGATTTTTAAAAGTCAAGAAAAAAAAATCATTGTGGGATTTGATAATGAAGATGATAGTGATTACTTGTGTGTCCTCTAATTTGTACTGTTTGCTTTTACACTTTCGTATTTTTGATGATTTTTGTGGTGATGAAAATTACAGTTGAAGAATATTGAAGATGCACACTTACTTATTTTAATGCAGGTATCTATCATGGGCACCTTCTGCATTGTAATTTTTTATCCTTCAATGATAATGCATCATCCTCCTTTTCGATTTTGAATTGATAAGGCAGAGAAACATATTATTGTGTATTACGTTAGAGGTGTACTCACTTACTTAGAGCTTCAAGGTAGGATGTAATTTTTTAGGTAATTTTTTGTGAGATTGGGATTATGCAATTACAAAGCTAGTCCTTTAAAAGTACTCCTTTCTCACTTGCTAACTAAGAAGAACAAGACAATCGAAACACTTGCATTTGGGTTGAATTTTGACTTGTGTTTTTTTATAATTGTCATCTGTCATTGTCACCGAATTGCTGTAGTAAATTGAGGACACCCTCCTTGATAAGACCTTACTTAACCTTTTCGGTGCCAATTTAATGACTTCAACTTTTCGTTGACTACCATATATACTATCCATGCAACCTCACTTGTATGCCAGTATACGTATCATATGCTATTACCCATCACAACCATGAAAACTGAGCCACTACGACCCTTGGCTCCCAATTTTTTTCGGAAGAGATTTTGAAATTTTAAACTGATTATGATGTTAGATTGATATACAAAACAACTTAAAACTATGTTTTGTTGAGAAATCATCTTTTTAACTGCCTAGGCAAGCATAAACAAGTACACTAACACTAACATTAACCGCCCTAGAAGGAGCTCATGTCCCGAGAGGGTCAGAATATAAACCTCATCATTATATAATCAAATCAAACTTGCAAGTGAAGGCAGAACTAGGAGCCTGAAGTAGAAGCTAAAAAGAGTTGACAGATAGTTACAAAGATTCCACCGTTCAAATAGGTTTTTAATGAAGTGAGTGTAATAGAACTGTCTGGAAGTGGATTCCCAGCTTCAGTTACATTAGGTTAATCTTATAAGAAGCCGGACACGTCAGTATCCGAGAAGCTTTCATATATTAACATTGATTGGATTGAAAAAAGTTGGCGAGAAATGCTATTTTTGCATTAGATTGAAAATATATTTTATGAGAACGAAGTAAATACTACATATTCTTCTTCGGTAGTCGTTTTCCTGCAGTTTTCTTTCGATTTGGGAATAAAAAACATTTGTAAAGCAGTCCATTGTGCAAATACGTGAGTCTACATATGTGCGGAAAGCCATTTGAGATGACATCACATTGATGTCACTGTGTGACATTGGGAGTCAAGGGAAAATTTTGATTGAGCATCTATGTGGTGTAATTGGGACTTCACGGCATGGAAACGTGAAGCATCAATGTGGTGCATTTGGGAGTATAGTAATTTTAATTGTAGTCACCACAGTGGTGTCCGTTGGTAGCCAATAGTGTTGTGTAAAAAAGCACCACTGTGGTGTATTTGGCACTGAAAAGGTTAAAAGTGTTTTGCTGCATTGCACATTGTATATACATATGCCAGGTTATACTATCCACTCCCTTGCCTTATCCTTCGTAGGTGATGATAGGTAGGTACACATAATAAGGATGACAGAGCAAGCCGAACCAGGTATAATCTGAATGTTGGATAATCATTTCCAAAGTCAGCATCGACCATTTATTTACAATTATTTGGACTTAATTTTTATCCTCACACTTAGAAGCACAAGTTTGTTTGTTCACATATATCTTTAATTGTTCAACTTGTCGAAACTATCACCTGTAATAAATTATGCGTATCTTTAATGAGCAAGTACCTCTCCCTGAAACGATTAGCTAATCGTAGGTAGTTTAAAATGACAGGATTGATGGATTCACTTTTCCTATTTAGACTTCCTTGATGATAGCAAAGCAAGGTGAAAACAAAATTTGCATAATAGTTTAAAGGAATTTATTTTATTGGTTTACCTTTAGTGATTGCAAATATATTTTTGGGATATTATTTATTGGCCAACTACTACATTTATTAGAAAATTCTGAAATAAAAACGTCAAGTTCACTTTACCAAACTTACTGAAAGTCGATAACATTTACTCAAATTGTTTAGAGAATTCCATAAATATATTATGCAATATAAAGAAAGATATGTACTACAGAGAACGTGCACTTGTTCATTCCACATATCATCATAATTCATCTAAATTACCCTCCTGTACTGCACTAGTTCCATTAGTATATATTTTGACCTGAGATCATAATAGTTCATCGCAATAAAAATATTTTTCAATCTCTTTACCAAAATTAGTAACGAATCATGAGAGCAAAGTACAAAAAATTATGCAACACATACAATATACGATCGAAGCACAAGCTGGATCACATTTTATCATCGTGTCGTGAAGAGTTTTGTATGTTTTGTCTGAAGCAATTATTGTAACGTCAAACTTCATTAAAATTTTAGCAGCTTTGGATCAATATCAATCTTCCTCAACTACAATTCATTTATAGGACGTAAGAAAAGTAAAATGCATCAAAAAATTAATCCGTGCATCCCATCCCATCATATCACATCACATCAAATGCAATCAGGGAAATTGCAATTGGATTCATGACTTGATGGCTATCCCCTCATTATGTCATAATCTCTTTTAGTAAATAGCACTTGCTATACATCCATTATATAAAATAATATTCTGATGTAATATGATTATTAACTTATCTTTATGATTCTTAATATATTTATGCCTTTCTAATGCACTTTGTCAATGAAAATGAAGGAGCCTTATTATACATTTGCTCTTGTTAATTTAAGATTATGTGCATTTTAATGCAATTTCGTACGTACCTTAGCCTAAAGTCATGCACCGAGCACAGATATTCATTTAGAATGGTTTTGATACGTTAGTTCTTATGTATGCCACACAAGACTCAAGCTTTTAAAAATGACAATAAATAGAATAGTACGCCGCTGCTACACGTGGTAAAGTTTCCTTTGAAAAAGCCAACTAAATGCTGTATCATGGGCGTAATTTGTTGAAAAAAAATTGAAACTTATTTTCATTCAATCATTCTTATAAACGATGACGATGACGTTTGGTCATCCGATGAAGCCCCAACTACTTAAATTTTGGCAAGGAGTGACGAATAAATGAGAAATGTCATAATTATCTCAAAAGTGCTTTAAATAACAATATTTAAAAAAAGATGTTCACACTGCCAACGAGCCAACTTTTTTGGTGGAGGAAACGCACTGTTGTGCTTTTCAACTACTCGCACTACATTTCTTCAGTTTGAACAATAATTTATTTTTTTCTTATGCATGTGGATATCTTTTAAATGTACAATTACCTACCAAACACATTTTGCTACTCATGCCGGCATCTTAATATTATGCTTCACATCAATTTCGATGTTGCTTCGTGTGTATATCTTCCCTAAAATCGTGATATATGGGGCTACTCATAATGCAACATCAAAGGGACAATTTGCAAAAGCAATTCTATCTCCCTATCGCTTTTTCAAAAAGTAATCGTTAAACTGACAGAAAAATCTTCTTAACTGTTGCAGTGATCTGAATTTCCCAATTTTGTTGTTTCGATTGCTCTTTATTAAACAAATGATGATGAGGGGATGATGACGATGACGTTGATGAGATGATACTTAGGCACCAAAGGCACTGTGGTAGTGACGGGCATGCGCAGGAAAGGGCAAAGGGGTCAGACACTTAGGTGCTGCGTGTTTGTTTATAAGCCCCAACTTTTGCAGAGAAGCTCATCAGTAACTGCTCAACCGTCTTGGAGGAACAATAAGCTTGAAGTGGTGGTGTGCATGAATTTTTAAAGTGAAGTTTACTCTTCAGAAAGGAATTTAATTACCGTGAAAACATGAGGACTCTCTTGGTAAATAGGATGAAAACACAATTTTTAAAAAAAAAACAACAACAACAACAATTTGTTTAGAAAAGTGAAGGGAACCGTCTTTTTTTATATATATTTTTTATTCAAATTAGATCCTTGCATCTCTTGGAGTTGCCTACGCTGGCGTTGGAAACTTGAGTCCAAGTGAGGAGGCTGAAGCTCTTCAGCTATTCGCAAGGCTTTGCAGCGGGTACGGGGCTGAAGGACAAGACATTGGTGGGACTTTAGTGTACTGCAAGCGTGGTCGTGATGACAGAACGGAGACTTTAAATCACAATGTGAACGTACAAGACAATACTCGTCAACCTGGCCAAGTAGTGTTTGTCCAGCCACCACCAGTTCGTTATCAACACAGAGTCCTTGTCCAAGGTCAAGGCGCTCAAGGACAACAAACCAAGGTGTACGTACTTCCGCAACAATCCACTCATGAGCTCAGTGCAGACTACAGAGGAGGACAGGTCAATGCAGTCAAGCCTACTGTATACTTTTTGAAAGGGGGAGAGTCTGGCAGCAACTACGGAGCTCCATCCCGTCAGCCTGATGCTAACTATGGAGCTCCAATTAAAAGCACTGGGTACAGTGGTTAAGGGAAGTTGAAGAGACCATGTGCGTTAACTAAAACATTCTTATCTCTGGTCAGTTCTAAGTAATTATTTTATACTGCTCAATTTAGAAACATTTCCTATTTAAGAAATTAATGCAGTGTTACATCCTAACCTTATATATGCATTTTACATCAAATTAACGAATTTATGTATCTTTTTTAACTGGCTCCTTTACATTCCGATAAGGCATGCAATTCAACTTAAAGTTTGCTATTACTGAAATCGGAATTTCTGTACTTTCACCTGACTGAATTATGTCTACATCTAATGTCTTTGTTTTTTAAACAACATATATAATAAAATATTCATAAGAAACATTATTTTCCTAATTAGTATGGGTGTGAGATCATTTGCGTCGTTTCATACCGTAATATTTTTAAAGCCATGATGTTGTACTTTGCATTTAACTTCAATATTTTTTTTAGCTTCCTATTGGGACAAAAGAATAGGCTCAATAGATTTGCAATTTAATTTCCAAAATTTAAGTTGACGATAGCCAAACTCGGAGTCTGATTTCTGTGATGCTTAGCTTATAATACGCTCAATCATATACGGTACGCCCAGATCAGATCACATCAAAAAGCCAAGTACATTTAAAGAGATTGCGATTGAGTTGAAAGTAAATACATATGAATTGGTGTGAATATATGCATAGCAAGATTAGCAAGTGACGTTTGACATTTTGACTTTTTTGCAGATGTTTTAAATTTTAAACTCCAATCAATTCTCCCAGTTCCACTTGACTCAAGAACCACCACTTTCATTACAACAACCATGTACTTATAGGCATGCCTAAATAGTAGGCTCTTTAACAATCTTTAGTACCTGCTAGTTTCATTACACCTCTCATACTCTCATACTCTCATGGCTCTCTCATAAAGGTATTATAGCATGCAAGGACATCTTGAGTGATGTAGTTCCGCAATACAATTTTTTTTACTTTTCTACAGCCGACAGTTTGTTCATTGTTTGTCTGTGCCTTACATCCTACAATTTTACATATGAACCAATATAGCAAGCCAAGAGGATAAAGCAACTCCCACACTTCATGAACTTCAGTGGCAATCAATGAAGAGTTCTCTTAAGGAAGATTAGGTCATCCTATTATTTCTATTAGTTTGTTCGTGCCAAATTTTTACATGCTCTCTGTATATTACAGGTTTAACAATGCAACTTTCATACTATTCCCACTCTATTGTATTTTATAGTATAGTATTTGTACAACTGGAATATTACTCGGGTTGGGTTGGAAAGATAATATGGATGGATACATATGCAGTCATCATCCAGTTTAACTGTAACCTCACCATTTAAACATTCATCCATCCATTCAAACATGTGAAGCTAACAAAAATTTACATAATAAACAGCATATTATATGCTACTACTATAAAACCAAAACGGATGAACAAACTATCAACAACAACCAACCTCAAATTTACTCCAAAGACATATTGATGTAGCTCATTGAATGTCAAGTAGGTACGTATAGGCCTGTGAATCAACACGTGAAGTTAGTAGAGTTGCAAATGACCTTGTCTATGCTCTTGGTTTTTGTACGATGATGATATTTTTCTCTGACTAATTTCTCATTTGTGTGCTAAAATATTCAGTACATATTACACTAAAGCATGTATTATACATATAGCTCTCTTCATTGTGGTGCTTGACTTTTCCTCATCAATATTTTATCCTCATGTCCATTTCAAGTTTGCTGAAAATAAAGAATTCTTTGATCTGCTGTTCTTTGACTTCTCTTTTTGACACTCTACACGGTTTAAACTTTGAACCCTCCATATTCAATATTGGCCTCCTAATAACGAATTGCAAAGAGTAAATTCATAGCCCAAATACAAATAGTGACCGTGTCGTTCGTGGTGCATAAGAAGAAGAAATGGCTTGAGCTGTGAGCTGGAGCTGCTGGAGGTTGTCGTTGTCGCAATGTGTGCCTGATAATACAATCAATGAATTGCTGAAAAGGAAAAATCCTAAAATATATTAGCGTAAGGCCGAGGCATATATTTTATGACTTCTGACAACTCCTTAGGTATCACATTTTTATGACTGACTGTTATCACGTTTACCATCCTAACCTCGATGGCTGGTAAAAAAGTTGTAACTCCTTTTTCATTTTATAGCAAACCAAAGCCAATACAGTACCACGACGTACACTGCTCCAACCTCTAACCGCAGCAGCTGGATTATACCTTTATACCAATACCAAGTACCAAAATGCAATACAGCGGCTGCAGATTAATTGGTAATTTACTAAATTTTTTACACTTTTCTTAATTGTTATAACCTCAACCTCCGTACTCATCGCCAACTAGTTCGGAAAATAGGAACGATATTAATTCTATGTTCCAAAGTCCTAAAATCTTATCCCATTCCGTAGATTTTTTCTCTCCATAAAACGAGATCCGAATCAAAAGAGTTAGTGTACGTACGGTTGCTGAAAAACCACTTTTCGTATGAATGTATGAATGAAAAGCATGACAGGAAGGGTCGGACTAGACATAGCCATATATTATATTGAGGTCACAGGCCTGTGGTACAATGACTGAATGATTAGCGACTGATTTATTCGGCTAACGATGGATGACTAACCATTTTTTTCTCATTCACCCACCAATTAGTTTGGTTGATTCATAAATCATAAAAAATGCATTTGCATTTACTTTTATCGTTAGTTTTATACCACGATGATGATATTTGATCCAGAATTGACTTGACTCGTCAAGTCGTCACATCGTGGTGTGGTGTGTGCTCTTGTGCATATTATTGTGTTAGTTACATTTAACATGCAAGAAAAAGGTCTACCCGATCGATATCAATATTCGAAAAAAGCTTCATACGCCGAAACTCTTGTGCTGAAGCAACTATGCATTTTCAACAATGAACATACAAAGCGACTAGCGACTTCAACAAAGGAAGGATTTGTATTTGTGACTCAGCAGCAGTAGATCCCAACAAATAACAATAACAGGATCAACCATCTGTCCGCAGCAGTACATTCCGCCCGGGACCTCTCACTTTTTCTCAATTGTTTACATTTTCATAATATTTTGTACTGAAAGGGGTTCTTCTGCATCTAAAAGCAGATCCATTATCCAACTTTATCATTAAAAACTTTTCTCCTGTTCCCGATTCAATCCCCCTTTTTTCTCCAGTTCCCATTCAGTTTATGTGATTGTGATAAAAGTGGTGGTTCCAGCAGCAGCAGCTCTTTTCCCTGTGCCTTGTTTCTTTGACTGTGACAAACGCAAACTCAGGGCATCCAGATCATCAACAATGCATTTTCCCGATACACAATCATATTATTCTGGTGGGTGACTACTCTACTCTACATTCAACATTACATAAAAAATATTGTGTGCGATATGGTTATGTATGAGTGTATTTGACTCCTGGATTTTTACTGCAAACAAACACGAATGACGGAAGCATCTAATTCATCCAATATCCAATCCAACCAAAAAGCCAAGCTGACGCAATCCATTATTCCATTCACCATTTCTGATTCTGCTATCGTTTTCGTGTGTTTGTTTGTTGGGTCTTAGACTTGGGTCCGTTCCTGGAAAATTGGAATACTGCGACACGACTGCTTTTACCGTAACCCGTAATGTAATAAAAAATAAGACTTTGGTTTTTATCGGGGTTTAGACTGGCCTGGCTGGAAAAAGTCAAGTAGACTTGGTATGAGACATTGCATCGTAGTTTTCGGATATTTTATGGCCTTATTTTGGTTTGGTAGGTGTAGTAGGTACTACGTTAGTACATGGATTGGATTGGATTGAATTGGATGGATGCATTATGTATAAGATTGTTTGTAAAGAATGAAAAACGCAGTGCTCAAAAAATTATGGACTTGTACTTCTATTTTATGTAGGTGCATGTGTATTAGGTGGCAGCTACTAAAATAGAGCTGCTACTGCTTTCTCGTTGTCGCTGCCCCTCTTGTTTTCTTCCTAAAGTACCTCCAATGTATGTATGTATTGTATAGGGACGCAGGGAAAGGAATGTATATATACACTATCAACTATGAAACTATGATGGAAAGTGTTTGTTCGGATATGTCAAGTAGCTGTCGAGAACGGCCGAATGAAAGTTTTGTTAGATCTCCGGGGAGAAATCCCTCTCTCTCTATATAGCGTTACCTCATACTTACTTGACTCCTTTCCAAATCTGTAGCGTCTAAGTTAGCACTTACATTTTTTAAGACGGAGGGTGGATAGTCCGACCGAGATATTTTTATTACATGTTTGTTGAGTTTGAATAGAAATGGATGAGAATGAGAAAATATGTATGTACACGATATATAATATGCAATGTGTGTTGTGTGTTTTATGCTATTTCTATATACTTAATGAATGTTGTTTTTCTCCGTCCGTAGGCATCTGATACTCTGGAGAAAGGGATGGATGAGAAGCTTTCTTCCTTGCTTTCTGTTCCAAATATGGAAAAAGAAGTTGAACTTTCTATCCTACTACTCGCTTCTTACATAAGCTTCCCACTTCCCTTTCCTGAGAAAGGCATGCAACTACTCATATAGTGAATAGACGTTTGGGGATCAAGGTCAGCTCAAATGTACCACCTATTATACACTTACAAGAAGATACAGATAGATAAAAATATAAGTGAGGAAGGAGGACTGCTCAAGATGAAATTTTATACTTGACATATTGGCGTCTTTCTTATTTTTAGAATCTCCATTTCTGGACCTCATCTTTCAACTCTACTCTAGTCTGGCTGTTACCTTTGCCGTTTTAATATAAGATATACTCATTTGAATCAGTACTCATCAACATTATCCTAAGGAAAAGGTAAGGTGTCTGTACCAGTACAGCATACTAAATTTTTGGGAACTGAAAATAGTTTGTTGTTTATTGAATTGAAACCCTGAGGTACAAGTTTTTTTAATTTTATGTGTAGGCTGCGTCGAAAATAACACGGAGCTTACTCATCACAATCAATTTTATGACCCATTTCTGATGTCTGAGGTGAACGAGTATGCTTGAAACCAATACAACTACAATCTTTTGTACTTCCCATTACTTCCTCGGAAATACGCTGAAACTGCAAAGAAAAAGGATTGTTTTTTAAAGCAGCGGTACACAGAACTAGATGTAGAAAAGACGTCTCACCATCCGCACCCAGTGAAATCTTTTTACGTATGTGTGTGTTTTAAAGTTTTCATATCGGAAGTGTATGTAGCTAATTATAGAATGTGCATCAAGCGAAGTCGTGAATGGGACCAAGCGCAATGTGAAGTTCTAGGAGGCATACATTTAATGCATTCATCACATTCTCGAGGATTATGTACATATTACTAAATCTCCCAGTGCTGTTTGTGACTGAATGAATTAACATGATCTTATGGGAAATGCACTTTAGTTCAAAAGTATGAAGTAGCTACAGCTAAGCAATAACATCATATTTCCAATTTATACCAGTACTACTGTGTTTATGTAATTTTGCATTTGGAACGGGAAGGGACAGGATAGAAGGATAGATAGAGAGATGGGTATAGGTTTCGAACTTAAATTAAAATTATTAAACGAAGCGGCAGTAACATTGCGGAACGAGAATTGAGCTTTTGAAAGATATATAAAACTGAGCATGCATTCGTTTGATGATGATATGTATTGAAGAACTCGTCATTCTTTCAATACATTCATTGCTGGAATAGTAGAAGTACAGACTGTTTTAAACTAGTAGCTGATATCCCAAACGCTTTAACAAGATTTCTAGCTACTGTGAGCAATACTGTGAAACTGGATGTAATCTCTAAGTAAAAAAAAGTAAGCATAAGAACAAGAAGGCTGAAATATTTTTAGTTCCATATTGCTGAGAATTTCCTTTTCAACCTGCTCCTACGAAATCTTTTCCTACCCTATAGTAAATTCATTTCCCAAATGTATATACTAGTTAATTTAAGAGTTTCTTGTTTTCATTTTACACCTGTGATTGTGATGTAATTCAAAATAGTAGAGAGTTCGAAGCATATACGGGATTTTCAAAATGCAAATAATGATATTCCCTACTAATAGTAGGAGAGTATCTGGCATCTGACCATTCTTACCCAAATTTTTTGAGGGATCAAAAATTGCCTTTTTTTATCTGCATTATACCCGCATTAATTGCATATTATTATCATGTTCGAAGAAGATTTAGCTGAGCGGGTTGATGACCTATTTTGTGAGATTGTTGGCGGTTCGTAAAGCGTTGACTTGTTAAATGAAATTTAAAAAAAATAATCAGTTTGGTTTGGATAGACTCGTTTATAACATAAAACATATCCTTTCTTATTTTTTTATAGGCATTGGTACTCATCGCGATATGGATACCATCAGCATGCTCCTCACCGGGTGGATAATTTTCGTATTCCTTGCAGTAGCTTTAGTGAAATATTTATACATCCGGTTCGTAAAGAAATCGCATTATGAAGTCACTGAACAGGAACAAAGTTCGACTTCTACAACCGAAACCAAGCCCAACAGTTCTGCAGATGAAGCAACTACTGCAGAATCCATCCATCCCACCGCAAACGGAGCTCCGCGAGGGGTTGTCAAGAGCTCCAAGGTGGTTGAAACGTTGACGGGACCGAAGGTTGTTCAGTCAAATAGACCTCAACGGCCTCTAAGAAGGAGGAGAAGGTCAAAGGATTCTTTAGGTATTGAAAGTAGCTTTGATGCCAGTTGCTTTCTACCAGATGGAATGGGAAGTTTGCCGTCATCACCTTGCACTGGGCCTGATGATGAAATTGTGGAATATATCAACAAATGTCACGGGTGGCTGTTTGGAGACAAACGAACGCGACCCAATGAAGACGTTAAGGAAGCATTCATGGATGCTATGAATAGATCTTTGAGAGACGGAGACAAAAAGGTATGAAATGAATTATTTGTACTTACACCAATGTACAGATTATCTGTAGCTAAAATAATATTTTATTGAATATTTTTTTCCTTAGAATGATCTTGCTATCTCTGTTGTAAATGTATCCATTGATGACAACATGCAGTTCTCAAACATATTTGCTGAGTGCATCAAGGCCAATACAGTGGTAAAAGCTCTATGAATTTTTATTAGCTACTTGTATTATTTGCCACAAATTGCTAACAAAATTTAACACGTATATATTTGCAGAAAGTAACTGCTGATTGTGAAGTGCAGATGAAAGGAGAGATAACAGTATCATCCAAAGAGCTTGGAATGAAAAGATGTGACTTCTTTGTTGATCGGCTTAATGGGCGGCTTAGTTCTTTGATTGAATGTAAAAATAAGGTGGCAGTCATCAAATTAGATGGTTGGCCCGAAATATGTATGGCAATCTCAAGTAATAGTCCGTCCAAAGGGAAAAGCGCGTTGGAACCCAAATTAACCGAAGCAATTGCTGACAGAATTACTGCTACCCTTCGAAATACGGTTGTGGAAGTCGAACTTGATCGTCTTCAAGACTTCCCAAAGCCCCCAGTATTTGCTCCCATACAACTTGAAGATGATACCAAGAAATACTTGCTCGTAAAGGTGGTAAAGGGAACTGACTTGGGAGTTATCAAGGGATGTTCGGAGCCGTATGTCATTGTAGAGCTAGATGACCCGGCACAAAAGTTCCAAACTAGCGTTCAAGAAAAACAAAGCCCAGTTTGGAATGAAAATTTTGTTTTGTAAGCATTTTATTTTGCATTTATAACGCTATATATGGTATGATTGTTTTAAAAATACTGATCTTTACTTGTAATATTTTCATTTCTCAATTGAAGTAACGTAATCCCTGGGGTGGGCGAAATGCTATTCGAAGTACACGACAAGGATGGCGATAGATTTTTGGGCTGTTATATTTTGTCAATTGAAGACATTGGATCTGAAAAGACACGTGTTTTACCCTTGAAATCCCGAAGAATGGAAATGTCTGACTCGTTCACCGGAACGATAGAAGTTAAAGTATTTATGAAAATAATAATTCAAATGTTAATCATTTCTAATTTACTTAAGTAACTTTTGGAATGCCACGGGATTAATTAATAATATTCTTTATTTTTTTGTTTCACGCTCACAAAGTTTACGTTCCTGGATGAGAAGGAGTTTAAGTCACGTGAAATCACTGAAAAGGTATCACCAAATGGAAATTTAGTTAAAACGACTCGAACCGTGTTTACCAAACCTCCAGATGCCAACTCAGGGGCTTTTACTGAAAACGTAATTAAAGAGTTACGGAATGTTGTACCTAATGCTGAAAAAAGCACACTGATAATTCATGCGGTTCAGAGGGTTAGTGTGGACATGATCCCTTACTAAAAAAATTGAAAAAAAACTGTCTTAAAAGCGTTTTCCAATCTTTGTAACAACTGTAATTTTTCACCTGTTCATCTGTTTAAAGTGTTTTATCTGTTTGATTTCCTAATATTATGTTTGCCTTATACTTGTATTATTAACAAGAGTTATATCTCCTTATTTAGTGGCCCAGTTTTACTTATTCTTTTGATGTATTTTTTTTTATATTACAGTTGTTTAATTGGGTTTCGTTAAATTCTTTAAAATTATGTATTATTAACACATTGCATAATATGTTTTGTGTGATGAATTTAGCTAATTTTTCTTTTAAATTTTTTACATACGCGTTGACTGTGTAGGATCCCCTCCCTTCCTCTAACTCTACACCACCATTATCTAGGCCAATAGTTAAGGTAAATATGTACAAAATGCGTGCTGTTCTATTGCTGCTTCTAGTGTTTAATTTTATATGAAAATTCATGTTTTTATTTTACTTTATATTATAGTAGTCGCTTTCTGCTTTTTTAGAAATGTATTATCTGCTTTATGTTTGTCTTTTGTTTCTAATATTCGTCTTCTTTGTGCGGTGAAAAATTTCCGGTTTGTCGAAAAATTTCTTGGACCTTTGATGTGTTTGCATTCTCGTTGCTGATCAGATTGAGAAAATGTCTGACGGTTCATATTCTGAAGTTGATGATGATGATATGTCTTCTGTAAAGAGGAAGGTTAGACACATAACGTTAAAAAAATTGCAGAATCCGCTAGTAATAGTAGTAACGATCGTCGCCGCTTTATTGTGTGATGTAAACTAACTATAAACTACCCCTCTCCCTTTGTTATTTGTGTTGTTTACCTACTACTACTAAAAGTATACATAATATTCATAATAATAATATTCAATGCTAACCCTCATTGTTCCGTTATGAGTTAATTATCAATTATTAGCCCATAGGCAAAATAAAGCATCATATATGACTTGAACAAATATGAAATTACAAAAAAAAACAGCAGTTATAACTGTTGTGTGGATGGAGGAGGTAGACACTAACAACAACTTTATTATTTACTTGACTATTTTCAGGCATCCATCAACAAGAAAGGAGATGACAGCGGAAGTATGGGCTTGCCTGGGCAATACGGAGATGGTATTTGATTTAATACATTTTTGAAATACGTTACTTAATAATTAAAATATTAACTCGATTGAGCTAATCTGTAATTTTGTTGTTAGATCGTGGTAGGAGAAAAACTCGGCGAGGAGATATTTTTACGTCACTGCGTCGCCGACTCTCAAAAACACGCTCCCATTCTGTAGTCACGGCTGAAGCTCGAAATGCAGATGGTGAAGAGCAAAAAGACACAGTCAGTGACAAAGATGATATTTTCAAACGGTCTGTCTCTGCGGACCGACATAGCTTGCTCTCCCACGGAAGATTAAATATTAGTGGTGGCTTAGGCTCTGCCAGATCATCGGTCTCAGAATTATCAGGAATTAGCGGTCATTCTACAACAACTTATGTTCATGAAAATTCTACATTAGTAATTGAGTGCATGGAAAATCGGATTCGCAAGTATGTATTCGCGATTAATAAGTTTTTATTTGTACTTTGCTTGGAAAGGTATGGGTGCTATAAAGTTAACATGATTTACTTTGCTCCAGATATTATTTGGTACCACCTCATTTAGCAGAAACGGGGAAGTGGAAAAAAAAGGTATATGCTAAATTTACACACTGGTTTTTTTACTCTCTTCAATAATCTTCTCTCTTTTTAATCTCTCTCTCTCTCTCATAGGGTCAAAAAATCCACATTTTTAACGACCACCAATTTGTTGCGAAACACATTTCAAGGTAAAGTGGTTCTGACAATGGGATTAATAAAATTTTATTGTAGTTGACTTGAATTTTTAATATGAATTTTGATTTGTAGTGGCAAAATATGTGAAATATGCACCGTAAGACTGCCTTTCGCATTAGGCAAACAAGGTTACCAATGCAGAGACTGTAAACTGATATGTCATAAAGAATGCCACGTTCGAGCTCCATCATATTGTCCAAAGACAACAGTCTATGATATAGAACTGTAAGTTTTCAAATATATTTTAAATGCATACTGCATTGCAGATACTTAAGTTGTACAATATTATGGTGTTAATAATATAATTGATGATCTATATTCAACGTATAAAATGAGGAAACCTTATTTGGTTTTTCTGCTTGAATTACTATTACTGTAGTAAAGTTGGTTTTTTTCATAGCAGTATTGTAATGATTTTAATCTTTTATAATTGTTTTTATTATCCTGATTTAGTGAGTATTACCGGCGTAATGATACAAAGTAGTATTAACGCCCTGCGTTCGGTTGTGTGATTACTTGTGATAACCACCAGACTTCTTTTTTTTAGTATGGAAAGATTATTTAATATTTTTTTTACTTTTGAAACTGTCCTCTTTTGAATACTTTCACTTTCTGGAGTTATTCCTGCTTATTCTTTTTTTTTGTGTGTTTTGTATTTGTACATAAACCTTTATTTCTGTTTTATCGTAACCGTATTTTCGTCATAATTTTTTTTCACCTCTTCACTGTGTTTTACACCTATTTACTACCATTTTTTGAGTGTGTGTGTGTGTTGCTACATTGACATAAACTATTTTGCAGAGGAACCACAAAGTCTCTCGACCAAAAGTCAACCTTTTCTGCTGTGTTCTCATCACTTTTCTGTGGCAAACGCGAGAGTGAGGCTAACCTTACTAACAAAGATAGCATGAGCAAATCTTCCGAGCAGATTAAAGCTAATCCCAATAACAGTTTGAACGGTACTGGCCGGAAAAAGAAGAAATGTAAGCCAATGTCGCTAGTTTCACTTTAGAAAATAGTGTAGTAAGCCTTTTTTATGTGCATGTTTATTCATATCCAATTTTAATATTTTTGAATACTTTAAATATTTTAATAATCAACATATTCATATCAGCAAAACCCGTAGCACTTTTGTAATGAAATCCAAATCCAAATTGTTCTATAGCGAATATCTTCAGGAAGGTCACTAGGCTCGGGAAAATATCGGAAGAGAATCTCAATGGAGGGGAAAAAATCAACGGAGAGTTGCCAACCACACACTTGGATTGTTCAGATGTGGAGGAAGAGAAAGAAAATGGATTTGAAAATGAAATCATACAAACATACCCAGCAGAATCCACAGTTTCCATACCCAATACGAATGAAGACGAGCAGGCAACTATGTGGGAGGAGAAAGCTATTCCTTCGCACTTTGCATCTAATCCTAAAGAAGATAACGGTATCGTTTCAGTCACTGCTTGATGCGTACTAAATATCACAACGTAATTATTGTGTCTTTTTGCATTTCTACTTGATGTAGTAGTAGGCAAACTAAATGTACTACTATATATATTATGGAAGTCTAAAATATTGTCATGTAGAGTTAGAGAGGGGCCAAGGTGTTATTTTGTTCGACCAGCTTAAATTTTTGAAACGAAACTTTTTAACTTCATACATACATATAAACCAAGCAGAACTTTGTCACAAAAACATAATGCTTTCATGATCACCTTAACTTTTTGTCATCTTGGAGCCTGCAAAATATATTTATTTCCTTTGAACACGTAAAGGAATCTCTATCTAGCAGGTTACCAATTCAAATGACTTACTATTAACTTTTATACAACATAGTATTTCAGCAGCGTAACGAACATCACTTTGAAAATAATGTAAAAGTTTAATAAATAACACTTTAGGAAGGACAGATAGTTGTACAAGGGCTACGTATATTGTTGGTGTTTGACTTGGTTGTGATCATTTTGGAAGGTTTAATATATGGTACGTGGATTGATATCTTTTATGAAAAATGATTCAGTTTTATGCAGCTTTCGTATTCGTGTACTAAATGTGTTGTGCAATTTTTGTTGATATTTTTAATGAAGGAGGTTCATGTTTTATGGTGTGTAACTTTCGTGGTAGAATATATATATATGGTATAGCAAAGTTAGGATAGATTTAATAGTGAAACTTAAAAATTGATATCTACAACACAACATTATAAGTGCAATAAGTCTACAAACGTGTATTACGTTAAAGTTTGTGTCTTGTGATAGCGATACTGGTGAATCCGTTGGGCATTACATTATATATTATTATTATTATTATTATTACTCGAAAGAAGAGTTTATGTTACCGTTCGGTAAAAGCAAAAGGCAAATCATTTATGTTGAACTCTAATTGTAACAATCTGCAATCATTTTTGTTCCTATCCGTACAAACAAAGCGAAAGCAAGTACTTCATTGATTTTAGACACATGGATTTACATAATATAATATTATTTAATTGATTGGACAATGTACTTGTTTTGTTTTCAATGTAAACCTCAATGGAACATATGAACGATGCTTTTCACCTATAACCGCTAATAAATTTTGTTCTTCTATATGAAATCTAAATCAGTCTTGTATATTTATTATTACTCAAGCAATTGTGAATCCTCCATCCACCATCAAATTCTGTCCATTTATGTATCTTGAAGAATCACTTAATAAGAATAAGATTGAATTCACCACATCCCTAACTTCAATTGCAGACCGTCCCATTGGACATCGTTGGCACACATTTTCTGTTATTTTTTCCATCATTTCGATTGGAAGTGCAGTCACAAGCTTCTCGAGCGAATGCGTCTCGTCAACAAAAAAGGGATTCACTGAATTCACTCGAATTTTATGAGCACCAAGTTCACATGCCATGTTCCTTGTTAGGACGTCGACGGCTCCTTTGCAAACGGCGTACGAAACAGCTATAGGCGTGTGCACCTTGGAAGCCTGTTCAAAGGTAAAATCGGAAAATATAATTAAACCCTTATAAAGTCTATTATAACTACATGGGAAGGTTTCCAAATATATATTACCGCTGAAGATAAATTTACGATAGAACCCCCACGTTTAGCTTTGATCATTCCCTGAGCTATTGCTTGAGAGACATTGATAACAGCCTTTACGTTGAGATCAAAGTGCCTATGTTTAATAAAAGTACATAATAATACACAATATCAAGAATTCTGATTCATTATCATTCAAGTTCCCCTTACGTATCACAATCTTCAGGTGTGATTGCAAATAAGCCTACGGGAGCAGGAATTAATATGCCAGCATTATTCACCAATCCGTCCATTGACTCAGTAATCTGAGATAATGCTTCTTTAGTCTTCTCCCAGTTTCTTAAATCTACGCACATTATGTGTACTCCAGGACATTCCACTACCAGCGAATTCAGGTTTTCTTCCGTAAGGGATAATGCATAGACATCTACCTTAAGGTTGTACAAGGCTTTAACTAGTGCTCTGCCAATGCCTGAGGTTTCAAAAGCACCAATTTTGTTAAAGTGAATAGTTAAATATTCCGAATTGAACATGTAAAACTTATTCCCAGTAATACCTCTGCCAGCTCCAGTAACAAGGATTCGCTTTCCTTCCAAATTAAACCTTTCTACGCCTTGCATATTGAGTTATAAGTTATGCTGAGGGTTTCCGCTGTACCAAGTAAAAATTCAGCCTGCCTGCAAAGAAAAATTGTGCATACTTATTATATGCACTTATTCATTAGGAGTGTTTTAATTGTATGCAGAAACTGACCTGCAAATATCGTTGCCTCTTCCAGCTATCAAGTGTCTGAGCTTAGATAATGTTCACAAAAATGAGTACTATGTTGAATATTTCTTGTTGTAATAATTAATTGGGAATCTACGACAGTTCCGCTGGGACTAGTACCGGTATCGTATAACCACTAACCACTGACAAGAGTGAATACAGAAACCAATACATTTTCCTCCTGAGAATGTATAAATACAAACTCATACATAAAGATGCATTCAGGAACGCATTTGTGCATATAGTAGTAGTATTATATTACGCATGCATTGTGTATGTTTATGATTAGCAAGGAATATTTTATGGAATGAATCTTGCTTGTGAATGTGAATAGTATAGAATAGAATATAAAAGTTTCTTAAGATATTTTAAGAGATTGCATAACCCCTATTATATTGCATTCACATTCAAAGTACAAACAACATAATTTATGCTGACTGCAATTCCAATTTGGGCTGAATCTTATGGTATGGTGATGGTGGTATCTAAGAAAAATAAACTAGTACGGTATATAATGTATAAGAACAGTCATCAAAACAAGTCATCATCTCATGCCTCAAGCCAGTCTATTACACAGGCAGTCTTAACGTTACTTGTGTTGTACTTGTGTTGTTGAGAGCATGATTATGTCAATAAGCTATTTGCTTCAGGTCTCATTTTGTGAGTAAAATCATGATTTCGTTGAAGATGTAATTTTAAGGTTGAAACTTCAAGTTGTAAGTACACAACGTGATTTCACATCATGTATTATTCGTTGCAGTTGGGAATGACATCATTACCCCTAATTATATTCTTGATATTATGGAGCTGATTTCAGCCAGAGTATGTGATATGTTTAGTTTTTGGTTGTTAGCATGAAATCTTCAAAAACTACAAACGTAGGAGTTGAGGTGCATATAATTTGCATTTAACTTACGTCACGTACTAACGACTATGTATATGAAAACATGGGGATACTCCATCAACTCCATGCACTCAGTAGATTGTAAATTGGTAAATGCTGAGATTTTGATGAAATGTGCATGCATATGCATTTCGATACATTTTTATATGAATTGTAATTTTTGCAGCAGTATTTTTCAACACATATTGTCAGCAACCTATGAAATGAAGAACAAGAAGTGCATACATGGATCTATGACTGGAATAAAAACTACAAAGTCGTACCTGTAGGATTCAGTTCCTGCGTGGGTGTAATGTGATGTAACCATGTGCAGCGTTGACTGACAACGGTTTCCATAACCGTTTTATCTTTTTGCCTTGCTTTGAAATCATACATTGATCACAAATCTTTAACGGCAACCCAAATAGAAATTCCATTTTGATTCACATTAATCTACATCCACGCCTCACTTTTGAATTGATTCGCATTTACTCATATTCTCACTATCATCAAATTTTGTTCTTTATTTTTTATTGCAAACTCCCACGTTGATAACGCAGCCTTGAAATAATGTCTTGCAAAGATTGTACCGGAGGAGGTGGCTTCTCCACTCGAGTGGCGGACGTTCGTAGTCTATACAGTCCCTCATATGCCACAGTTGGTTCAATAGGCGCCCCGAGTTGCAGGAGAGTAAGGTGTGCTGAGACGAGAAGTCGTTGTAAGCAAGTTTGTCAGCTTCCACCTTGTTGTGCAGACCAATTCAAAGCATATTGGTTTAGGTTAGTATAAATAAGTAAATATGCAAGTATAGCAGTTATTATTATCGTTAAATTATATATTACACTAAATATTTTAGGAACTGTGAAGTCCCAATCATTCGAAGATATGAAGAGCAACCATGGTATAGAAATATGCTTTTTTTTATATATATATATATATAATACTTCTAACAAACGTTAACGAAAGTTTAAAGATAAAACATTTCCTCCATAGGTTTAGAAATGGTGTAGTACAGGATGAATGGCGTGATTTTGTTGATCAACTAGTGACGCCGTACAATATCGGATGTAAACTATGTCCTGGACCTGATGATTGGCAATTTAAATGCCACAAAGCCAGGTCTCTGATCGGACCAAATGTGGAGTGTACTTGGGACCTTCCAGAGCAAGAACCTTGGTATGTTCTCACTTTGCCCCGATATCATATTCAATTGCTTCCTTCCAGGTAGAGTCATCTCATTAATTTCCTTTATGAAACTAGTGCTACCACACGATACGGTTACAACCGAGATTGGAGAAGGTACAATGAGGACCAGAGGCTAGCTGCCTCTGATGTACAATGTGGATGCAATGATGAGCCAAAATGCAAGCCAATTGCTTCCCCCTGTGAATATCCACCTTATTTAGGCCAAAAATACGGTGCCAGGTAGAGATGCAAAATAATTGTTTTTTAATTTAAAAATATACTGCATATATAACCCAGAATGAAAATAATTTATTATGATTTAAGATATATGGCATGGTCACAACCAACTGGCTTCATGTTTCCCCGCAGTCGTCCGTTTAACTACCAATCATTACCGAAATGTTAGACGGAAACAAGTCTATTTTAAAATCGTATCTGTCATTTTATTCATTTCCTACTACAAGAAACAACAGTATCATGTTCAATTTTATACATATCACTCAACAACTACAAACTTCAAATAAACTCACTGTTCTAACCTAATCCTCATGTTACTCTTTACCTTTACTACATTTCAATATGTTACATCGCTATGTTTTCCATTTCCTGATTATTGTAAAAATGGATATCTTTTTTGTTGCCAAAATTGTGCATTTTTGTTGGATCCCACAATAATTTGAATAGAATTAATCATTCGCTTTTTCCGTCGCCTATATAAAAAGATTTCTCCACCCAAAATTACTAGAGCTATGAAGAACCCCATAAAAAGTAGATAAAAGGACCCTTGCATGTCTCCTAGTTTTACGGTGCGATTGGAATCCGTGCCAGCAAGTCCAGATGTAGAGGAACATTTATCCTTTTGTGGCCAATACCGACTCTTCCATTTTTTAATTAAGCCTGTCTGTAGCATTTCCTTGATTCTTTGATGCAATTAAGTAAAGACAAAAACTAACATTAGTAATGGGAAAATGATGTCGCCTTAAATAGCTTTATGAAAAAGTAAAAACGCTGTAGGAATATGACTGTAAAACTTACTCTTTGTTAAAAACAGGAAGATAAGGACTTCCACGAGGTACAGCCAAAGCAATTTTTTCTTCAAAAATCGTTTCTTCCCCTGAAAATCAAGGTAGCATTTACAGGAAACTTGTGAACATGCACAAATATAGCTAGCCAAGAAATTCCTCATTTCCATTACCCAATATGTAGTCGCAGTACCCAGTAACCTTGAAAGCATCTCTCATTACAGTCATCAACGTTATTTTCCAATCAATGTATGCATGATCTCTCTTCTTAATAGCGTCTAGCACTGTGTCATTTAAGGCCGGATGTTTCATAGCATGCTTATATAAAATCTTCATTTTGGGGTCCGCAGATCGCTATGATAATGATAATTATTATTTAGAATCAATCTTTCAATACCTCCCACACTCATTGGTTTCGACTTTATCTTATTTTGAATTATTGTTTGGTGACTAGTTTTTAATCCCACCTTTAAATGGTCTTCAATTACACTTCCTGTCATGAAACCCCAAGAGCTTACACCACGATGGTTTATAACATCCTCAATGGAGTTGACTGGATTTTCAATTTTAGGAAATGTTAGAAATGCAACCAAGTTTCCAGAATATGTGGTGACTGACACGATAACAAATAGCCACCAGAAGCCGACGAGAACGCGTCCTGATATTGCTTCCGGTAGGTGTGTTCCTCCTATTCAAAACAAAATGAAATTCTTTGCATGTCAAAAACACGTTATTAGTGTGAAAGCTGCGGCTGTTACCTTGTTGCAATAAAGCTCCATATAGATACCAGTAGCAGTTCTTTAGTTTGAACAAACCTTGTTCGTTAACTTTTCTATAGAATTTGTAATAGTAGCTCATGCAATGTATGATGTTTAGAATAGGGGCTACAACAATGACGGTGGCAATAATACATAGCCAAACCTATCAAATAAATCCGAGAGAAAAAATTATCGAGTGATATGAGTATTTCAGCAAACTGTTAATAATTTGTTCTTGTTCATAGTACATACTTCAATGCTAAATGGCTCGGCGAACAAAAGTACACGCGACAATTCCACAGGTCGATTTACCATAAACGCATACGCTTCTCGCTCTAATACCTCAGTAAAATTGACATACAATGATCTTTCTGGTGTTACCTGAAAAAAAATAAGGGAAAACGGCTCGATTTCACAATGTACAATATACCATAATAGAAAGATAATAAAAAAAATTTACTGTGAATGCGGCAGCTCCAATAACGATGCCCTGATTGACAATGACAATTGATTAAATACATAGGTTTATATTACCTGCATCGCGTCATAAAATATGAAAGTTTCGTGATTTTGAAATTATAATATTAGTGCGCGTACCGGGTTCTCAATAATTAATCTCATCATCCCATTCCATCTCCCATCTCCCTGGATTGATCCCCAAGCCTCACCTGGGGGTGGTTCTATCACGGCAAACGTGAAGTTTAGATTTTTGCCCATGTGTGCTAAAACTTCAAACATTAACCCGGAATAGGTTGTATTTGTATCATCTTCAGAATCTGGGTGTACAATTACTTGCCACGGTGGAAACTACAAAACCATAATATTATTTATGTTGTAGTTGTTAAGTTAGCAAAGTCGCGAATTTGACATTGAGTTTGTCTAGTTTTACAATAATAAATGTAAGTATTGATTTTCATTAAACTTGCATGCATCGACGTAACAAGAATTTTTCTACCACGAAACCCTCCTGTCACGTGAGGAAACAAATCATCCGTCATTCGTAATCCAGTCACCGGGTTCCACCAGCCCACCTCGAACACTTGTTTACCATGAATACCATATTCTCCTGCTTCAACATTCCACGTAGAGCTGTTTTTATCACATTTTCCTAGCACTAAATCGCCAAGCCGGTCCTGCAAATTGCATAATTAACCCTTTTAATGATGAAAGCTATTAGATAACTTTCTTTTTAATAGCAAAATATGCTTCAATTACAGTCATTGTTTCCGTTATATTCATAACTCGGTCTGCCCTCGTTGGCTTAATAATTTCCCATTCTTCATCAGAAACTTGAAGGAATAAACTAAACTCCCAAGAAGCAAGGGTTTCAACTGTATCAGTTAATAGTGACAGTAATGCTTCCGTATGACAAAAAAGATGGTCCTGCACATAATACGCATAATGTATTTAATGAATTTTTTTTACCTGAGAAAAAAATTAATTAGTGGATCAGTCTCATATATATTTGTTTGCATACCGGTCTATCGGTATAATTTTTTGAAGAATTTGTTAAAAAAGCAACATTTACTGCATCATTTAAAATGGAATTCGTCACATAATCCCATCGGTACTCATCCTCCGGTGATTCAGAAGAAACAAAAAGCCATTGCTTCATTACATTCAACATTTTCTTCCGTTTCGCCTAGGTAAAGTGTATATGGAACATTACATAATGTTTCAAGAATTCGCAAATACTGCATAATATATGTATTTTGTTTTGTTATGCTATGGGCAAATTAGTTGGCGAAAAAATGAATCAGGGTACCGTTACAAGTACGAAATTGATTTTCTCAAAATCCGTGACCACGATGAATTTGGTTGGTGCGCTCCCACGATACTTGGATAGTATTTCTTCGACTTGATCGGAACTGAAAATTTAATGAGCGTGCATTCAAAATGAATCATTGCGTGTGAATACTAAAGTTGTGGCATGCTGTGATATGTTTTTCACAGACTTTGGAGAATATCTATATTCTGTTCATTTCCAACAAGAAGGCCTATTATATGAATTCTAGGTAGGCATTTTTTTCTACTTACAAAGATAGCTTAGTACTCATGCTGTCCACCGTGAAAAGTGACAGGGCCACCTCATCGAATTCCAGATTTGATCCAAAAGCCTCCACAATTGCTTGAATATCCCTAGGCCCACTACTCGAATGAATGTCATAGATGACAACGGCATCTTGCCATTTGGGCAAGACCCTGTCGTTTCTCACATCCGTAAATAATTGAAGAAGGTCTGCATTGAATTGGAACCAGGTTAGTGGAACTGTGATAGCGGAAGCACGGTCTAATCGTGCACACCCGGGTTCTAATTTGAAATATGTCAGACATATAATAATTAAAGAGATGACGAAAGCAAAATTAACCCTATACCACTTATATGTAACATTATTATTACTTACCTGTAAATGCAATGTGAACAACAGGTCCAACAATTCGGGTCACTCTTTCATTCAATTCATGAGTTTCTGCACATCCAGCCAAAGTAAACAGAATGGAAATTTCTAATACTTTCTCAATGTCATCATCTAGAGCAAATTGAAAAATTGTGATGTTTGATGCCCTTGTCACGTTGTTATTCAAGGTGAAATCCGCATTGCCAGCAGCAGCTTGATTAGCGTTTGCTAATGTTAATGGAGAAGGATTGTTAATCGTTTGGTATACTAGGTCTTTCAGCTCTTTCTCAAGTTCCACATCTTGAATTGCCCCCAGTGAAATTGTTTCAGGTGCTAGCACAACTCCTATCAAATTACACATTTCAATAAAATTACTAACCACGTACAAAACACCATAAGTAAGTATGCATATAATGTAATTTGCTTAACTTAAATTTGTTATCAGTTTTAAAAAATCCTACCAAGCACCACATTTTTGTACTGAAAGTCATCTCCTGTAGCTCCTCCAATCAAGATCCCAATGGTTAACAGAAGTTCGAGAAAAAACATCATTGTGATATCCAGTCTTTCAGAGAGTCTGTTAAAATTTTCCCCTTTCGCAGATTTACGATTAGTCAAGTACGAAACGGTTATAGCTAAAATGATAAAAGTAAAATCAGACAAAGTTCTTTCTTTACTTTTGACCTTTTATTTTTTATCTTTGAGTCGAATATGTTGTCTCAACCACTTTCGAATTGCTAATGCCGCATGTGTATTTTAAAAGAAACTCCATGAAAAAGAATCGTAACTTTCCAGAGAATGGACATTTTCGTGTCATGTCAAAGTAATGTTGCTTTTCTAGGCAGAGGTCTGATGTCG
Source organism: Orchesella flavescens (assembly GCA_964034955.1). NCBI lineage: Eukaryota > Metazoa > Arthropoda > Collembola > Entomobryomorpha > Orchesellidae > Orchesella > Orchesella flavescens. Next base: position 31,506,804 of record OZ035954.1, on the reverse strand, counting down.
ATTTTCAGTTTATGTGTGCTCTCCAATGAGAATGACGACGAAAAATACTCTGAGCTCATTTATTATTAAAATTGTCATTTAGTTTGCAGTGATTGTGCTGTATACTCTAAAAACCATTGCATGCTCATTGCACATGACATCCAGACACTTTGGTCTTGTGCAAATAACAAATCGTGTCCGGGTGAGCAGGTAGGAAATGTAACTATGCATGCACGGATTGATTTTGCAAAAAAAGAAAAGTATTTTTGAATGTCTTTTTCGAGCTGTGTACATGGTTGGTTGATGAAACTATATCGAGGTATGCTAACAAAACCCAGTTAAACTTCAAATAATCAATTTTGTCATTATTATTTGACACAAATTTAATTTTCGTTTGCCTACTGATAATGAAGAAATATATATTAATTTTCAAGCAAAGTAATGAACATTATTGTCTCGTAAATTTTATTGTTCCTCATCGTTATCTTCCTCCTCCTCTATAGGTGCATCCCAACCGTTGATTTCATAATTAAAGAAACGATTATCGGTGTTCTGAGGCAGCTCCTTGTTGACTTGTTCTGGTTGTCCCAACCTTCGAACTGGTAACTGAGAGTATATGCATAGTAGAATGAATTTTATGTATAGGTATCATATTCATAGGCTTAAACATGACTCGTGTTTGTAAATTTTCTACTTACAGCAAAACACATGGCACAGTGATCAGCTCCTTTTCCAGAGCACTGTTAAATTAGAAATAATTTAAAATTATTTAAAATTTAAAAATTATTTAAAATTTAAAAATTATTTAAAATTTAAAAATTATTTCTAATTTTTAATTTTAAAATTATTAAAATAAAATAAAACCTCGCAGAGGGCACATTGAGCCGTGAAAGATTCTCCATATGGGCAAATTGCTAAAAGTTAATTAAACCAGAGTTTTTTATGGGAATTAAAGTTTTTTTTTGCTCATTTGTTATGTATGTCAGCCTGGTTAATTTGGAAATGCACTTACATGCTTTGTTTTTCTTCGTTATTCCTGATGCAGACTGCAAGGGCTCCGGACAAGAATCACCTGGCTCACAGGAATTGAATCCCCTGTTGTTGGAGTCACAGGTGCACTTGATGCATACTTGCTCACCCTCTCCAGGACACTTAACTATGATTAATAATACAAGTTGAATTAAATTTTGAATTTATTTAAGATGGAGTATTAGAAACTATATATTATTTTTTACATACCACCGCTTTTCTTTGCATGCGCATTTGTAACAAGAAGCACTGCTACAACGCAAACCATAATATTCAACTTTAAATTCATTTTGCACGGCTGAATTAGATTCGTGTTCTTGTTGAATCCTCAAATTATTGAAGTGAGTTACAACTAAATGTCACTGCACGTTAAAAGATTTGTAGACGTAGGCAAAGACAGAGTTGATATAACTCAAATGAACAATTTATAACGCGAATGGCCTTGGGATTCGTAATTAGGCCGAATTGAGATGTATTATACAATATTACAATTAATTTCTTGCAACCACGTCATACCGATTTCACTTCACAGTTCACAATGATTGTCCTCCTTTGTCTTTATCAATTTATTAAATTAATGTTTACGCTTCATTCATCATTGTTTTACATGACAAAAGGTTTAGTGTGCAAAATAAATAAAAAGTTCGAAGGAACCATATGTAAGTAATCTTAATGGGTTAAAACTAAATGAAGTCATGCGCTTATATTAATGTTACATAATAAATTAACGTTTTTACGAATCATTAATGCTCATATATATGATTTAATAAATGAGCTCCGATGATAGTTCAAAGAGATGAGCGAAAAAAATATATTTTATAACGGTGGTGGACAAGCCGCTACCAACTTTTCTTTGGATGGCCCAGGAGCCTTTCCGTTTGCAAACTGACATGGTGAAGAGGTCAGTCGACTGGTTACACTTTTGTTGCTATCCCTGCTTCCGGCGAAAGCGTTCCTGCGATTGATGAACCAAAATTCTTTATCATCGATTGTCCTAAACTGACGAAGTCTTTCAATGCGTTTAGCAAACTGTTTAAATGATGAATCTATATTGTCTTCTCCGCTTTTGTCTCTTCCATCGAAAGGTGACACGAGAGGATTTGGAACATGATGATGAAATATCAGCCTGTTTTCAGTACTTGGTTTCACGGGTAAAGATTCAATGACTCGTACTTGCGCTTGTATAAGGAGAAGTACTATAAGTATTGCATAATAAACCAAATAAAGATTTGGAAATCGTATACGGGACGAAGAACTACAAATGAAAAAATCTATATTAAAATTCAAATGCATTGTAGAAAACTTTTAGCGTTTTAGCTTTAGTTTGACGAACGATAAATGATGATATTATACTGATGCAAAGCGATACTAAATAGTGATGTTTCAAGGAAGCCTTTCCTATGAGTCTGGACAGTGAACAGGACAGGATATTCACGTACGGGCACCAGTTTCCTGTTTTGTGGTAGAAATAGTAGTACCTACTTACTTACGAGTCAAGGCTGGATTCCTGGGATGCTAATAAATCACTTATTGCTTTCATGCTGATCAAGCGTTTTGGTTGGACCCAAAAACTTTAAATATTAATTTCATTGAATTTGCACTTGATACGGTATTCAAAAAATCCGTGGTATAAAGTTGCACAGTCATACATATCGCTCGAGCTTGCATTGTATCTATTTTTGTTTATTTAATGTAAGTCCGAATATAATACTATTTCATCTATAAGTCTATGTTTAGGTACATCCATTTACAATAGAGTTAGGTTATGCCAAAATCAGGCAATATTATAATTTTTACAGCGTAACGCAATCGTAGATTATTAACTTTTTCAGGTTTTACGTAGGTACAGGTTAAATATAGGTACATAGTACATACATACATATATTACACGCTATTATACGTCATATATAAAAAAGATTGACTAGAAACAATGAAATCTTTATATAATTTAAAAATTGATCCTCCCTTTATCCATCCTAGATGACTGTAGACCTATGCCTCTTCCTCAAAACATCCTAAAATTAGGGGTCTCAAGTAGCCCTGATCGTCTTCCGTAGCTGTAACCATTTTCCCATGATTCCCATTCATAAACTTCATCACCTTTGGTCCTGAATCAACATCAGTCATTTCAGTTCCTCCCTCAGACATATTGCTGTTCTTTGTTGAGAGTATGGAGTAACCAGGATTGTTAACGTGGTTGTGTCTCGGTTCATTAATATAGTCCCCATTTACTGTTGTTCCAGCATTAAAATAATCCTGCAAAGTAAACCTAAGTCAATTAGTTGCTGCTTCAAACTGCATTGTGTTGCAAAAAGTTTTTTTCTACTAATTGGGAATTGCTTACATCATTACACGTCTGCAACTGCAGCCCTTCAAAGAAATCTTTAAGTTCGATGAAAGTTGGCCGTTGTGATGGATCAATGGACCAACATTCCAACATGAGGTTGTAACTGAATAAAAGCAAAAAAGTTTAATGTATCATATTCCCATAAAATATGCCTTTTCTAAAATTTTAATGTGACCTACATTTGACTAGTGGAGTAGTTTGGCTTATGGAGTCTGAGTCCGTTGTGCAAGTGCTCTAGAAAAGCTGGACTCCATGTAACACCTGGATATGGGAGTTGAGCCAAGGAGAATATTTCCCAAAGCGTTACTGAAATATTTTTTAAAAAACAATGTTTCTCGAGGAAAATACTTTCTTAATGAGTCCCATTATGTCTTAATTTCATTAATTGTCAAACCTCCGTACGACCAAACATCCGAAGATGTTGAGAATTTCATGTCTTGCAAAGTCTCGATAGCCATCCATTTCCAAGGAAGGACGCACTTGGTATTACAAAACCATTGCATTCTGATTACATGCTCTCATTTACAATGTCATAATTGATAACACAAGTCCCTTGAACTTACATCAGCACCATTAGATCTAACATAATTAGAGTATTCCATGAGCTGCCTTGAAAGTCCAAAATCTCCAATTTTTGCCACAAGATCATGAGTAAGCAATACATTTCGAGATGCCAAATCTCCATGAACAATCTGCATAGAATAATGCATATAATTCATGGTCGTTAATTTAAGTTAAGAATTAAATGTATTGAATTAAGATGTATATTTATGCATCACATTATCCATTTTGTTTCATTATTTACACACCTTCTTGCTTCCCAAAAACTCCATTCCATTGGCGATTTCACGCGACCACTTTACCAAATGTGAAGTAGAAATGCAGGCATCATCTGCAATTAATGATTTCGTTTCTTGTTGCACCAAGTTTTCGTACTTTGGCTGACAACTCCCAAAGGAAGTAGTCACATAAAATGTGTCATCGCAAATGAGATTCACAAAAGTTGGTCGACAACCCTTCAAAAACTTTTCCACACTTCCTTTAGCACAATACTCGACCGCAATGTATATCTCTCGTTTCTTCAGATTTTGAGTGCATGCCCCAACTAAACTCACAACATTTGAATGTCGACCTAGGTACGCCATAATCTTTGCTTCCGTTAGCAGCGTCTTAAAATAGAGTATATCGTATTTTGGTTTCACTGTTTTTACCGCAACTTCAATATGTTGAGTGCTATCGTGCTCGCTAGCAATGACTCCTTTGACCACATGGCCAAAATTTCCGGTTCCCAATACCTTGGAATGGTCTACAGTTTACAAGTGTAAAGAAAATGTAAATGTCTAACGGTTTAATTCTAGGATTTACTTGACTTGTTTATTTTATTTCATTAAAATTATTACCAATGTGCAAACGTTCACACGGAATCTCAAATTCGTCATTGTATGGAAGAGCATGAAGGAGTTCGTGGGTATCCAAATACTCTTGATTTTGTAAAACCTCCAAATTTCCTTCACGAAATTCTTTAATTTCTGCATCCGTTAGTGCCCTCAGTAAACGCCTTTGCTTTGAGATCTTCTTCCAGCAAAGAAGTAACGTTAGCATGAAAGTAAAAACGAGCAAACAGCAGAAAACGATAGTGAACTGCAAAAGTGTTGCATATGCATCTACGAAAAAACCACATTTTACTGATGAATACGCTTCCTTTTGTCATTTCACGGGAAAGAAGCTTCTGTTCAATTTGTACTTTTACCTTTAACAATCACATTAAATGTTTTGGATGTCGAGCCCATAAAGTTCTTTGCTATGCACGTGTAAGCACCATTTGTTGAATTGGATACAAATGAAAATAATAACTGTTTGTTTCCTGGTTCAACTTCTACTTCGATGGCTGCTACTTCCTTCAAAAGAAATGAATATAATCAAAATAAATGGAAATGTTTCCTTGATTAGGTATATCAACCATAACGAACAAAACAAAAGAATAATATACATATTTGTATACATTGTTTTCCCATCTCCAAGTGACTTCGGGAATGGGCCGTCCAGTAGCTTTGCAAGAAAGAGTTTTATTTCTTTCATGCAATAATACCACCACTTGATCTTCTGGCTCATCCTGAAGTATAGTCGGAGCGAGTGGGTCTGTTTACAAACTTAACCAGTTAATAATGCTTATCCTCAATGTATGTATTCACCCATATTTGTTTTCTTACCCTCTCGAACAGAAACTTGGTATGACTGATTAATCCAAACTGTTGAATTCCATACAGGAGCGAAACAATAAATTTTGTGAAGAGATGCCTCTTCGATAGTAAGTGTTGTAGTCATCCGCATAAAATTAAAGATTTCATTTCTTTCACCATCAATGCCTGGCAAGAAAACGAGGCAATGAACACATAGATTAAGAATGTAAATTATAAGCTTGAACTGGAAATTAGTCACAGATTTAGATTTCTTTTGGTCGTACTGTTTGTATAATCCATTGATCCATTTTTGTTCTCAAATCCAAATCTATGTCCAAATGCAAAATAAAAACGGGATACTCTACAAAACAGGGTGATACTCTCGCCCACAAATACTTCACTCACGATTGGCTCAAAATACAACATTTTTTGAGGGTCTGCTTCACTCCAATCTAAATCTGCATGAGTAAGTTTAAAATTTCTCCGTACGTTAGTTATATCGTATACTTATGGTTGGACTAGTATTATGTGAAATGGAAAGTAGAAAATCCTTGCTTACATAATTCAGGGGCAACCTTTCGATTAATAGATTGGGGAACTGAAAAAAAGTACTGAATTGCAGTGACAACTTCATTTCTGTCATTTTCGCAATAGACATATCCAGGGTGAAACTTTGATGCATTTTGGTATCCGCATCCAATGCAATCAGATGTAGAAGTGACTCTCTTAACACATTTCTAAAAATCAAGTAATTTTATGCAACTTTTATTACACCAGAACCAATGCAAAAATTGCATGTTGAGTAAAAACCTGTTTATGGCGCAGAAAATAGGTGTTGCAGTGCATTGCAGCGTCACATCCTTTGTTGACAGGCATTCCCAATGATTCCTTTCGCAAACTTGAGCATTGAAAACCTGGCCCTGGACTTTTTCCATTTTGATTAAAGTAAACGGTTATAAGAGCTTCACAGGGTTTTAGTTGAATTTCATCAATTTCTACCATTCAAAAATACTACGAATTGGTCTACTTTTTTCAGCATAATGATCATCACAACACTGACAACATAACATACCAATTATGTCTGTGCTCATTTGATACCGAATTTCTTCCTTTTGCGAGTCCACAAAGGAAATGATATTAGATTGCAAGCACGGGTTGTTAATACTTCGACAAGAGTAATTGGTGGCAATGCACAACGACTGCATTGTAGCTTCATATTTTACTCCAAGAAATGCTGAAAAGCTAGTTATAGTTGGATCATTAATTGAAAACCATGATGATGATGAGTTTATTCCGTCTTCGTCATTCAAACTTTCATTAATTATTCGGTCGACCCACATGTTCTTGTATATGAAACCATCCTGTAGATCAGCGAAGGGTGTAAGGTTCTGTATAATAGAAAGGGTACAAAAATCCGAACCTAATTTATACATACATACAAATAAGAGCAAACTGATGGTTTTCTTTATAAACCTGATTATGTATTTCAACCCATTCTATCGGATATTTTGCCTCGCAAATGAATTCAACTTGAACTGTGCAGTTTTGAAACACTAAGCTTGCCCAATATCCATTTTGCACTGTTCTATTTTCAAAACCTGACGGGAGTTCATGAGGCTCTGTGATTTCCGTGTAGTTGAGCTCAGGTACTGTAATTCTTGGTAGCTCTCGAGTAATGTTATCACAGTTATCTTTTTGCCCCCAACCACCCGTTATAAAAACAATGTCAGTAATAAGAAAAACAATAAACAAACGTTTCCTCAAAACTTCATAGGAAGCCATAGTTCACATTTTCTTTTCACATTTTAAGAAGCACAATCTCCTTTAAAGAAGCACTGACCCCACAGTAAAACAGGATCCATACTAAGTATGTGTGCAGAAGCTTGATAGGTATTCGTATTTCTGCTACATTGCTTAAAACTAACATGTCTTTGATCACTCCACGTACAACTTAATAATTCTCACAAAAACTTAAAACCAACCAAGCTACTGGAAACAAACAAAGTACACAACAGGTGCCTTCATCGTAAATTATTATTCTTGCACAAAATGTAATAGTAAATGAAACTTGTTGTATGAGTTTATATCAGTCTCAGCTATTTGCATTGTATTTTATTCAGGTACTTGTCCATGTGAAACAGACAATTAAGAGAAATGTGGCGTATCTGTCTCTGGTTTGGTTTCATTAATGAATTGCCCATCAAAAACTTTTTATTATTGCTTTCCTCTCAACATTCCAATCCCAGTACTTTCAGTAAAATAATAGAATAAACAAGATGTTATGAGCAGTAATTGAACGCAAGGTCGATGCCAGACAAACAGGTACTATATGAGGGCAATTGGCAATTAGTTACATGACCAAGAAGAGGTAGAGGTACGCAGTAATAAGGGGGTAGAGCAAAACCTTTTTTTGCTAAAAAAAGTAGATCAGTTTTGTCGCAAAAAAAGTCATATAATCTGCAAAATTACTACGAATAAATATTTTGGGTTTGTGGAATATGGAACATTGTGTCACGACTCCCATTCAATGAATGAGCATGCTATTGAGCTCGTCAATGATTTACATTACATTTTGGGTCTGCAAGAACAAACACCAAGCTGGAAAACTATTAGCTGACTGAACGTTGTTGCTGTGCTGGTTTTGTTTTATACTAATACTTTGGATTGATTTATAGTATAGGAGTATTGGTATCTACACACATTCATAATTTTATGAAGATCTATGACCATGTAGGAAGGAAGCAGCTGAGAAGGAAGAGAATACAGGAAAATGAAAATACATAGCATAATATTTAATATGTCCTAAATGCTATTGATACTGATAGAATCATATATCTTTTGGGTTTCATGATTGCGCCATAAATAACAGGGACTGAAACCACACGTGGAAAATTCCTCTTGATTGACAGAAAATTTAATAGTAGAGTTGCCTGTAGAAGTGTACGTATATTGATAAGGCATTTACTTTCTGTAAAAGTATTCTTCCAGCTTAACTTGATGTATTAAGTTCTAGTTCGAGGCAAAAGCTGTTTCGCAAACGAAAAACTCGTGGTGTGGTTTGGTTCTTGTTTGGGTTTACTTATAAAAATAATATTATCATCAGTTTCAATACTAATTCTTATGAGAATGAGAGTGCATATATATACAACATTCATGGAAATAGGGTTGACAAAAAAATACTGTTATTACACAACAAAAAACCAACAACGTAGCCGTATATTTAATGTACTTTACTCATTTGTCATTGCAGCCAAACACGCAGCAAGCTTCAGTTATGAAACAGTTTACAGGAATATATTTACCTATGCGTAGGCTCATGATGATGATGATGATGATGATGATTTATTCACCCGCAGAGTTTGCTGTCGTTGTCTGCTAACAAAACATCATATCTTTTTACCTAGACACTCCACTCGCATTCCCTCCCATCTCATCTCATTTCCATCAGATGAGCATTTGGTAAAAATTCTCCCATATTTTTACACATTCTGTATAGTGGAGAAATACACAAAATGTTTGAGATTCAAACAATGATACATTAAAATGCTCTGACACTTTTCGTAGATTTTCTTGAATTGTAAATTGAAATTCATGCTTGTATCTTGCATCATCAACTTATCAACCGAAAGGAACGTATGTTCCATGTTTCCCAAGTTTATTGACTTTATGTTAGATACCTATTGCCATATCATGTAAGAGGAGCTTCAGTTTTAGTAGAGAATTCTCAAACAAATATATATCATGTGAAACCTACTAAAGTTACATGAAAACATGAACTCGACAAGCTGAAGTTGTTACATTGAACCACGGCTGCATGTGCATTTAAACATTCTGGCAACATACAAAGCGTTTGCGTTTGATGTAACCCAATTAGTTTTCTATTTGTTTTCCGCTTAGGACAACAGTTATCTTGTTGAGATCGCAGTGTGATTACGATTACTGTCCAAGGATGACATACTTAATGTAATATGACAGGAGACACCCCTTATCTTAAGACAGTTAGCCAGTATATAAACAAAATTTAATTGTCTTGTCGAGCTGGATCACAAACAATTTGTCATGTTTTTCTGGATTCCGAGTCAACTTTCATTTTCTTCCGTTCTACATGTCTAACAACTTTGTCCAATATTAGCTGGAGAAGTGGTTCCTGCTGCGTTATGTTATAATGGCAGATGTGTTGCGTCGTAAATGGCCCCATTTCCACCTACCAATATTCTTCTATATCTTTTTACTCTTACCACACCATCAGCAAAACGAGCTCTTTAGTGTTAGAGAAAGAAATGTAAGTACAAAAGAAGCTTTAATATCCTTGCATGGTTTCTCTTCTCGGAAAACATTCAACATGATCCGATAAAACTACATTGTCAGACTGGATGGATGGATGAAATGTTGAAATTGGAATTTCACCGAATATTGCGTAATTCAAACTATCTCATTCACAAATTCCATTTAATCAGAGCCGAATTATTGGAAATTCATGCATGTAAGTTTAGTTTTTCTACCGTAAATACACATCACATCACACCACAGGTAATAAGAGTTTTACCTTGAAAAAGATGTACACCAACCCATGGCTTCAGCCCGAATTAAGCCGCTGATACACTACCCTACAGGGTGAAAATTAACACTGAATTACGAAATGCAACTAGTGAAACTTAAAAGCTTCTGGTGAAAGGTTCGAAGTACAATGGCGACTATGAAAACAACATTGCCACGATTTTGCAACGGACCCGTATTGATTTTCCTGATAAAATGGACTTTTTGACTTGTCAACAACATGTTGTTTACCATCATTTTGATGACACCGTGGAAATAAAGAATGAGGTTAATTGGCCACAAGGGAAGCAAAATATAATAATAATTATTATTTTCCATTAATGCTCATTCATTTTATTAGCTACTTGCGAGTAAACTTTTATAAATATGCTATCAATGATCAAACTTGTTTTCTCTTTCGCAATTTCCTGTGCGAATCCCAAAACCCACAATGAATAATATTTTAATCGTACTAAAGAATAATAATAGGATTAGATCAAAAATTATTACACTGATATTATTTTTAAACGCAGTTCTTTTGCTGCTTCTCTCTTCTTCGCCATTAGCACAAGCTCAACAAATATTGTTGGAGAGTACTTTAGTCCGCTGTCATGAAGAGTCATTGGAAACCGTCCCGCGTTTAAATCCGATTAGTCTAGCTTCCTCTTTAAAAGGTCAATCTCTTGACTTGAAAGTGTTCTCAACATGCCGCAAGAAACTTTTGATTACCCTCCGTATAACGGAAACAACCAAGGATTTTGTCCCCGACGCAATGATCCTTATTGATCGAGCTAAAAACACGCTCACCCAAAAATCCTCCCAGTTTGGTCTTCCCATTGCGGTTAAGTTCCATCAAGAGAGATTACTCCAAAAGTATCCATTGGAGTATCTTTACCACGTAAATGGAAAGATGTGGGAAGAGGTAATCAACCACGAAAATAGCAAGAATTATGCGGGATGTAATAACAGTATTGAAGCTACTACCCCCACGTGTGGCTATGGACAAGGTAAAAACCAGGCTGCTGGCTTTTGTTGCACGTGTAACAACCATAAGGGTAATGTACAGCAGAGAAGTGGACATCGATGTGATCTTCCTGGAAAAACTCCAGAGCTTCTCACCTCCGCCCACTGCCTCCGTTCTAGCCCATACACATACAATGTCTACAAAATGAATCCACCAACAATCTATCAAAAGCTGAGATTTGAGGTGTTCAAGAGCAAGCAGAACACGAATGGAACCATTTCATGGGATCAATTATCTCATGGTAAATATGGGGTTGCCGTTGATTCCGATAACATGGTCAATGCTTCAGGAGCTGTGAAGGTAAAAAATAACTTTTTAAAAAAAAATGTCATAAATCTCTTAAAGAAATAAAGCATTTAAAATCAGTGTTTCACTCCAACCCACCAAAAAGGTTTTTTATCGAGCTCACAATGAAGGGATCGCAGAGGCTGCGACATTTTTTAATGCTTCCTCTCAAAGATTACTCCTCCCGCTTCCAAATCCTTTTATCAAGCCAGAAAACTATGATGAACCACTCAAGGGCCCGATCGAGGATCAAATCCTGATAGTTCCAAAATCCCTGATGGCTCCAAATGGGCTTAACTGTGACCGAGTTGGAACAAGATTACAGGCTTTTCTGAAGCAACCAGAGCCTTGTCGACAAGAAAGGAATTCTTGTTTAAATAACCAACCATTTGATCTCTGGAAACAGGATCTAGGGCCACATGGTGATCCCAAGTCAAAGTTTCGGTTGAAAAGCTTTGGAAAACTGAATAGCCAGCTTCCATTTGATTTCTCAGACAACTTTTTAAGTGGCTGCTTGTTTATGGAACATAAAGCGGATGCTCCAACATATGTCGACATTGAGATACCAGCAGATGACATTATCATTCATTCACCTGGCTATAATGCCTTCATAGAAAGCGTTTTGACGGACACTGGTTCAGACGGGGCAAAAATTGTTGCTCAAATTATGAACAAGGAATTGATTGAGGCTTCATTTTCCATTAATCTTGTTCACTGTACCATCAACATTACTCAGAATACACGGAGTCCTCCACATCCACAGAAAATTGGTCCCCTTAATTCCAAAACGTATCATGTGAATCTTTATCCATTGGAGGTATCAGACGTCACGCACTGCCTTGTTGTTCTCACAAATGAATACGGAGAAAACATTGCAGCTCGTGAAGTAACTCTTCAACCACATCAAACTTGCGTTTGTGTCCACACTTGCAAATGTGTTTGTGGAGAAAAGTCGAATTTGAAGTGTGAACGGCTTCCAGATGAGAATCTAATTGCTGCTGGGCTAAATTCCGAAGTTACATCACCTGAAAAACTTGAGGCCGAAGAAAAGTTACATTCAGAACAGAGATCCAAACGGATTTTCCACTGGGTTTTGATTATTCATGGGTTCATAATCTGCTTAAGTATTTTGGGAGCTTTAAAAGCACTGGTGGGACTGAGCTGTTGTAGACCACTGGCTCTTTTCGGAATGGAGTTCTTTCAAGAGAAACTTGGGGCAAATCGATCACTAACTAGTGGGGATATCTTTTGTTATAATTTGAGCTTCTTCCTGTTTGCCCCATTGATCTTGTTTTGGTGGATTGGAAAATCAAGAGGTTCCAATGGTGAGGAAAAGCAGTCATCAGGATCGGGCAGTGAGGAGGAGGAAGAAGATGATGATGATGATGAGGATTATGAGGAAGGGGAATATGAAATTAATTACGGAGACAAATCTGGAGAAGAATCTGAGGTAACGCTGTTTCAGAAGGGAAGCTCTATGCATGAGCAAACTTTGAAATCTCAGACTGACTTAAAACCAGCTAAGAATGCTTCAAGAAAAAGTAGTGAGGCAAGCAAAATGAGTAGCAAGAGCAAAAGTAAGATAGTCAGCGCCGCTAGTTCACCATTCAAGGCACCGTTGCTGGTTAATGATATCATTTCTGAACAAACTCATATGGGACCTGGGACAGCCAGGAGTAGTGGTGGGACTCAAGCGGCGACGAGGTTTTCAGATTTTCAAATGGAAAGTAGGAATAATAATAATAACAGGAGTGCCCAATCCTTTTTCAGTAGTGCCTCAACATCAAGCTCCAGAAGCAGCTTTGGAGCGTGGCATCGACGAAAGAAGGACCAGGGCAGTGCTTATGACTTTCTTCCAGCACCCAAGATTGCAAGCAGAGGCTCCTATTAATAGTAAATAAGCTCATGTAATAAACATAATAAAATAAATTTTATACAGTTTAATCGTACAAAATGAAACTAGCTCTATGTACATATGTATGAACATAAGCGATTTATTAAAGTTAGCACTCTAAAGATTATTATGTCAAAAACGTAAATCTATCTTTTATAATTACAAATCATTTTTACAAGCTTCCAAATTAACAAACCAAGGTTGTAAAAATTGCCAATCGGCGATCCACGAGACATAATTTTGCACACACGGCAAATGCACACACGGCACTTTCCAATGCTTTTAGGCTTTAGGAAAGTTAATTGACCTGCTGAGACAGCAAATTAACTACAAGATGCATTTGTTTGGCCTTTGCAGTAGCTTTACACTACTAGTCAATGAACGTCGAATGCAACTATTACAGATAGAAAATATAGCTGGTTAAAACTGGCCATTAATAATTATTTAATTTTCATACTTAACCACAAACATATGTACATATACGTATGTTGTATGCGCACCCATACAAGGAGCCCTTGCTTTAATACTTTACAATATCTATAAAACTGAATGAAAATTCTATTCATTCATTCTAATTGATTATTAATACTATCGATACTTAGAAAAGGGAAATGCTATATCCATATTCATATAATTAAGCACTCAAAGTGTCAACAACATAGAGGATATTATTAAAAGAGATTTTTTCAGTTCAGATTCCAACCCACAAAAATATTGTTGATTTTCAGCTTGACATGCGATGCACATACATATACTTTACTAATCACGGTTGTTGTCAATAATGACACTGCACTCTTCAGTATGAACAATCTAACTTCCCATTCTTGAAACACCATAAGAAAATAATTACCCTTACCTGGTATTGAAAAGCACAAATACATTTTGCAAATGCTGATTTTATGCTACTATATTCTAGTAGAGTAACTAGCAAAAAGCTAGTGACATAGAGAAGTAAGGACATTTTCTCTTGTGAATACATATATATAATACATGCTCATATGTGTAGTTGCTCACATGCATACGAATGTCTCAAAAGTTTTCCTTTAGTGCGAACAATCTCCATCTCAATTCAGGTTAAGTACGACTTCACAACTAAGATGATGGGATGAGTAAGATGTAATATAATTATCATAACGATTATAGATGTAAAAGAACTATCCAACTATGACCATCACATCACGTCACAGTTTACAAATACATATATACCTTTCACACAGTGATGCTGATGGACATGACTATGATATATGTAAATAGTAAACTCTATCAATATAAGACGGTAAGTAAGCATTATAGCAATTAGAAATACCATGTGAAGATGATGTACGTACAATATGCTCGATGAAATTTCACCTGGTCTTGAGTTGAGTATCTACTAGCTCTGACTCTTGTTCCAGTTTAAGCTGAAACTCAGAAGCTCCTACATACTTCTATTCCTTTTAAAATGTGACTAATCAAATCCGCTTTTCATTTAAGGGAATTCAACTAGCAAACTAAACACCACTAGCCATGTCCCTCAAAACCTAATACTAATGAATCACTTTCAATTACTAACCTTTTATTTCTTATAGTCAAAGCTATGCCAGTACTTCATTTATTTCCGGTGGTATTAATTGCCTTTACGTTCTTATCTCATGGGAATTGTGGTAGCAAGTGTTGGAAGTGGAAGGTGGTACCTACTCACGGGTTGTATACTAATGTTAGTTTTCCAGAGGTGCAGCTAACACAACTTGTTCCAGTTGTTACAGCGAGAAATCTGTTGTCTGCTGAGAAACCCGCAAATTGGACAATCGTAAATGGGAAAATCATTATTCCAAGCACGGTGGAGTTGATACACTTAGAGTGCTCTGCTAAATATAGGGTTCAGTGGGGATTCGAGTCATATCCGGTAAAAACCAACCAATTTAGGCATTCCCATTAAACTACATAATGCCTAATGGTACAAGTAGGTCAAAATGTTATTTTTATTACTTTGGGAAAAAGTGGATTACGTGGAATACTTGGACATCAGCTTATCGACCTACCAATGAAAATGAAACTGCTACATATACAGCAACAGTTGAATTCTTTAAGGTATAGAATAGAATAGAGTCTTTATTTACGTGTTAATTGGTATCAGTTGCTGAAACAGAAATTGATCTCCCTACCATAACACAGATAGCACCGATACTAATTAATCGTGTGTAAGATAGTTCCAAAAATACAACAGATTGTTACATAGAGATAGCCGTGTCAAAAAACATTTCGTCCGGTTTCAATTTTTGTACAAACATGTTCCAATTGTTGATTGAAAGGTACAAGAGACGTCTCTTCAGACGAGAACACCCATTTGTTTTAGCGTTGAAGATCCATGTATTCAAACAGCGGTGGTGCCGCAATCCGGTCTATTCAACTCTGTTGAACTCAAGATTGAAAAGGGATCGCGTAAATGCAAAAAATATGACATGAATTATTGTGCGTCCGATGAAAAATGACGATGAAAAATATAAAATGTTCAATTTGTTTGGTTGACAGATTTTGAAATTCAATCAGTCTCAGAAAAAGAGCAATTTGGAAGCAATGTCAATTGCACGTTGAAATTTGGATATGATCCAGAATCTCAAAAGTTTTATTGTCAAGAAACTGACCCTGGCAAATCGAAATCAGCAGGGAAAATATTTCTCAGACCCTGTTCAGATCCAGCTTCATGTGAATCTCTTGTTGCTGACGTGAGTAATATTGAATTTGGGATTTTGTGAAGACAAGACTTAATCTATAGGTGCACATATATGTCTGTCAGCGATGAAACTGAATAAAATTATTTTTTGTAGTCAAAATGTAATACCCAGCCAGATTTTCCAATTGCGGAGTGTACCTCAGAAAACCATTGCAGAAATGAAACATCACTTGCACAGAACTTCCCTGGAATCGCTGTGTGCCATTCTGGAAATGCCCCTGACCACTCTGCAGCCACTCATTACTTTTTTTCCTTCACCCATTACAACGCATCTACAAACCGAACTAAACGATGCAAGTGAATTAAATGTATTATTTTGTATGCATTGTTCTTTAATGAAAGTTCGTAAATTACTTTTTCAAACACCTTCACTTCTCTTCAACAGACCTAGATTGGGACGATGCGAATCCTGACGAAATGCTCGTACTAAAGACATTCCCAGACGTTATCTACACAAGACAGCAATTAACAATTCTTTGCAACGCTTCATACTTTTATCTTGGTGGTGGAATGTACTTTGATATAACCAGAGAGGATTCTCCAGCAGACAGTGATGGGGATGACGATGAAATTAGGGTGAATGATGATGATGATGGTTTAGGATACATAAAAGAGGAACTGAAATCAGCCAAGGAATCAGTTCAATCTGCTGACGCAAATATAGGTGGTATTGGATCAAAATTGCCTTCTGTTCGTACTTTGGAAAAGCGCAACTTTATTTTTGATAATCCAGGAAGATATGAACTTTCTTGCTTCGCACCAGTCTGGAACACCTCGGAGTGGGCGAAAGCCTCCACAGTTATCACTGTTAAAGGTTGGGCTTTTAACTAGTTAAAACTGTTGTATGAAATATTGCGAACTGCATTTCGATAAAAATTAAGGGTGAATATTATATGTATATACTTGTTTTTGTTTTAGAATCCATACTACCGAAACTGGATGGTGGAAACCAAACATCTATCCAGTATTACAATCCAAACAAAAGGTTAGAATGTATAGCGTTTGGGATGCCAAAGCCAGAAGTCTTTTGGAATCGGGATGGAGGAACCATTCCAAATGAGATTAGTTTGACAACTGGAGAGCAAAACCAAACGTTGGTTTGGGCATTTCTCACGTTCCCCCAATTGAAATTTGGAATACATGGAAATTTTACTTGCACTGCTTCAAATGTTGCTGGAACAGTACGAAAATCTATTATTATCATTCCAACAGGTTACATTCATACTTAATTTCCCCTTGATTAAATACTTAAATTTCAACAGTTCTATATATTGTTGAAGGGGCCCTGAAACTTATTTTCTTTCTCGTTTCCAGACAAAAACTCATCGACTGCTATGTGGTTTCTAATTGGGCTTGCCATTGTAATCACACTTCTAATACCTCTAATACTTTTCCTAAGTTGGAAGGTGAGACGACAAAGACGATACATTGATGGATTAACGCAGGAGGAGGTCGATGAATTTATAAATGGGCGGCCGGACTATATTCCTTTTCAATGTGACATGAGCACATATGCTTACTACCTTCCTTACAATAAAAAATATGAAATTCCAAGAGAGTCCCTGGAAATCGGTTGGAACTGAGCTATAAAAAATATACATACAACTTTGAGAATTTAAGTCAATAAGTAATATATGTATGTAAATTATTTCAACGTCTCAATAGATTTCGCTCGAATTTTGGGACAAGGAGAATATGGTCTAGTTGTGTACGCTTTATACAAAAATGCGAACCCTCCCAACAATGGAGCTCCGCTGGTGAAATCAGTGGCAGTTAAAACAACAAAGCCCTTAACTAGTGGGAAGGAATTCTTAAAGGCCTTGCTATCTGAAGTGAGTCACTTTTACTACTTTAATTGTTATGCATTTATGATGCACGCATTTAATGTAATTATATTTTCAGCTGAAAATTATGACTTATATTGGCTCCCACCCCAATATTGTCAACTTGATTGGAGCCTGTACCCAAAATATAAAAAATAGTAAGGTGTTACACTACAATAATGTTTTTTTTGTATTCTAAATATTTGTTGGTATTAAATACATTCTTGTTTGTGCTTAGAGGAAGTTTTCATTGCAACAGAATTTTGTGAAAATAAGAGTCTTTTGGAGTACTTGAGATTAAACCGGTACAGTTATGAAAACCCGTGTTATTATGCGGATATTGAACATTCGAGGATGTCTTCATTGTCTGCCGACCCTTCATTTATGACATCGTACGTACGAATCAGCAGCAGCGTATTAAGCATTCCATTTCCTATTGACTTTTATTAAGTTTGAACGTACAGCAAACGCCAGCGTATTATATATTTTGCCTACCAAATATAGGGTAACGGGATTGGATGTTCAATATGTGAAAATGGAAGACCTTGGAAATATAGTCCTGGGACAATACGAAAACATACGAAATATTAAACTTCATGATTTGCTACAATGGTCATATGAAATTGCTTGTGGAATGGAATTTCTTGCGAGTAAAAAGGTAAAGTTGTATTCTGCCTTCTGAGCAGTTTTGATAATGTACCAACAACAAAACAAGTTAACTATTACCCATTTAAATTTATTTTGCCATCCAAGGTCATTCATGGAGATTTAGCCGCGAGAAATGTACTCCTGACTAGAGATTTCACTGCAAAAATTGGAGATTTTGGACTATCTCGTCAACTGTATCATTACAGTTATTATACCAAGACTGCCGTTGTAAGCAAAACTTTCAAATAATTTCAAATATAATTAGGAAATTCGTATAAAATTATTAATATCCCACGCATTCCTCTACACAGACTCCTTTGCCCCTCAAGTGGCTTGCCATTGAATGTCTTCAAAATTTCCACTTTTCAACAGAGTCGGTGAGAATTTTATAGCTTGTCAAAAGAGTTTTTATGGAATGGAGAATATTTTATATATTTTATGCGTGTTGATGCTTAGGACGTTTGGGCATACGGAATTACATTACATGAAGTATTCAGTATAGGAGAAATTCCGTACTCAAGTGTGCAAATGAATGGAGAGGAGTTTCTGAGGGCTTTGAAGCAAGGAATGAGACTCAGCAAACCGGTGTATGCCCCCATAGATGTGTAAGTTGTATAGCAAATAATAATTATTATTATTATTAATAGCCTAAACGTAATCCTTTGCAGTTAGCACATTTGCATTATGTTGGCCTTTCTAGATTTGGTTTAATGATGAAATGCTGGAAAAACGATAAAAAACAACGACCAACTTTCAAGGACATTGTTAAATTTTTTCATTCACGAATTAGCGTTATGGTAAGGACAAGTCAATGGATTTATCTGCAAGCTCACGTCAGCACCACATCATACTGTACGTCTTCCACATTATTACATGCGAAACAACTCTTATGTTTTTCAGAGTAAACACGACAACGACAACAGTACTAATCCTACATCATTATCGCAATCTGAGATGTCCAACCAAAGAGGTGAAGAAGGTGAATGTAACGACAGAAGTGCCAAGAATAATACTTCTTCCAATGACAACATGATGGAGTCTGAATTTTAAATTTTAACTAAATGAATGACCAAGACAGACCA
Source organism: Orchesella flavescens (assembly GCA_964034955.1). Lineage (NCBI taxonomy): Eukaryota > Metazoa > Arthropoda > Collembola > Entomobryomorpha > Orchesellidae > Orchesella > Orchesella flavescens. The sequence goes on along the minus strand of OZ035954.1, from coordinate 31,487,264 downwards.
GTAGCATTTAGAATACATAGGTGCAAGGATATGATGCATCCAAAGATATTAGAATTGCATATTTAACCATTTTATTATAAAGATTTATCCAATAAAAAGTACACCACGAGTACCAAAAAAATAAAATACGAACGTGAATCAACTAGTTAATTTTGCACGTCCACCATACGACCCATAGATATATAGCATGTATCCATATAATTTCCAGAGAGAGGTGCCGGTGCCCATATAATGTACGTGACCAACGCTCGCTAGCACGGCTTATTCCAGCTTGTATCTAGTAAGTAAGCACGTGTGTAAGCATATCAAACTCTGCATGTATCTTCCTACAGCATCTTCAGTGCATGAGAGTTCCAACTTCCAACAAAGTTTTCCACGGCCAAAACTAGAACCCCCCAGTTGTTCATACCATTGAGGATGTGGTTGTTGTAGGAGGAAGGAATTCCAAACCAAAACAACTGTAAGATTATTTCATAGTCTGTCTGTTGTCAGATATTGGTTGGTGGTCTGGTGACTACTTCATTACTTTTGACAGTCAATACCCAATTGAAATGAAATGTTATCTTCAACCTCACTAGCAAGTTATTTTTACAACCAAGTTTGTTCTCATCCCATTCAGCTTTAATATTTCCAGTAACAATGAAACTACTAAACCGCATTGTCCCTAAAATGGGAGTCGTTTTGGATTCCTCGAAAAGTAGACATGGTCATCATCTTTACTCCAAAGTGACTATGATTATAACTTTAGTAATATTCATTTTCCAATCTCAGTCCTGGGTTGTTTGTACAGCCAGTAGCAGTGACAAGGAAAGTAGTAGTAGTAGTAGCAGGATTAGTGCAAGTGCGGACTACACTAGTGTTGATGACAACACTCTTATAATTGACCTTGACAATGTGGTGGGTTATGGAGAAGACTGTTCTAGTGAAGGACCTTTTTACGATCCACTACAAAATTTGGCATGTGATCTAGAGGAGGAGATGTGTTATTGTGATGCAAAAAATGGTTATGTTCATGTTGGGAGTCTTGAAAGTGATCTGACACTCTTTAACTTTGTAACTGATGATGGAACAGGAGAACCCAAGTCCAACAAGGTGTGCATGAAGAGTTCAGAGCTTGAAGAAAGGTTGGATAAATTAGTAAATTTAACAAAGAAAATGAAGAACATTGGGAGCATTCTCATGAAATATCAAAAGTACCTACCAAAAAAATATCAGGACCTGCTAAAGTTGAAGGATGAGGTAATTTAAATGCTTAGCATACAACAAGAACGTTTTAGCTAATGTGCATTTTGAGGAATGAAGTATATTAATACATATTATGAATTTCGTTTAGCTGTAATACAGTCCATGAAGATTGATTGAATTTGAGAAGAAGGCGGAAACGCAAGTGGGTTAAAACTTCAACTAAATGACCTGTCGGAGCATTTTGCTGGCCATAAGACTGATTTGCGGACAATCATTCTGATCATGATCATTTCATATAAGTTAAGAATTTAAATTCAAAGTGCAACCAAGCATTTCAGTCAATGGGAAATCTTTTAAACTTTCCGTAATATGTTTGTTTGTGCTTTATGTCTAACTAGTTTACTCATAACTAAACTGCGTACAACTCTTATGTAGGCAACTTTGACATTTTAAAAAATAAAAGATTTTTGAGCTAATAAAATAAAACTATTCATTTTGCCAAAGCTAGAAAACATGCGCGTTGTTTATTGATATGCGTTTGTATATGAATCCAATTTTGGTTGCATTGTTCTTTAAAGATTTCATATAGTGAATGAAGGACAAACGTTATATTGTTTTGATTATAATCAGCCAAATTGATAATTATACTTCACTTCACCAGCAACGTGCCAATGATATAATTCCAGTTGTCAGCAAAGAAAATTAAATTACTTTTATCAAACCCCAGATACTTTTACTGTAAATACATTAAAACATGAACTTTTATAAATAGGGCTTGTATTTGAGACTTTAGGAGGTGCAGAGCATTGATGGATTTTATTTTATTGCATTTTGCAAGGACATTACATTGCTATGCGCATTGATTGAGACAAAACTTAGCATTTCATCTACAATCGATCGTAAAATATTTTCCTCTCGCTGAAAGCTTCATATTATTTCATAATACATGATCGTTCTGCAGACTATTATTCGAAATTCAACACGCTGATCTGATAATAATATATATCCAACCAAAGTATATATTGCACCTCACGATGATGATTGCACAACTGCATTTTTAGCCTCGCCATCCGCTTGTTCATATATACAAGCATTGTGTTAAAAGTGACTAGTAAGTCATTTAACTAAAACAACCTGTCACATATACGCTATCAACTAAATGTATACGCTACTTTCCATATATTATTGTACTACAATCTGAACTGCGAGCTCTTTTGTACTAGTCAACTCACTTGACTTTCCTATATTTTTAATGCATGATAAATGCTACATCATTCGTGCATGCACACATGCGTTTATAAAGCGATTGTAGCTCTGCTGAGCTATGAGCATGCTCCACAATCTTGTAACCCGATTACTGCTGCATTGACAGTGCAATGATGGCATGGCATGATTATGATGACTTGATAACAACAGTCAATCACCAGTACAGAAGAATACGTTCTGTCGTAAAGTTCACCAGTAGTCACACTAAAATGGTAACAACACACGTACTCAAATGGATACTAAAACTGGTGCCGTACAGTACACGTACACATAACAAAACTAACTAATACCTACAGCTAGAGGTAAATACATACGTATGCCCAAGTGGTGCTCCGTTCCATTATATTATTCTCCAGCAGCATCACATTTAGATTCATAATAATAATCTGCACCGATGATACCGATGATGTAATATCAAATCATGGTTCATGGTACACGATTCTGTAGTTCGCACTGCTGACTGCACACTTGAGGACCATGCAGATTGCAGACAAAGTTATAAAACACTTCAATTATCAAGCTTCATCATAATATTCATTATCCGTTGGTGCCATATCATTTTACTCATCACCATCATCATCATGATTCCAGTAGGATGCAAAATAAGCCGTTTCAAGTCAACTCTGAATAGTAGACGTGTGATTATCAAAATAGGATTAAATCGTTTGTATTTCTTTTGATGAATAAAATTATTATTTTTTGTAGTGGGGACCATCATGAGTCTACAAAATTTAAAGCTTTCGTTAAAATCAAAAGAGTATTTGTGGCTCATGCATGAACCAAAGCTCTTCCATGTATTTTTGTTGTGTGCACTATTTCTTCCGTGTAATATCACCAGTTCTAAAGTAGTAGGACATGGGAGCAGCAGTCACAAAGTTCGCGATAAAATAGTTGAGAATGATATAGTGGATATTGATATAGTAGGGTTTGGAGAGGATTGTTCGGAAGAGGGACCATTTTGTGACACCAACCAGCACCTAACATGTGACCCTGTTGAGGAAACATGTTTGTGTGATATAAGGGAAGGCTACCTTCATATCAATGATCTTCCAGCTGGCTTCATGGAGTCCCGAGTGTCTGTGTATGGTGATGCCTATGAGTCACTGCTAAATAAGGTTTGCATTAGTACTGGAGAAATTGAGAAAAGAACGCATGAACTATTGGGATTTGGGAAAGCGAAAAAGACTGTTGAATGGAGAGAGGATGACTTGGGGTATATGGCGACAGATGAGGAGGAAGAGCCTTTTGAGAAACGGGAAAAGTATCATTTAGATCCGAACAATGCTTATCAAGATGTCATGAACAATATGGAAAGGTCTGGATTATTTGAGCATGATGAAGAGGATGCCAAAAGATCTCAAAAGCTCTTTGAACCGGAAAGGAGACCTTTGAATGATTACTCCTTTGAAGAGTTGGTCGTGGAAGAAATTTTGAAGTATGGATTCGTCGGATATGAAACTCATCTACAGGTAATTTTTCATTCATAAATTATTTCCTTATAGTTCCATGTGTCATGCAATTATTCTTTCCAATGATATATTTCTGACATGTTTATTTTTTCAGAAGTGGAGGAGTTATTTGAAGGAGATGGTTGAAATTTACACATTCTGGAAAGAAATCCGATTGGGCAACTCTCTTTGCAGCTTAGCGTTTGACGTTGATTTCGATGGACAGCTTACTCATAAGGAATACGTTATTTCCATATATTCAAAGGTTGTTCATGACTTGGTGGTCCCAAAAGTTTTTCTGTCTCTGATTGGTCCTCTGGTTGAGCATAGTTGCATTTCACTAGTGAGAAACCTTTTAATATTCACATTTTACTTTCAAGTATTTCGTCAAATGTTAATTTTTTTTAAATTCTTTGAATTTTGACACTCCATTCTATAATAAGGAAGATTTAAGGAAACTTGATCACAGTCCAAAAACTATTAAGCAAGATTTCATTGATATGGATATTAATGGCGATGGCTGCTTTTCCTTGGAAGAGTTTGAAATAAGCATGAGAGAGGTGTGTCAGGTCAACTGGTTTAAAGATTTTTTGAAAGAGTCTGGACTAGAACTGTACACACTCTTACTTGGTAAGAGTTTGGCTTGAAGAACCACACAATAATATTTTTACTTTGAATACAATAACAATGAAATTTGTGCGTCAATGTCAATTCTGCTTACAAATTTAGAGCCCACTCCTGAAGAAGTGTATGTACGGTTGCTCAAAGAAAACGAAAGAATGAACACAAATTGGATTTATGTGGATATAGATCGGGATGGTTTTATTTCCAACGTAAGCTCATTGCTATTTATAAGTATAAATAGAGATGGCTATTAATTTATGTAATAATTTTATTATTATTGTTTAAAAAATTACATAGGAAGAATTACGTAACGATTTGTTAGTATTCGGAACTTTCGACGCACAGAAAGAAGCTAATGGACTTATGAAACACTTTGACAAGGATAAAGATGAGAAGGCTTCATTTGACGAAGTTAAATATCAAATTAGCGTTCCAAGCTTCACTGAAGACTACCAGTACGACTGGCTCGAGAGCTTGTATGAAATTTACGAAACTGATCAAGCGGAAGTGAAAGAGGAGTTAAATACTTTATTCCATTATCACAACCTTCTACAAACCAACAATGGCGTTGTTGACGTAAAAAGGGATAGATTGTTTGAGATATTTGATAAGAACGGAAATGGCGAAATGGATAAGGTATGCATGTGTTGCTTCTCACGTGTAAAATTAAATTACATGTTTTTGTACCTTCTATTCAAACGTTTAAAAATCACAGCCTTTAATAACATGTAACTTTTATTATGCACTTTCAGGTTGAATTGAAATTGTTGTTGCAAATGCTAAAAAAATATGTTGTCTATTACATGCTGGATATGACAGTGTCTTCATTAGACTTGGATTTTGATGGAAAGCTTGGAATACAAGAGTATGAACAGTTTTTTGCAAATGTTTCCTCGAATTTGAGTTTATACTTTACATACTTGATGACCGCTCAAGAGGATGAAATAGTCCAAGAAATTGCAAGACACATAATAGATGAAGAGGATGATGATGAGATTTATGAAGAAGGCACCGATGAAAACGGCGAGTCGGTGGTATACTATAAATTGCTGAAAAAAGCAGGAGGGGCAAATGAGACGTACTTTGTACACAAATTATTCCGAAGTCTGGACACAAATTCTGATGGGTTTTTGTCAAAAGTAAGTCCAAAACATAAGACATCAAAACACGATGTTAGCATAATCTATCTACTCAGGCTTTCGTATATTTGTATTTACACTAATATTTCACCATTACAGGAAGATTTCTATTACAAAATGCGTTCAAAAAGGATAAGAAAAACGGATGCCCAATTACAAGAACAATTTTCAGAATTGGACATTGACAAAGATGGGGTTCTTACGGAGAAAGATGGTGTTGAAATAACAGAACCTTTAACTTTTGTTAGTTTATTTTTTTTGAATTATTCAAACTTACTTTAAGTCCATATGCAAAGTTGTTTTACAAGTACCTCATGAAACTTGTTTTAGAAAATGTTCAAAAATGCGATTGACATATTTGAGGAAGAAATTGAAGAGGATGATCTTGCGCAACATATGTCAACTCTGGATTCAAATGGCGACTCTGTGATTCAATCATGGGAATTTGAAGTCACGAAGCGCACTCTTGTAAATTCTGAGGATGAAGAGGGGCTTTTGACTTGGTTTGAGGAGTACTTTGGTGGGACTGCCATTTCACAAATGGATGCTCAAGGAGTTCATGTTTTCTCTGAATTCGATACCAATTGTGACGGATTTATTTCCAAGGTACAAATCAAAGCAACTTTAAAGCTCAGAAAGATTTATATTTGGATGTGTTACTTATAATTTGATTCCTCCTATCAATTTTAGACTGAATTCCAACAAAAGATTGAACAACTCCGACAGAAAACTGAACCAAATATATCTTCAATTAAGTTAAGTTGGGAAGCAGATGTGTATTTCAATAACTTAGATCTCAGTAAAGATGGTAAAGTCTCATACAATGAATTTGATTTTCTGCTGCTAAGAGCTGGTGGTAGAATTAATGAATAACGAATAAGCTATGATAATCAAAGTAGTTCTACATTAAATTAATATAAGCGCGCATCAAGTCATCAAACTATATAATATTTTATTGTAGGCCAGTGTAAGTACTATACTACTAAATTAAATCATCAATGAAAATCGTTCAGATTTTGAAGTCATTTCTACTCTAGAATAGCTCATAAATAACGAGACCAGTCATCTATGACCGGGGCCTCGATAAATAAGTATTAAATAATTATTTATTTATTTATATATAGATGATTAGGTATCTCATAAAATGGGGTTGTATAGTGTTGTTGACCACAACCTACAACTTTCAGCTCATCTTGGGACAGTTCTGTGATGTCAATTGTGAAATTTGTACATAGCTATAATTATTATATTCTATATAATTTTATGCATGTACAAATACATATATTTCAATAATGCTAGTTAAAGTTAGAAATTGAAAAAATGGAATAAATTATTATTAAACCACGTATACCAATGTTACCAATGTTAAATATGTAGCAAAAATGGACTATTGTACTTAACTTTTACCATCAACATTTAAATGTGAATAAAAAATATTATGTCACTGTCAGTGAGTGACTCTCAGTTATATAGTTTCATAACTAAACTGGAGTGAATTGTAAATTATGTTTAGTATAGGAATAACCTAACATGGTGGCATCTGTATATTTATGATAAAATTTGCTTTTGGCTGTGCGTGTGAACCAATGCTAATATTGTCAATTATTATTTTGAATAAATAATACAATGCAATGAGTAATTTGGCATATATTACAAGATGATAATATATATATAATGCTATTAGTCAGAAAAAGTTAATTAGTCTGTAACAAGTGTCTGAAGCTTGCAAGATAGCGATATAAGTAAGTAAAAACCCATGTCACCACTACTGACCGGTAATGTTTAACCACAATAGCCACTGAATCCTTCCCGAGTGCAATCATGGTTGATAGTAATAATACCCAGCATGTACACATTAAACTCAAGGAAAGTTGTTTATCTCGTGTGTTATATATTATGATGTGTCAAACTGGAACATGCATTTGCAAACATGATGAATCACTGACAAATTTAATCCTTATTCCGCATTGATAAATCATATATCTTATCATTATTACATTCGCATCCTTGAATTTTCCAAAAAACAGTTTGAGTGAGAGACAAAACAAACTCATTGTAAATTGCAATCATTGTATTTTGGATTTTTCCTGTTTCATTCATCATTCGAGAATTGCAAAGCCAACCAACAGACCTGAAACTGCCGTTTTTAGAAAAATTGATTTTAAGCCTGTGTAATTGACCCTTGATACAAAATGGTTAACTGTCCTAAATGCCAGAAGCCAGTATACTTCGGTAAGTTTTTATTATGTAACGCAAGGTTAAAGCTTTGGAGCTCAAAATTTATAACCCTGTTACTTTTCTAGCGGAGAAAAAAACTTCCATGGGAAAGGATTGGCATGGACCCTGTTTGAAATGTGAGCGATGCAATAAAACTCTAACGCCAGGAAGCCACGCTGTTCATGAGGATAAGCCTTATTGTAACACTCCGTGCTATTCTGCATTATTTGGACCAAAAGGTACAATAATAAATTCATAGTTCGCATGTTCTTTTTAAATACGTTCTGTTTCGACCCTATTGAGTAGACCGGAAATTCAACTCCCAAAATTAACTAAAATATACTATTCTTCATTCGTATTTCAGGTGTTGGAACTGGAGGCTCTAGTTATACATACTCTCAGAAATGATTGCACAGAGCAGATGTCAATAAGTAATTGATAGGCAAATGTAAACATTTATTCCAAAAAATTTAATAATTCGGTTTTTAAGGATTCTATGCTTAAATGAGGTGAAATAAAAGTCTGTATTTTGTGCCATGCATTCCTCTGTCATCTGCATATGCTGTGACATATATATTGGTTTTCGAGTCAAATAAAATTTACTTCTCTCTCTCTACATGTGACCACTGCGTCTTTCCTTTTGAATAAATCGGTAAAATACGATATATAGAACAAATCATTATTAATTTGTAAAAAAAATGAGTTTGGCGCACATATTCTTACCCTGAATTCTCTGAGAGTGTCGGAAATATGTCTGACATTTTCGGGCGATACAAAACGTCGTAGCTTGCTCTCAAACGTAGAGTGGTCATAAATCTTGTCTAACGCAAGCTTTGCCGTTAACCTGCATTATACAATAATTCAATTACAAGTATCCCCATTTTTGCTTAGCGTTTCTTAAAATCTCAAATACTTGCCTTGTTTGCAGCAGTCCTTCCTTAAGAAATCCTACAATCATGGGAATGATTCTAGGGGAAAACTCTTTGTTCATCAGTCTGCTTGTTGGTAGTTCATCCATGATGGCGTTTAATAGATATGCTGCAAACTCCCGAACATGAGGATTTTTATGTTTTGCTCCATGCAGCTCTAAAAAAGATACACTTTTTAGTGGATCTATGTTTTCCACTGCTGCTACTAGAGCGTCTTTGCATTCCTGTTGAATAAAACTGTTCGACATTGCTCCACAAAGGTCTAACAATCTGTAAAATATTTTCTCCCCTTCGATCTCCATACTCCTCTTTTGAGTCTGGAACATGCGCTTGAAGCAGATGCAGGCCATCCTAGCTAACTTAGTTCTTGGACTGCTTAGATGAGGTAGACCTGACCAGATAATCTTGTTCAAAATGTTCCTCACTCGGCTTGGATGAATTTCTGTGATACTGAATATTTGGGAAAACGCTTCATAGTTCTCTTCCCACTGATGTGACTTTAAATTCGCCAAGCAGTCAGCAAGAACTGAGTCAGCCATACCAGAAGTAACAGCACATGGTTGAATCTGTTGGGAAGCGGCACGAGCTCTGGGTGAAAGGCAATTGTGATTTGTTAGCTTTGAAGCGACTGTGGCGTCTCCTGCACCACCTCCTGAATCTACTTCATCATTCAAACGAGGGTTTGGCCTTTGTTCATGCATTATTCTACCTCCACCAGGTCGTCCTCCCGAAAATGAATCTCGCCTGTCATGAATGAATTCACAATTACCGGAATTTCGGTTTACAATTTTTAGGGGTTGAGATTTTATCTTGGGCTCAACACTTGGCAAGGTTGAAAAGGGTGTTTTGATGTTACGAGTCCCTTCAGAAGGTCCAGAAGGTGACCCATATCCAGAATCTTTCCGGTCTCCAGATTTCATGATTGGTTCTGAATAGGCTTGTCTTGGCTTTCTTGATCTGTTTGTTGAAGAGGCTAGTGGACTGCTCGTCGTATTTTCAACAAATGATGGCATGATACAATCCAGTTGCTGAACCCGGGGAGAAGGCAATGTCAACTTTTGTCTTTGTGTATGAGGACGTAAGGGAGGTGGACTGTACACCTCCGGAAGGTCAAATAGTCCCGTTCGCATACGGCCAGTAGTTTTGCAGCTTATTGACTTTTTCTCATAAAAATTGTTTTCGTGATCGGTTGAGGACGTTGGTCGAAAATCGTTCTGATAACCAGATGGTGTCATCCCAGAAGCTAATCCACATTCTGATTCGTTATGTGACATTGTGACAGTTCCTGGGCGTTTAATTTCAATAATTTCTGAGTTGCTTTCATGCAGTTCCGAGTCTCTGTTAGAATTAGAAATGCTGTTGACGCAATGGTGGTGAGGTCTTGACTCTCTCATCACAGCCTCATCTCTGTATGCAGTTGGGGGTGGTAAAAAAGTAAGTGGTCTGGGTTGGGCGACTGGGGCAATGGAAGATGGCATAATATAATTAGTATTTAACGGTGAGTAATGATTCCTATCGATTATTGGCATGAGTTGAGACTGGGAAACTAAAGCATCTCCTAAAACTTTAGCTTTCCACCAGTTTGGAATCACAGCAAACTCTGCTGTGGCAGGGTTACGACTGGGCACAAGATATTCTGTTGGCTCCATCGGAGGCGGAAGTCGTGTAATAGGTTCATTGGAATTAGCAATATTCTTAAAACCTCGAAAACAATTTTCAGTGTTAATTCGTTGGGTTGGATTGAGAATATCCCTGCTAAAGTTGTTATTATTATTATATCTGTAAGGATTTTCTTCTCCCAGCAATTCATCATGCCAAGACTTGTTACGATATTCTTCAAAACTCACACTTTTGGGGCTTCTGGACATTGGAGGTTAGAACTGAAAGGTGACAAGGAAAATTTAAAGAGAGACCTCAAACCCTTTTGAACTCCTGGCAAATCTAATAATTCAAAGTCTTACCTAACTTAAATCAAAAGAAGCTAATGGGCGATTCTGGTGCAAGTGCCAGGTTCCACATCAAGTCTGACACAGAGGATAACAAACGAAACTTCATGTCATGAGCCTATCGTATCGTTTTTACCTTTTTGTATTAAAATTAATTTTTTGTCATACACTATTTACATGTCATTTGTGTTAGATGTTCTCAAAATACCAGCATATTACTAGTGTATCGTAATTGATAGATAATCATAAACGTTAACCATTGATAACGCAAGGCTATCAAAGCCGAATCATAATAATAAATATTATTATGAAGAAAAATGGACATTTGTAACATACGGCAACTATGCCCATGCAATTGCCTTCATTTACAGTTAAACATTGATGAATGGAAGGATTATGATCTCCAATCAATCTCTTCACTGCAAAGCTTGTAGAAGAAGACGAAAACCGTAAACCTGATAAAAGTCTAGGAACGGATTTAAAATTATATTAAGATTTCTGTTCATAGGAACGAAAATAAAATTATTTCCGTTCGAGGGAAAACAAATTTTGATATTTCTGTCACTTTGAAATGACTCTGAAATGATGTAAAAGCATTTCCGTTCGTAGGATTGGAAATAAAATTGTTTCCGTTTAATTATTTCCTAATTTTAAGATTAGTAAGTTATTGAATTGAGGGTGTTGGTGTTGTTTAGAGGCACTGGGGCCTATGTAACATTTCATTATTTAACTAATTTGGTCTTTATGGAAACTTTTACAGCGGCAGCTAATAGTAGAATTTGATGATGTTTGATGATGATGTTGATGATGCGTTAGCGTAGTTCTTAAGTACTTCCTGCACACAACGTTTATATGTATTCCTAGACTAGCTTAAAGACTTATCTGTTAATTAAAAGTATTTGCAGCACGATGGACTTTAAATTGAGTCTTGAAAATGAGGTCGATGGTCTTGATTTAATCCTTAATAAACACCAGTATGTCTACAACGGCTATCAAGTAACGAAACATGATTATTGCAAGTTGATTACCTTACAACCAAAGTTAGTAATAACCTGCTGCTCCCTACTTTAGACCTGAGCTGTTCAGCAAAAGTGTTCATCAGGAGTTAACAGATCTACAAGGATCACTTCCACTAGTAAAGCGTATACATCATGGTTTAAGGCTTCCTCAAGATGATCTTATTCGAGAATATTTTTATAGTATCGTTTCCGACATAGCAGAGATTCAAAATTCAGTCAAAGATCTGTTACCAAATCTTCACAAAAGTCAGACATTCATCCAAAACCAAGTTTTCTCATACGCTCAGAATTATGCACCATACAGCAAACGACTCAAAACGTATCGTTCCACCGCCTTACATTCCAGTGACGGGGATAACAACTTTTTTTCTCGAACATTAGTCGCCCTTTTGGAAGTCGCCTTGCCTTTACCGAGTCGGAGGCGACGCAAAGAGGATGAAAAAGAAATACGTGAAACACTACAAGAATTTTATCACATTAATGGTATCAGCTTCAAATTATATAAGAAGCAGCTGGCGTCACGTTGTGGAGTTTTAGAACAGCGTCTTTCCAGTTTAAGACGGCAAATACGAAACCAAATCAATAATAATCGGGATGAAGCGCAAATGAATTTGATTGATGGTCTTGCATACCAGTTGGGTATCCGTCGTGAACGAATGAGTTATTGGAAACGTGATATTGACTTTCTCTTTCGACAAATCCGGGCTGTGAGACGGACGATAAGTCATTTACCGCAACATACTTGTTGGGAAGTAAGTAATAAAAATCTTGTGATCAAGTCGTTTCATCAAAGTTCAATTTTAGGACTTTATTTCATAATAATCTCCCTTTTATTAATTAATAGGCAATGTTTAACATGCTTAAAAGTCAAGACCAGCTCAACCGCTACTTATAATAATAATTATTTTTGTATCACAAAATCTTATTTGTCTTTAAAAAATAATGGTAATCAAAAACGATCTTAAAATTAGCTCAAAATTATCAAGTATTGTAAAAAATGATAACGAATCACAAATATATTAAAATTGGCTTGTTTTTTTTTCAAACCAAACTTTGAACAGGTTTTAAAATAGCATGCGCTCTCGAAAACAAATTATTTTTATCAATATATTGTACATTTCCATTTGCTAATAGGAATACTTATAGAGTATTGCTTCAAAAGAAACTTATCTATCCAGTAAACAGTTTATCAAGATAGAATTATCAGATCCTTGAGATGATCTTCCGGATCGTACTTCCAATCGGGTATCTCTGTGACCACAAGGTAGAAGTGAATTAACTCCTCCACTTGAAGATCTTCCACTGCTGCTTTGGTACGGTCTTGCATCACAGTTGTGAACATGGGTTAGGCATAGAATGACAATGAAAAGGGTGACTAAGGTATAGGAAGTTTTTGAAGATATCACACTTGATGAGGAGATAAAACTGGAAGTTTTCCCTACTGGCTTCCTTGGAATTGGCTGTGAAATATGGAAAGAAACCATGTCAAAGTCATGTAAATTACTAATTTAATGTAATGCTAACAGTAATTAACGAGGTTAGCAAAAGATGGTCAGGGTTTAGAGAGAGAATTTCTACTTACCATTGGATAGCTTGAGATGTCCATTGTGTTAGGAATTGACTAAACTTGGGATCGCTTATTGTGGTTAAATTATAACTTGATTGAAACGCAGCTAATCTGAGACTCCGAGTCCGCTGGTCGTTGCCGTCAAATTTAACGGTGAGCGTTGATTAGCTTATTGGATTCATTAAGGAAGTTTGCTCTAGAAAATACTCAGCTCATCACCAACTTTTTTTCATTCACAGAACGAATTGTAGTAGTGATAACGCAACTTCGTCTTTTGAACTGCATCTTCTGACGGCAATGGATACTCCAATTTATCTACTCTCATTAACCTAACGCAACGCAAGACGCGATTACTTAGAAAAGAGAAATGTGTCATTTGCTAGGTAAAACGTCAACCGTATGTAAAAAAAAAAGAGAGAATTGGAAAGGTAGTAGTAGGATTTACCAGTTTTTGTATTTGATAAGGTTTCAGCAGCATTCAATTATACTGTATTGTGTTGTATGCATGAATATAGGCATTCCTGTAAAATTATAGCATGCAAAAATAGGCTCATGAACATTTTCTGATCTGCAATATTTGTACTTTACTTTGCCATGAAAATGATTTTCATAGACAGAAAGTAGTCAGTTCCTTTTTTCTGCTTATAGTATAAAATATTTGAGTTCAGGTGGTGGAGTTCAGATTAGCAAGTACAACCCATTTAAGGGCGTATGGAGAATATTTCATTGTTATAATGATAAATTTCTACGAAAATTTTAGCTAAAATGTGGAATGCTGATGCTGATTGCACCTTGCAGCAGGAACAAGTAGGTATTTTACCAAGAATAGTACACAGAATCAAGTTTTGTAAAGGCTAAATGAGTAATGAGGTGTATATACATACATGCTAAAGACATTTGTCCCACGTTCCTATGTACTTTATACAAGGTAAAAAAATGTAATCAAATCGCATTCAAACTGTTGTTGATTGCTTTACTAAGCAAAGTGCGAGCTTTAGCTTCTAGCACACCAGCTGCGTCATACCAATGAGATGTGATCAGAAACTGCATAATGGGTAACAATTATTATTTGATTGTATTTATATTTCATTCATAAATTTTCATGTCTTCATATTATTAGGATCTGATAACATAAGGAATGCATGTTGCATATTGAAACGCTATATGCTACTGAGTAATTTAGTAATTGTCGTAAGTCGTGTTTCTTCATTGATTAATTATGATTACCTAAAAGCACCTACCTGTGTTTAAAAAAAAAGTGTTCTTTCAGGTAGTCTTTAGCCTTTTGCACATCATCTTTGCTTTGATATATTTTGATATGTTTTGGCATTTGTTCATAAACAATAACAAATGAGGTACGCATGTCCAATGCAATATGCAGTTTTATATCACTTATATTAGTGCGTACGCGTAATAAGTACTTGAAGCTTTAGACGGTTGCGCTGACTGCTGACAACTCGCTACAGTTTTTATGTCCTTCAGATAACCCAGTAAAGGTTTACAATGCATTTACTAAGTAAACAAAGGTTCGTTGCAACATGTTGGTCTATGATCTCTCTTTGGTTTGCCAAATCATAGACTCGTATTGATAAAATCATTGAAAAAGAACCGGTATTACAACCAGACACCGATACTTAAAACACACTTTTATATTCATGACACTGCATAAAACCGAAAGGGAACGACTGAAATGAGTACTTTGTAATGCGTCGTGTCAGTAGCAGGAAATCATAATTATACACAATTAATATATGCTCTACTCCTACATGGATGATTGATGGGATTGTAACATTCAGAGTAGAGGCCATTACGACGTGCAGGACAATAATAAGTCGATACAGACAATGATTGGCTTCGGGTACCAAAAAAATGGTATGATACCTACGGCCAACTTCATCATATAGTATGATGATAAGGTTCATTAATTGTTTCTTGAAAATGCGTGAATCACCACATTTCTTTCACTTCCAAATGTAGGTTCAAACGAATTTGTATTTTAAGTATTGTAACTGTTATTCAATAACTCATTTGGCTTTGCCAATTACTAAATTAACCCGCAGGATATTATGGGGATATGTCATTTACAGTAACTTTTAGTAGGATTTATTACATGATTTTGTTTATGGACAACGGAAATCTCACTTTATAAATAGTATTGTTTGGGAATTTACTTTTAAATCACCTTTACAATAATGACTTGTTCTACGGCTGCGGGATGACCTGTAATTAACATTAACATTCAATTGCCTTTAATCAACCAAACAATATTCTTGTATGCAATGAAAAATGAATGGAAGTACATAGAAGAAAACGTATTAATACATTTACCTCAAAAGTATCGGAAATGCCAGTGTAAGGCCTGAGTTTGTTGCCTAACACAGCAGAAGTAACTTCCGAGTGGCCGAATATTCTTACTCGGTATGTACCAAGAAGTTCTTCATCATTATTAGTAGGAACTTTCCAATACACTTCAGATTGGCGAAGGAAAGGATTCCAATAATATCTACATATAAATGACAAGTTAACGAATGCGGTACAATTCTAAAGCATGGTAGGAAACTTAATCTGACAACGTTATATTATCATTGGTAACAATTTGGTAATTTACGTAGTGTCCAAATCAGCATCAGTTCGCACAGTCTGCCAAGTGCCGTCCTCTTGTTGCTTTTCAATAATAAAGAAGCTGCCACCACGAAGTGAATTGTTTCTTGGTCTGCCTCCGACAAAGGTAGCCTTCATCTCTTGTCCATTAGTGACCCATCTTGCTGGTTGTGTAATAGGGGCACCAAATGGTCGTGAGTATAAACTATTATCTGGTTTTTCAGGAAGGTCTGATAAGCTGCTTATGAAATGGGGTGGTGCTGGACCTGCCTCCAATTCTATGTCCTAAAACGCAAGTTTAATAATTTCTCTACCAAATTGCCCACAACATATGTATGCATAATCTGTCAAAGTAATAATTATATTACATTAAGCAAAGCTGTTGCCATTTCTCCATAAAGTTTAACAAAAACAGGGAGAGTATTTGGCCCATAGATTGTTGCACCTCCTTCATACAACTGTAATGTATATTCTTCTGGTGTAGTAACGTAACTAATGTAATTGTTTGCCAATCCTGCCAAAACTACTTGATGTTCTGGTCCAAGTGCTGCTTCCACTGCTTTTCTCACTCGTCTTCCAGCCATCGTTGTAAAATCTCCAGGAAGAGCAACTAGGTCAACATTTCCTATTTGTAAAATTTGAATGGAAAATATGGAAGGAGCCCAGTCCCATGGGTCGGTCAATTCTCCGGTTGGAATTGCAATTTGTTTTGGGCTACAAACAATAATTAGTTAGTACTAATGTTACACAAGTTGTTCGTTAGCACATCATGGACAAACTATAGATAGTTAACTTACGATTGGCAATCCTTAAGTTCTCCACTCGCTTTAAAAAGTAAGTCATAAATGGGTGCAAGGGCGGGATTAGCGTTAAGAAAACTTAAACCTATCGCTGCCTTGCAAAGAGTTACATTCCTATCTTCTACGGTTATATATTGCTCCGTAGCGTTTACATACTGATGCACATATTTAATTGGTCCAGTTACAAGGGTTGCTGTATCAGCTTCGAATAATTCTTTTGCCTTGGTATACTGCTCCATTGCTTTCTCTCGAGTGTGTTCAATTCTAACTCTAACAGTTTGTTGGCCAAGCATTGGGTCAAAAGGAGTCACATCTCCTTGATTACTTGAACCAAACCCAGAAACAAACTTCGTCGCTCCCTGTTTCTTTACGTCAGTGTCGAAGAGTTGGGCTGCATACCCACGGTTATCGGAAGATACCAAAGGATTATAACCTCCATTAAAAGATATTGGTAGGACTGGCCACCAATTAAATTGCCCAATTGGTGTTTGGCCGTCATTGTCTACAAGCTTTAACATGATCATTTCTTGATCTGTGTTGGTTGGGTAATCGCCCACGTCTGGGTTCAGGTCGTAGGCTTCAGTTCTTCTGTTAGCATTTCTATCGAAAGTTCCCTTGCTCATATAGATTTTACCGTTGACTGCAGAGGTTTCTGCCATTTCAATACTTTCCACTACCCCATCAACAATTGCCCAAAAGTTTGCAGGTTTAAAGCCATAGCTTTCAAACTTGAGATAAGACTGGTATTGCATGTAGCCGGATGGACCGCTGTGCGTATGCGTTGCACTAATGAGTACATTTTTTTCTGTGAATTTATCGCCATGCTTTGCTTTTAATTTTTTGATAATCTTGGAATCAAAAAAAATAAAGTTTGTTAGACAAGATTTAATAGCTAATTTTGTAAAATTCCTGGTTTAATGTTACCTCCACTTTGAGTCCATGGTCAAACATTGCCAAATCACAAGTGACGTATACGACTGCAACATCCTTTGTTGTAAGCGATTCAACCAAGAAGGATCTTGCGTATAAACGGGTAAATATTCCTGATGACCTCAAAATTCTTGTGAGGTACCCACTCTGTTTATTATTAGATACTTTATAAGTTAGTAAGATGCATATAAAAGAGTTGATTAACTAAATTAGGCACACTTCAAAATTACCAGAACTCCTGTAGGCGGCCCAGTAATGTCTGCTATTCCCGTACCAATCCTGTATATTCCTTCTTCATCTTGGCCAGAAACATGAGCAAAGTTTGCCCAGATTACAGATATAGTAAGAATTAAAGAAACAAAAGATTTCCAGCTTAATAAATTCATGATTCTAGAAATTATGATTACAACTAAATAATTCTTTTTAAAAAACTGAAGCCTTTGCTGCCAACGTCTTTTGGTTTGGGTGGATGCTAACGTGTCAGCATATGAATGTAGCTTGCATAATGAATGATATGGTGATTGATGATCGTTGTTCCACTTGAGAGGTATCTGGAGAATATAAAGATCATGCCCTGATAGCAATGGAGCAATCAATAGATACGATATGATATGAGCTTGTCACGATTTGGATAAAGGTGACATCAAATCATTTATAGATTGAAGTTTGGCAATCATGACATTTGAGTGAATTGAGTCCTTCCTCCAAGAGTGCTGATATGCGATCAATGTCAAAGCAAGTTTCATATATGCCATTTAATATAGTTTACCTACAATCTACTATAAGTACTAATCGTAAGTATATTGAGCAGAAATTTATACTTTAAAAAATAGCAGGTAGATATGTATACGTATACTTTCGAAAGAATGTTATATTGGAAAATTAAACTTGAGTTTATAACAATATATTTTTATTAGCAGGAACAGTACAAACAGGTGTACAAGTCTTTTAATCACTAAGCCATTCTTGGAATCATATTCCAGTTCCAAATCATAAGGAGAATATATCATACTCACCGCAGAATTATGGTCCCCGCCACTCCCATTACATTTACATTGTTTCCTTATCACTCACTACACTTCTATCTTATTAACAGTTTTATACATTAACGGAACAAACTGCTAAATCAAGGTAAATTTATTTATTGCACTACTATTTGTACAAAACGGTATATACCGTTTTGGGAAGTACATCAAATACAGATACAATCATTCTATTCTAAGTTAGCCCCTATTTACTCATTGTATTTCTAATGCAGTAATCCACTTCATCATGCCTTGAGAGACGCTCATTAATATTAAATACAGCATTTTTACATTAGCTAATTATAAAACATCACAGTCAATAGTGGATAGTTTTGAATACGATATTGCCTAACCTTAATAAATTTGGGCATCACTTAACCAACATTAATAAGAAGAATATACGAATGAAAAATGGAATTAAGTTGAATTTTTGAGTGTCGAACCACGAATCTGATTGTTTTAAGCAAATACATTTTTAATTGATGTTGGTGATGTCCACATTTCAAGGTGACAATAAAAACTATCTTATCTTGAATTTGTAGTTTGTTGTTATGTTATCATGTTTCATTTCACTTTACAACACCGTACAAATTCATATCAATACACTTGCAAGCATTTGAGTGATCAATACAAAAAATGTGTTATCGAAAACACTAATTAACTTAATGCTACTTATTCATTGGTTCACACGGGAAAATAATACTTTCTGGATTCTTTAAGCTAGACATACAAAATGTATAATATTATTGGAAAGTTATTATCGGTTATTACACATCATGTTGGGCTGTCAACACGCATTTTTCATTTCAATTCAATGTCGCATGCCGTATTAACTTTGTGATATAATGTATATATTACTGGCAGCAGTATGAAAATATGTCTCCAGTGAAATGTGGGTACGCTGGAAGGAAATCAGGCTCTTTTCCCAATCCTCTGTCGAATAGCCATCCAGCAAGAATAATGCACTGGCCCCAGAAAACCACTCCAAGGAAAAAGGAGCCAATGTTTGTGTCATAAATTGTTTTATCGGTATTCACCCAAATGACGAGAGCCATGAGGGCCACAAATTGTGGGAAGATGAAGAATAGGCCAGCCATACTTTGAGCTATTTTACTAAAAAATGGCAAAACTGCAATGATAACCATGATTTCATGGATAAAGAAAATTCCGGCTGCTGATACGGCTGTGGCAATTGGAAGCTGGTGAGGGTCAGGGTAACACTGTCTGAGACTGACAATAACGATGGCGTATGTTGAAAACCACAACACTGGAAATGACAAAAATGTTGCTCATATTAATTTAAAGGGTCAGAGCCAAAGGGTGCAATAAAGCATTTGTCAGATTTATTGTTACTTTGTATTTCATATGTGTACCTTTATTGGCCCAAATGTAAACGTAGCGACAGGCTCGCTCCATTTTCTCACCGAATCTATCGCATCTCTTATGAGCATCATGGCGAACTCTTGAGAAAGTTATGTCCACAGAAAAAATGATAATTCCAATGAGCAAGGCGAAACCTACAATAAAGAAAATTTATTGTTTTGTAATCTTCTTTCTTTGCCAATACTATCGTAATAATAATCATAAGGTTGACATTTGAAGGCGAGATTTGAAAAGTCAAGTGTACTAAACTAGTAGCACAACTTTTTCTTACCTGGAATGGACGGAAATTCTACATAGTGTTCCAACAAAATGCACATTTGAAGGACACATTGAGGGAAGGCAAGAGTAAGGCTTCCCACCATGAAAACTGATAATGTATTACTCCACGGACGGACGTACATGCGACTCCTTGATTCTTTCAGTGCAAACACACAATTGCAAAGCGCACTATAAAATATAGTAACAATATTAATGTGATAATTAACGTCTGCGAAGAAATTCCAGTCTTTTTCATTCATACGCCTACGCGTACGAAAATATGCTAATAATATTTTCCTTACAGAATGATGGGAAGGGCGAATGGAATGGCACAAAGCAATGAGATGAATTTGCTGCTTTCCCATATTTTGCGAATGGGTGATGTTCTAAAAAATAACGAAAATTAAATATGATTTTTTTTTGTAATTTGCACAAAAATGACACTTTTTGAGTCATGCGACTTAATTTGCACGATTTCATATAATGTTATTATACCTTGATATAAAGTATACTAGGTGAGTACAAAATCCGCTAATGAATAAGACAATGGTCATGATGTAAGCTGCAGTATAGTTTCCACTCCAGTAATACCAGTACATAACGGCTAAACTCCATAACGGTCTTAGAGCTTCAAACATCAAGGCAATCAAAGCTGTGTACACTTTTTCATCTTCTGGAATATGTTCTAAATCAACTTCTTTGTCGACATCTCCTGTATCCACGCTGTTTGTTTGTGATGAGGTGGAAGTAAACTCGAGAGCGGTGTAGTCTGTTGCTTTCTTTACTTTGCCTGTTTTCGAATGTAACGATTTGCCCTTGGCAGTGGTTGCAACTTCTTCATCCGTTTGACTAATTACTAAAGTAGAAAAAGATCTCTTGTGACATTTATTCAACAATGCTTACGTTGTTGTTTAGTTAAAAATATGACTTATCGTTTTCATAAACTTACTGGGATTTGCGGATGTAAATGTTGCTTCTAGAGGAGATTTTCCCTTCTTGATTATCTCAGCTTTTGATGTACCTAAAAAAGCATTAAAAAATCATTTCACAACCTCACCAACGCCTGGTTCTCAGACATTAACGTTATCGGATTACATTGAGAAAATATGTTGACGGCTTTATTTGCATACCTTGCTCATCACTTAGATGCTGTGACGCTGTCTCTTCGTCTTCTGGTACTGTCCACATTTTTGTCTGTCAAACAAAGAAAAATATGCGTCATTGGAATAGAATGGAATGCGTCACAAAGGAAGAACACCATTTTGTACTAATATCTTTTGTTAAATATAGTTTGGTAATATTATTTACCTGATCTGCGGAAACAGTGTAAAGGGTTATTGGGGGCTGCTTCTGCAATAAAAATACATTTAATTAAAAAACTAATAATAACAAAACCAGATAGCATTACAAGATATTTTTACTAGATTCAATTTCAAGTTCAACCAATACTGATGTCGAAACGTGTAGGACACACACTCATTGACATATGAAAAGTGCTGTCGGATTTAAATTCACATGCATTATACAGGCAACAATTCGTCTGTAGCTGTTAGCACATGTGGCAAAAAATAGCAACTACTATAATATCTCTTTGTGTACGTTCAAAAAAATTTACCATACTAGCCAATCAGATAAGATCTAATCAACCAAAATGAGTTGTTTCTCCCAATTCAGAGGATTATATTAAGGTAACGAAATAATAATTAAAACTCGCTGCAAAGTTAAAATTAAGCTATCCACCTGTGGCTGGGATGATGCACCATCTTAAATCAATTAAAACTATACAAGACTATATGGCATAATGAATGGTACATACATAAAGATTGGTAGTAGCAAGAAACAGCGCAGAAGTTTTTAGAACTCTTGATTTGGTAAACACCTTGAGCTTGAACCTCTTCTGTTTTTGTACTGAATCTTATTCAATAACCAAACATTGCATCGCGCACAACCAATATCATCGCCAGAAACGAGTTTTGGAGATAAAAATCTGTTTGTTTTTACTAGCATAAGGATAAGTACGGCAACTTTTCCTACTCATCTTTTTTAAACTCAAGATGAGGATTTAGTTAAGATTTTATAAAAACAAACGAGGAAGTCCTGTTAGGTTTTTTGCTTGTCAAGCATATTGCACCGATGTCTGACAAAAGGAAAACTTCCTTATTTTTCTTCTTCAGAGCAAAAATAACGTGTCGTATGTGTGCTTTATTATTGGATCGTCTCCAACTGTGCTTGACTGACTGCTTAGAATTTTAAGAGATGTGAAATTTTTTAAAGTATCGTATCATGCGTTCGAATGCACTAGTAGCCTATAAAAGACGTAATCAATAGAACACTCTTTGTAATATTTATTATTTTTTTCGAGCTGGGGCATTCTAAAAATGAACAAAATGCACTACTTGTTCTCTGACAATGTCAGCATTAAATTATTCGTTTATCTGGTGCATCTGTGATGTGATAAGTTTCCCCTATTCCATTCCATATAATTTAAAAAACTAACCGGTTCGGTATAAGATAAGCATGGGGCTGTTATACATATAAAGCTGGAAACCTTGAAAATAATTGAATCAAAGTCATAAGTAAAGTAAAGATTTACGATTCGACCTATACGCTTACTCGTGGCAGACAAAATGTTGAGGGCGATGATTATTTCACACGTTAAATCTCCGAGTTTTTAAGACTTTGGGCGTTCCAATGTTAGATTTTGCTTAATGGAATCAGACAAGTCTTTCTTTGTTTCTGAGATCAAGATATTATAACACTCGCACTCATCGCCAGTATTTTTTTGCTAGTCAGTCAGAATTTTCGGGGTACTACAAAACTACAATACAAAGATATATGCATTGGTCGATGTCTAAACTTTCCACTACAAACACAAACTGTTGTCTCACTTTATATCAAAATTTCATACTATGAAAGCGAAGCGGTTTACATGTATGAATCAAAGTTGCACAAATAAAACCAGCATCCCGATAAGGCTATATTATACGCAATCCAATTTTGGTATCTAGAATTGGCATTTGTTGAACTGAATATCTTAACACACAACAATGGTTGATGTTTAAAGCGTCTTTGTATATGAACGTAGCTGCGATTGCTTTGTCTTCTGTAGAAGAATCTCTCTTCAACAACTCATCAGCACCACGCTCTCCATGCAACTGCCTGATTCTGATTTCTTTAAACTTCATTCACTCTGAGATCACTTTATTATTAATGCCTATACTAGATGAGGTAGTACAGAGAGATTTGATATGCGACCGCTTTTTATATTTTGTTATGAATCAACTTTAAAATGGTTTTTGCAAAGGTGTACTAAACTCTTTATATGCATTAAGTTGTCCATGTCAGGAAAAAGTTGAATGGTACATAATGCATTGTACATCATCAAATACTAGAGTACGTAAAGCGTATGTATCCGTACGGCGGATTCTCATGTTGTTGCTATTAGTAAAGATTATATTCACCACTTGAACAGAATTGGGTTTGTAGCTATGGGGTTAAGGTTGCGGTCATGCGTCATTCGTCACGGCTTCGAATCCTGGCTGGAATTTTTTTGCAAAAAATTAAAGCATCCACTAGCATTGGTTTTTGCTTGCATGCATGTTTATACCTTCTCCTTACAATGATGTCATCGTTTTATCGACAAATTCTTCATAGGAATTCGAAACGAACCACTACTATTAAGCAACCAACAAATTCTTCCTAAAAAAGGAGTTCGTTCGAAACGAACAACTACTATTCATAAGGCAACCAACAAATTCTTCCGAAGAAAGGAGTTCGTTCGCATCGAACAACTACTGCTCATAAGGGCAATCAACAAATTCTTCATAAGAAATGTGTTCGTTCGCATCGAGCAACTACTATTCTATTACTAAAAGGAGGTACCATGCCTATTTCTCACGCATACTCTGCCCTACCAAAACGCAACCGAAAATTCCAGAAGAGACAACCCATAAATCCACCACACGCCATGCACATACAATATATAATTGAATGGACCTATTTTTGCATTAAAAAGATAAATTTATGCATTAATTATCCTAATGCTTACATCCCGATGCTCCTAATGCCTAAACTACATTAACTGAAGATTTTTTTACTTCTCCCTACAACGAGCAAGACCAAAAGCCAGATTTATGCGTACACTATTTGTTTAGATTAAAAAGTAATTAGTAATGAACATAACAGGATTTTTGAAGTTCAGTCAAACCGCTTTAATTCTTTATAACGTTTTAAAAAAGGAACAACAAATGACTAAAAATATTTTAAAACGTATCATATCACAATCCCGAATTATAAAGCCTCTTCTTCATCATCAGGGTCCCGAAGATCATCCTCGGTGACACCAACCAAAGCAACAAAAGACCTAAAATGAGAAAAGTATTAATTATGGCGTGCAAACAAAATATTTTTCGTCTAATAAATAACCGTAGTATTTATGTGCTCACTCCTGAGATATGGGGACAGCAGCGTTCTGACCACTCAATGAAGTGTCGGACTGGATACTCCCATCCGAAGCAGATGGAATACAACATCCAGCAGAAGATGTACTCTGCCCTTTCGCGTTTACTCCTCCACCCTTTTCACTTGAAGTATCAATGTCCATGAACTGATCCCTCTGCTTCTTCAAAATCTCCACTTCCATTTTCAGACGCTTATTAGACTCCCGTTCCTCTCTAAGCGCCCGTTCGTTAGATTCGTTTCGTCGAGTCAGTCCTTCTTCATTAGCGTTTCTGCAAACTTGACAATACAAGAATGTACCTACAAAAAAACGAAATTTATTTTTACTAACTTATATATATACGGCACAGCATAATAAAGTTTTTATGATTTAAGTCTTTACGGTGAACGAAGGAATCGCAAACTGGACAGCGCCCCATCCCCGTGTTATTGCGTTGAATCCAGGTGCCCCCACGAAGCGGTAGCGCACGTTTACAACCTGGATGAGGACAGTTCACTAAAAATGAAAAACATAAATCATAGCAAAGAATGAACCGAAATTAAATAGTGGCTTTTTAATATAATGTACATCATCAATATAAATTGTATTATTACCACTCTTTTGTTGATTTTGACGAGCAATCAACCCTCCACAATAGACGCACCAACGGTCGTGCTTGCCTATAAAAATAGGCAAGTGGTTAGACGCACCTCCTCCAGTTCCCCGAATTGGATTCATTTCAAGATCAGTATTTTAAACTTCCGATAAGATAAATCAGCAAGTTTACAAATGGAATATTAACAAAAACACGCCTGTCACAAAACTTCTCAGCAAACAAAATTTAGTGAGTTGAGCACAGAACAAATAGACTGATCTGAATGATGTGAGTGAGTAGGATCAAGCTCACTTTCTTCTTTTAAGTTTAAGTAAGCGTGTAGTTTTCTCGGGGTCAATGTCCCTCGACGAGATTGGTGAAAGGAAGGCTTTTTTCCTGGCGATAGGCCATGATTGGTGGAGATACCACTTATTGATGTTCCTTCACATAATCGTCAAGCTCAGAAGCAAGCAATAATTTTATGAATGCGTAATAGATGAAGTCAATCCATAAAAACGCAAGGAACATTTCATAAGGCAACCGACAAAATCTTCAACGTATTCGTTCGCATCGAACAACTACTACTAATAAGAGCAACCAACAAATTCTTCATAAGAAATGTATTCGTTCGCATCGAACAACTAAGCCAACCAACAAATTCTTCATAAGAAATGTGTTTGTACGCATCGAACAACTACTACTTCCTTTATTCCGGTCACTTGCGGCAGTGCCGTTGCTTCTCCACTGAAAGATATTTTCTTGACCGGGAACTTGCTGGCAATTTAAATATGCAGTCACAGATTTTTTACTTTATATCAACAAAACAATTTTGTCATTCATCTTTTTGCGTGCGTGGAATTGTTATTTAAAAACTTTCAACGATCATAATCGCGTGAATATTGTCGTGGATAAACTGTTAACAGTGTTAAAACAAGGTAAGGTAAATTAATAATTAAATTATAGCAATTGGCATAACAGTGGAAATAAAAATATCAAGATTTTTTTCAGTAAACCAGGTGCCTTTTGGGTGACGGAAAAGTGTTCTTTTAAGAACAATTAGCGAGTGAGATCAGCGGAGAAAGAAGGTAAGATATATTTGCGATGTTTTACAATTAGCAATATTCGCATAATATATTGTAAAGTAACTGTTGTGGTTAATGTTTTCAGTAAACTAGGGGCTTTGGGGTGACATATTATTAGAACAATTAGCGAGTGAAATCAACTGAACAAACTTACCAAGAATTCAACCAAACCAACTTTGTGGCGTTTTTGGTGAAACTTGCAGCAACTGCCAACAAATTTACCCAGAATTAAAATCAACCAACTTTGTAGCGTTTTTGGGAGAACCTTGCAGTAACTGCCAAAAAAGGTAAAAAATTGTGTTTACTTCAATATATTACCCTTTGCCATAGCTTTATATGAAAACATTAAAAATATTTACTTTGGATTATTTTTGCAGATTTCGAAACTTGAGCTGTGTAAAAAAGGGTGGTCTACTAAGTAAGGGTTAAATTATGCATAAACATGTATATGAATGATCACGTCTAAGATTTTTTAAAATATTTTTCAGATCCAACCCCAGTACACAATACACAGCTACAGAATCGTGTGTACGAAAAAAGTACATACGCCCACACTCTGCTTTCGAGCATTTCATTCGTGGACAAAGCCACACATTCGTTGTGTTGGTTCCTTCGGGAAAAAATCTACACATTCGTTGTGTTGATTCCTTCGGGAAAAATCTTCACATTCGTTGTGTTGATTCCTTCGGGAAAAAATCGTCACATTCATTGTGTTGGTTCCTTTGGGAAATATTTCACATTCATTGTGTTGATTCATGTTTTGAATAAAAAGCTTATCTGAGCCTAATCATTTATCATTCTGCATTTAATCTAAATTCTGAACACGAAAAATGGAAAATTTTGGACAGACCGGTGAGCAAAAAGGTAATCGACTTGATGAGACGCCTGAACAGAAAAGGGCAAGACTTGATAAGGACAATGAGAATCGACGAAATAAGAGACAAAATGAAACTTCTGAGCAAAAAGAGCAACGGCTTGAAAAAGATAGAAAGCGCCGTAAACTGCTTAAAGAAAGAAAAGCCACGGAACAAACCGGCGACGAAGCACAGGACGATAATAACGCACGGTTGGCAAAAGATGCAGAACGAAAAAGAATTTCAATAGAAAATGAATCCGTAGAAGCAAATAGATCACGCCTTGATAAAAATGCTGAGCGGCAACGTATATTGCGCCAAGATGAATCCGCTCAAGAAAGAAATGCAAGACTTGCGCAAAGAGCAGCTATATCGGGCTTACTAACATCCAGAAAAAATGAAATTTTTATGCAATTAGCATTAAACGCTGAAATTGATGAAGCTTCGGTTCCAGAAAGTTATTTAGGTGCTTTAAGCGTAAAATGCTCTCAGTGTTTTTCACTGAACTTCTCAGGTGAAATTACGGCTTCAAATAAAACTGAATTTACAAGATGTTGTCAAAAAGGGCAAGTGAAACTTGATCCATACAAGCCTTACCCTGAATATCTTGAAAAGCTAATGAAACGCGAGGTACCAGAAAGTACTAATTTTATGAACTGCATTAGATCGTACAATAGTTCATTTGCTTTTGCTTCAACTGGAGCTAATGTAAAGCCTCCACCTGGAAGTGGAACTTACTGCTTCAGAGTTTGTGGACAAATAACACATCGTACTGGGGCTTTGCATCCTGATAACGATGATGTGAGAAAATTTTCCCAGATTTATATTCTTGATCCCGAAGAAGCAATATACCAAAGAATGTCTTTGCCTGAAAATAAAGATTGTACTCAATTGTTGATGAGAAAGATTGCTGAAATTATTGACCTTAATCCATTTGCAAAATCAATGAAAATGCTACATGAAGTTGAAGAAGAAGCAAAACAACAAGCCGAAATAAACGGAATACCACTAACTGAGGTAAAATTGGCTATACTACACGATAGATCTAAGGATCAAAGAAGGTACAATATTCAAGCTGTAAATGAAGTGGCTGTAGTTTTCCAAAGCAGAGACGGCGAACCTCCATTTGAAAGAGATATAATTATGCATCTGAGAAATGATTCAACCAATAAGTTCAAAACCCAGAGAATAAACATTCTGAGTCCCAACTTGGACCCACTTACATATCCGTTACTTTTTCCGAATGGTGATTTTGGTTGGAGTACTGATCTTCCAAGAATAGATAAAAAGTCAACCAATGATCAAGAAAAAGAGGAAGAAGAGGAATTACCCGAACGGACTGCAATAAAGTCCCGTAAAACCATAAGCATGCGTGAGTATTTTTCATACAGATTATCTGTTCGACCGGAATTTAATCCTCTTTTGAACGCTGGAAAATTAACTCAGCAATACATTGTTGATGCATACGTAAGAGCTGAAGCAAATGACCTTAATTTTATTCGCACTCATCAACCACAACTTCGAGCTGATAAATACAGTAGCTTGGTAGACCACATAAACAATGATGCTATTGGAAACAATGACAAACCAGGAACAGCAATAATTTTACCATCAAGCTTCCAAGGAAGTCCAAGAAATATGCAACAGCATTATCAGGATGCAATGGCTATTGTTACCAAATATGGTAAACCAGACCTTTTCGTTACAATGACATGCAATCCAAAGTGGAAGGAAATAGTAGAAAATCTTGAGCCGTGGCAGAAAGCGGAGCATAGGCCTGATTTAGTAGCAAGGGTTTTTAACTTAAAATTAAAGCAAGTATTAGACGATATAAAGTCTAAGAACAAGTCTCTATTTGGAGAAGTTTTGGCAATTATACACGTGATCGAGTTTCAAAAGAGAGGACTTCCACACGCTCACATATTAATTATTTTGGCGAAAGACCACAAATTAACTTCAGTGGAAGATATTGATCGTGTTGTGAAAGCTGAAATTCCAGATAAGGATAAGTCACCGAGATTGTTTGAAATTGTAACAAAAAATATGATACACACTCCGTGTGGCAAGAAAGGTCCTAATAGCCCATGCATGGTGGATGGAAAGTGTTCGAAATCGTTTCCTAAGCAATTCCAAGATACTACATTGGGAAATATCGATGGATATCCACAATATAAACGCAGAAAAGGTACAACTGCTGCTGATTCTAGAGGCAATAAGGTTGACAATAGTTGGGTAGTCCCTTACAACCCTTATCTTAGTCTTAAATACAATTGCCATATAAATGTTGAGATTTGTGCTTCCATTAAATCCGTAAAGTACTTATTTAAGTATGTTTATAAGGGACATGATTGTGCAAATGTGCAAGTGAAGGAAAGCAATATCGCAGATTCTGCAAATTCTGAAAAACTAAGAGATGAATCTAAGGAATATGTAGACTCAAGATACGTAAGTTCACCTGAAGCAATATGGAGGCTATTCTCTTTTAGAATGCATGAACAATCTCATACCATATATCGACTTCCTGTACACCTTCAAGATGAACAAACAATTTGTTTTCAGGCAGGAAATGAAAATGCTGCAGTTGAACGTGCAGAGTCAAAATATACTAAATTGACTGCTTGGTTTGAATTAAATAAAATTGATCCAAGTGCACGTGAGTATAAATATTGGGAGATACCCATCCACTACACATGGAATGCTAAGGATACAAAATGGAACAAGCGTAAAAGAGGTGGCGATAAAGTCATTGGCAGAATGTATACTGTTAGTTTAAAAGATCAAGAAAGATATTTTCTTAGACTTCTTTTGTCACATGAAAAGGGAGCAACTTCGTTTGCAGATTTACGAACAATTCACAGTGATAATGAAACTATTATTATGCCTACATACAATGAAGCTGCTAAAGAAAAAGGTTACTTTTTAGATGAAACCATTTGGCAAAGCACAATTGATGATGCGAAAACTTACGCTATGCCATATCAATTGAGACAATTATTTGCATACATTTGTGCAATGGGTCCTCCTTCAGATAAATTAAAACTTTGGAATGACAACAAAGAAGATATGATTGAAGATTTTTGCTACAAAATACATGAAAAGCAAGGAGATTGTCGCAATTGTGAATTATACGCTCTACACGATCTTAAAGAAACTCTGGAATTGCTAAGATGCACCTTGACATCATTCAATCTTCCATGTCCAAGTCAACTTGACAGTTTACCAGACTTAAATTTACAACACTTTGACCCAGAAGATGAAATGTTAGTTGCACAAGAAATGATTCAATCTTTAAACGATGGACAAAAAATTGCGTTCGATATCATTATTGATGCAACCAATGATACTACATTGAGATCAAAGTGTTTATTTTTGGATGGTCCTGGAGGAAGTGGGAAAACGTATTTATACACTGCCCTTTTGCATTACTTTCGTGGAAGAAATGAATTGTGTTTACCATCTGCTTCAACTGGGATTGCAGCTAATCTCTTGATTGGAGGAAGAACTTATCATTCTTTGTTTGCATTGCCAATCCCAATAAATGAAACCTCAACTTCCAGATTAGGAATGAGAACTGCAGATGCAAATAATATAAGGCAGTCAAAACTACTGATAGTTGACGAATGTACGATGGCATCAAGTCATGTTTTGGACTGTATTGATCGTCTTTTGCAATCAATTATGGACAATAAGATTCCGTTTGGAGGAAAAACTTTGCTACTTGGAGGTGATTTCCGACAGTGTTTGACAATTGTACCTCATGCAATGCGCCCAGCTATAGTAGAATCGTGTTTAATAAAAAGCACCCTTTGGAATCATTTTCAAAAGCTTAGCCTAACAGCTAACATGAGATCTGTAGATCCATCGTATAGTGAATGGCTTTTGAAATTAGGAAGTGGACTTTTACAAAATGAATATGAATTAGGAGAAGACGTGATAGAAATTCCACAGGAATATCTGTGTCAAGATTCATTGATTAAAGAAATATTTGGTGAACAAATTTCATTAGACAACATTGACTTATTTACTAATAGAGCCATATTATGCCCCAAAAATGTTGACGTTGATAAAATCAATGAGGAAATTATTAACATTATTGACGGTGAAAGTCGTACATATTTTAGTGATGATAAAGTTGTAACTGATGATGACGATGAAAGAGCTAATTTCTCAATAGAGTTTCTAAACACTCTTAATCTTTCTGGAATGCCTGCTCATAAATTGACTTTAAAAGTTGGTACTATAGTAATGCTTTTGCGAAATCTGAACACTAAGAAAGGTCTTTGCAATGGTACAAGATTAGTAGTTCGAAGCATGATGAACAACGTGATTGAAGCTGAGGTATTGACTGGATCCGGTAAAGGACAAATAGTTTTAATTCCACGCATTGACTTGACAAATTCTGATAATACAATACCTTTTACGATGAGACGCAGGCAGTTTCCGATTAAACCCTCATTTGCAATGACCATTAATAAGTCGCAGGGTCAAACGTTAGATAAAGTTGGAATCCATCTTTCTGAGCCCGTTTTTGGACACGGACAATTATACGTTGCATTTTCTCGAGTTAGACGTGGAATTGATGTTAAGGTCAAAGTCTATGACACTGCAGAACAGGGAAAACTGCTTGAAGGACGTGATAATGTATTCACCAAAAATGTCGTTTATAGGGAAGTCTTTAACAATTGACGACTTAACGCAAGCGGTATCCTTTTAGTATAATAACGTGTATTGAACTTGGGAATGGTAGTTTCATTGTAATGCACATCACATATCAAGTTTCATTTACTTTCATTTTTAGATTTACCAGTATAGCTTACGTTGGAAGGTTTAACAACTACAAATTCTTTATAACAAACGTGGTCGTTCGCACCGAGCAACTACAAATTCTTCATAACAAACGTGGTCGTTCGCACCGAACAACTACTATTCTTCATAACAAACGTGGTCGTTCGCACCGAACAACTACTATTCTTCATAACAAACGTGGTCGTTCGCACCGAACAACTACAAATTCTTCATAACAAATGTGGTCGTTCGCACCGAACAACTACTACCAATAACGACTTTCAATTCAATTGGGGTCTACCCACAACCTTTGCCATGAGTAATAAGTTAATTTTACATTTTAATTGAGGTATGAGACCGTGTGTTATTATTCACGCTGATTATATTATATTATTTATATTATGCTGATTGCTTGGAGGTGGTGGACTAAATTATTTATATTATGTTGATTGCTGGGAGGTGGAGGATAGTTATATGCGATAGTTAATTGTTAATTGGATAGTTAATTGTCGGTGCGATGTCAAACGTTGGTTTTGGGAGAATAATTAAATGTAGGAAGTGGTGGATCATTAAATTGTTTTTGGTGTATTAAGAAATGTTAACTGGGGAAATATTTAAACTTCGATTCTGTTTATCGGGGACTAGGAAAGGGTTTAATCGTTCGAGTGTTGGTTTTGGGGTCCTCCCATAGGGAGGACGGGCCTAACTTGTCCCAATATATACCGTACGTACGTGGATTTGTTATGGACATGCCTTTTATGATATTTCCAGTTTCTTACACGCTGTAACCATGTGTCTCTGGTGGTTATTGCTTTTTTCCACTTCGAGTTAAAAAGGCATTGACTGGTAACTTACCGTTACCGGGTCGCCGTTGCCAAAGGCAAAATTAGGAGAATGGTATGGATTCACCCCCCTTTCCCAAACCCAATTTCCCAATTTTGACGATGTTACTCTCAAAATTTCGAAATGGTTCTAAAGACAAATCATATCGTATTGACGAGACGATTCGAATGGTACCATCCGCTTCCCGATGGTCCAACTCCTTCCATGAGAAACATGAAAATCGACAGCAAAAAAATCATGCTCCGTTGCATTTGCGGCTTCACCACGCAAAAGCTATTTATTTTTTTGCAGATTTCATCTTAAATAACGATGACCCATATTATAACGATCCGATTGATGCTTCTTGCGTCTTTCTGCGTTCAGTATTTTTTGTTAAAAACGAGAAACCAGTTAAGCAAAAATAATGACGGAGCTAAGGATCGATCCCGTGCAAAAAGGGAGCATTTTCATCACTCTACGTTCATCGCCATAAGGACAAATATGTGTTACAGGCGCTATAAACTTAATCTATACTGAAATATTTTCACAAAAATTCGAAATCTCATATATATACGGTATTCATTTTTTCATGCGTAATGTATACCGTGTAGCATATCATTTGACAGCTAATCAAAAGAGAACTTCAATGGTACTGTGCGCACTTACCTTGGATGTTATTGTTAGGGTCAAAAGTCACGATGACCGGATGACCTTTCAGTTTTAATTTTAAGCCCTGAATTTTTAGTTCGTTAAACTTCTGAGTAACTAGGTTTTAATCAGTAACTATATTTTAATCAGACAAGGTCAAAGACGA
Source organism: Orchesella flavescens (assembly GCA_964034955.1). Lineage (NCBI taxonomy): Eukaryota > Metazoa > Arthropoda > Collembola > Entomobryomorpha > Orchesellidae > Orchesella > Orchesella flavescens. The sequence continues at coordinate 31,453,537 of OZ035954.1, read as the reverse complement.
TAACTATTAATCTTTAACACTTAAAACAATCAAATAAACAAATTTTAGAAAAAAAGAACCACTTCGAGATTAGTTCACTCAAAAGAATTAAATAAGTTTCTGGAGGATTTACATGATCGCCTTTATGAAAATTAGATAATTGCACACATTCACTTAAACTCTTTTATGATCTTGACCTTTACACTAGGTTAAGCTTAAGAAATATAAATTTGCAAATGTCAATCTCACAAACAAAAAACATTTCCTCGACAAACTCGAAGAGTGCCTAAAAATCAAAAGTATAACGACACGTTAATAACGTGATTTAAAACCCTGTTGTCAAATTCTGATTAGTTTCCAGCCGTTTTACTTAACACAGAACAATGGCACACGCGATTGTAAAAATGAATAGACTTTAACAATTCATGTGGGGATTAAAGTTAGTGCAAAGGTTTAACGTATTGAAGTAGAATCCAAACTAAAAATTCTTTGATGGTCTTGGACTGATTGGCCTTTAATAAAATGGTGTTTCATTAAGTATTCTTAGAACCTTTATTATCTGTACTTAGGCACTCTTCGAGTTTGTTGAGGAAATGTTTTTTTTTGTGAGATTGACATTTGCAAATTTATATTTCTTAAGCTTAACCTAGTGTAAAGGTCAAGATCATAAAAGAGTTTAAGTGAATGTGTGCAATTATCTAATTTTCATAAAGGCGATCATGTAAATCCTCCAGAAACTTATTTAATTCTTTTGAGTGAACTAATCTCGAAGTGGTTCTTTTTTTCTAAAATTTGTTTATCCCAAGTTTTATTCGTGATAGTTGCAGAACCTACATTTGCAAAAATTGAAACTAAATATTAATAATAAAAAAAATGTACAATGAACAAAATGTTCTTGAATTGCACGCAAAACTTGGTGTCGTTGTAAGTTGGCTTTGACTCAAACGAAGCTTATTCTTTGAGCAAATTAATAGTCTTATCTATCTTCCACTTACGTGCTAGTTACCGCATCACCATCATCATCATGCTTACACAAGCATTTATCGTTGATCATGGGAGTTGGATAATTTTATTGTTTCGGTTCCCCCTGTTTTCTCAGTAAGTAAAGTAGGTAATGATAATGTGGTATGTAGTGTTATCAAATAATAACAATTTTAATTGATGTAGTTACACAGTAGTATATTTAGAGAATGACCTTGATCACAATTTTGGTGCGAAACGCTATCAACACTGGCCATTGACCATTAGATTGTCCATTACAATAACATCAAAACACGTTTTATCCCATCTTTGTGCGTTTCATTCACGAGAGAAACAATCTATATCTATACACTTTGTTATGTGCACAGCACACATAAACAAATACTTCGATTTGCATCTCCTCATCTGTAGTGTTATCAATTTATTTGATATAATTGTACTTTAATTTTCCTCATTATTTAACACTGCACTACAAATAATTATTAAACTAGTTTAACACAAAGAAAAATGGCCCAGAGCAGTCTAAAATACTACTTCACTGTTTTTTGCATTTTTAACATTCTGTTGGCACAATGAGCTATAACTTGGAACAGGGAAAATAACTGATCATCCTTAGCATATCGTAAAACTTTTTTGTAAAAAAATAAGATAAAAGTCCCAGGGATTCAAATGGTTTTAGCTGAACCAGTTTTCGTCTCATATGCATGTGTTATGTCTATGCCATTGCATTGGTTGAAGTCGTTAAAGAGATGAGAGTCGTCATTCGCTTTTGCTGTCATATTACTGACGCACAACGGAACACAATTACAACAATAAATATAATTTTCAAGAGTCCCATTCCAATATCCTTTAGCATTGCCATCTTAAAAATCTATGCAACTCCTCACTTTCAGATAGAGGTATAAAACAGATAAATTAAAATACATCACATGCCCAGTTCCCACTTCTGTTTACGCAAATCCTTCATTCAAGTCACAAGTAGTATTGGATCAAAAATATATATTACGAAAAATAAAAAAGTTCCCATCAAACTGGTTATATCCTTTTCCAGTAGTGTTTAATCGGATCAAAAATTGCTACCTTTCTTTCTTTGTTTCAAGATTATACTTGGTAAAGAATCTAAGGTTGTAGCGTTCCGTTCCAATTATCTGTACAATGTACACTCCTCTTCCTTCAGTGGAGTAGGAGTTGCCATCAAAATTATCAATTTTTTCATCATGAATCATGCAAAGAAATGGACGGCAAAGCTTTCATCAAAAGCCAAAGGTAAATTAATTAAAGTGCCTACTGACATAGAAGTGAATATCGATCATGATGCAAAGTTTCTGAAACGGTGATATTTGATAAACCTTATATACATATACATATTAAAGGGTAAAAACTTTTTTCTACCTATTCACTGAACTGGCTAAACTCTGTTATACTATTATAATATTTACTCCGCTAGTTTTCAGACGTCGTAGTACCTACTATATTACAATATAGTTGATAGTGTACAGACATAATGTCTTTTTCATACCAACCTCGTCAAAGTATAAGAACAGGAGGGTAGACTTGATTTAATTAAAAGACTCATCGTCAGTCAGTTCGTTCGTCATGGCATGAGCTTTTGGACCCACTTTAAAACAGGTGAGAGAAGATCTAGCTATATAAATATAATGCTGTGATGCGCGATGAACATGGGGTGAAGGTGAAGAACTGAATCGCTACGTGGAAATGTCCATTAATTTATTTCTTCTTTTTTTTGCACAACCAACAATAAAAAGTGATGCTCGTGTGATGACAGGTTTTGGGATGACTCGTTTACTCAGCATTTTTGCAAAACAGCAGTAAAAATATAATAGTAAAGTATGTAAACCGGCATTTATTGGCTTTATTATGACGAGTGAAGAATCAAAAACTCGATGATAGGCAAGTGAACAAAAAAAGTCACGCTTTTTGCTCAGCTCACGTGAACAGCTCCAGTTTTCATCGACTAGTTGAGACTTAAGGTGCCAGAAGTATATTTTTGAGTGTGAGTATACATGTACGTAATATATAGTATAAGAATGGAAAAAGGATAAAATAATTGTTATATGTATGTATTATGAATTTATGAAACATACGTGCTATAATACTCGTATGCCTAATATATGCTTGCGTGTTGATGTTGGTAGCTAATGTCTGCCAAATCGAAGAGCCTATTTATGCTTTTGACTTTTGACAGCTGGAAATGACTAAAGTAAAACCATTACCATTTCATGCCAAAAAGGAATTACTACTTAATTATATTCTCGTAACATGTTAGCAAAGCTACTAAAAAATCCTCATTTACGTTTTAAACAATAAAACAATTTATCCAGCCAACATCATTTAATCTCTATTATATAAATGAGTAAGGTAATGTGTAAAGTTCCATATTACTACCTACATATTTACGAAATATGCTTCGAGTGTTAAGTTATTTATTTATTGACTTGTGGGAAAATCACGCAGTAGATTTCTCACAATTTGGGAAGTAAATAATACTTTTGTCTCTTGCTTCAATGCTCTACAACATCTCATCTCACATGATTTCTTAAATAATTGACCTCTCCATTATTCAGGTACGCCACGCACCCGTTTATCATGAGTCATCATGGTCCAAACATGGTTTCAGTGGTGTTGTGATTATGAACAGTAATGGTAATCATTTATCATCGCAAAAATAAAGTCCGAATCCCACGAATGTGGTTTAGTCGGTTTAGTGAAATGCACAAAGTGCCTATAACCATGCGTTTCGAACCACTTTTCACAACAATTTCGGATCAAGGGTCACGAATCCTTTTTCTAAATACAAATGCAGTTTTTTCTGAACTAGTAAGCGTTTTGTACCTCCTTTGTATATATTACATTGCACTGCACTTCTTGCTTTGTGAGGCAAAGTAGAAATCACAATTATTTTTGCCTGAGATAGGCAGATTCCATAATTTTATGGCTTCTATACATTGCAGTATAATTATGTGATGTAAACAATTCCATTAAATATGCCATCTAGCAAAAAAACTGACACAAACATTCCATCATTGAAGATTGTGTGCTTCCAGCAAAAAGTAAAACCTTTGAACCTACCATTTTCAATTTTGGCCTTGGTTTTGGTGGCTAGCTTGATTACAAAAAAAATGACTAATTCAGCGTGACAATGGACTCTTTGTCTCTGCGTTTGAAACATGAGTGTAATTTCGTTTATTACAGGTACGTGCTAAATACGACGTACATGCATAGTTTATAAAAAATGGCGAAATTAGCTGGTGAAAAATGAAAATCGCACAAAAAACTTAAGTTTCTCAGGAGTATGGTTGTTATTTTATTACTACAATTTTCATGTTTTGTTATGTCGGAATAATACACGCTGTTTCATGCAGTATGTGACGGTTCGTGCAAAACTGGCAATTTGATTATATTATAGTATACGAGTCCGTCCAGCCCAGACCTTGTGGAAAGCATTTTGTTGTCTTGCAAATTGTCTGATCATCCGCAACCACTGGTGCTTTCAAGCTACTACCGTGTGAATATGAGCCGTCAAGATGAAAATTTAAAAGTTTATTGAGATTGAGAAAAATGAAAAACTTGTGTGGTACTAAATTACAATGCACCCTATACCCTTCTTCGCTGTATCTCAGGTTTTTTTATAGTATCTGAACTAGTTCATCCTGAAACGGATAATATCTTAAGGTTTAATGATGCGGATGCCATACCATACTTATAATTTGGACATGCTGAATTTAGGTAGCACTGGTTTTATTGACTATATAATTACTTATCTCAATCTTCACAATATTAGCAACGAAAAGTTTGGAGCCGCTTCTTTGTTTTAGTACATTTAGTTTTTAATAACAATTTGGCTTTTATATGGAATATATGCCTACAGGGAAAATTACTAGATTAAAAGCTAATAAGTTTCTTCTTAAGACACAAAGTCAGTTTAAAATGATAATTAAATGTATTTTTCTCGAGAGTAAGATGCTTATAAACAGCAACCATAAAAAGAAGAATAGTTCCCAGAGTATTTTATTCACACTATAAAGTCATATATGCTACAAAATAATGTGTATGATACGATAAATGATAACAGATCCTTTTTTTGTCAACAATTTGCATGCAAAAAATCTAAAACGTTCCATATACAATATAGTTTTTGTAGATGATAATTATTATATAAAGATTGCAAAAAAATTGGATGCAGCGTTATTAAACAAAACAATGACATAAAAAAGAATATGTTGTTTGCAAAAGAGGAGGTTTCAGAACTGGTCCGGTATCATTCATAGTTTCCTGACTGATATGACGAGTGGTTACATACGTGTTAAGACTTTGAATAAAGTGGATTTATATTATTTCCTTTACTAAATGGATCTTAGAGATTTGACTCATCAACATCTGCTAGTCTTCTTTTTATTCTTGACTCAAGTTGAATACTCAGGCTAAACTGAACTCTATAGTTCATTTATATGTAAGTGAAGTACAGACGAAAAATACGAAAATAATATTTTTTATCTTCAAAATTACATCATACTATACTATTTTGTGAATCAACAATTTTTTTAACCAACACTAACCATCCTTAACCTTCGTATTGGTAAGCTCTTACGGATTCCAAAGAATATTTAATAAATGCTATAAAAAAAGTGGACACACCAAACGTACGCTGTTTGCATACAGAGTTATAGTTCAAATATCAAGTTTTTTTTGGAAATTCTAATGCACAATCTGATGCATTCAAAGTAAACTGGTCCTTGGAAAAACCTGGATAATTGATTATGCCTACACAAGTATTTAACCTGATCACATTACCACTTAGCATATCTGCTATTAACACGAGGCTTGTAGTAAGCAAACTTCTTCTCTAAATTAAACAAATGTAAACGAAGTATCTGGAACCTTCTAAAAGTGCAGTTTGTCTTATGGGTCACTGAAAGTTTTTGCAAGTTTTTTTTGCTAGAGAGCTTTAGTGTATAATAGTGTTTAAATATTTATCATGGAAGTAATTAATTTCAATGCGTAAAATGTTTGTTTTCGTCCCTACGTATCAAAAATGTTTAAATGATTGAACTAGTTATCTTTTACTTCAAAATCTTGCATGCCTGTAACCTAATATAATTTTAGTAGATGTGAAACCTGCAAAGTGCTAAAATGTTAGCCTTATTTTTATTGGCATGTTATAGTAAAATCAAAAGCAGGAACGTTACAGAGTGCATTACAGCTTTCAAAAGAATCAAGTGTTATGATTGGATTGCGGAGACCTGCGGGGACCAAATTACCATTATTGCAGGTGGGTTCGTGAGCGTAAACAACTAAAGCTGTAATTCTGCTTTCGGTTTTTAGCTTTATAAAACCTGCAAAGCACGTTTTATATTCTTTCATTCCATATAATTTTGTCATCTTTCTTTTGCTACATCTTGCATGTCTTCTTGGCTTGAAATGCTAATGCAATGTAATGTGGCCAGCCATAAACGCGGTTTTATTCCTGGTTGAATGAACTACCTCGTGACCAGAGGAAAGAAGCCATCAATCATGACAAATATGTGTTCCTTCTTGGTTGGGCATCATTTTTGCAAAATGTGAGAACCAATCTGACAAGTTCAAGGTTCATGAATTTTATGTAATATTCCTTCGTACTGTCTACGTGCGTGGTATGTACATGCATACATAAATGAAATCATGGCAAAAAATAAAGGAAATATAAAGTTTAGGGTCTTCGTGACCTAGCTCAATAGGAAACGAATATTAGATGTAGATAAGAGCAGGGAACCGCAAAGAAATGCATATTTGCATGTTTTTCACACACGAACTTATGCATTTTATATGCAAACTTCTTATAAAACTCATAAATTGTAGCTCTGAAACGATTCGAGTGTGCGTCGGAATCAAAATTGAGTTTTGACTAAATTATTCTTACCAACATAAATATAAAAGAGTCAATGATTTTTCGTGCTGATTCTTAAATCTATTCATTCTAGTTCTAAAGCCAATCTTGTAGTCTTCAATTTCAATAATTTTGTAGTTGTAGTACTATTATTCGCAGTTATGCCTTGGACTTAAAACAGTTTCTAGATTGCTAGATTACGAGTAAAACGCACTGCATCTAATTCTACAGCTTTTCATGATTTTATACGAAACTGAAATGGGGCGGTTTGAGCATTATTACTTCGACTACTGACTATCATAACATAATTACATGAACCAGATTCCATATAGATTTACCTAAACACATATTAATGTATAATCCAGGCTTAGCGTAATGGCTAGTTTTGAGTCACTGTAATTTAACTTAATATGAAGTTCAAGGTCTTGAAATAAATTGTCATTTTTTAAAAGTATACCTTTACACCTCATCATTATCCCATTTTTACAGCTAGAAAAATGAGATTTTCTGGAACGAAATTGAATTAAAAACAGATCAACATACTCATTTCACTTTCAGTGTCTCGTTATCTACCACAAACGTCAGAACAAAATACATGAGCATGAGCACCAACTATATAATTCTTACTTCCTGTTTATGCATGAAAATTACACGAGTTAGAGAGCTTGGTTGATAGTATCAACTTGATACCAAGGCTAAAGTCGAGTTTAAAATTCATCACAACTTTAGAGTACTTTCGCCTTTTCCGCATTATAATGTTTGATTTTGAAATACATTTACATGTATTCAGACTGCATTAAGCTTTATATGTAGAGATCCATAAAAGCATTCAAATGCAATGCTTGTATCTTAGTGCTCCACTCTTTTGACTATTGATTTTTCTGTGTATGTGTTTTTGTCATCCTTGTACAAAGTTGAAAGTTCCAGTTACTCTTTATCACATAATAATGACTCTTCCTCTCACTATATCTGACTCTGAATCACTAAAACAAGACGGGTTCCACATATTATATACAGAAATGAATTATGACAGCAGCCACTGCAGACTGCAGTCACATGACATATATCACAACTCAGTGGCATGAATGTAATTAAAATGCTATTCAAACGTAATAATAATGATGATTACTTATGCTCGAACTGGAGCTGAATTCCTGCTCCCATTACCTACTAATAGGAGTATTCTAGCCACGGTACTCATCGTTTCAAATATGTGTACGCATGTACAACAACAAATCAAAGGCACAAAGGCTGTTAGTCGGTTTTGGTAATTATACTTACATTCTGACAAACACAAACAGATGTATGCATTTAAGATAGTGTATGATAGGCCGTTTTTCGATGTAGGGTTAACAACACATGAAAAAGAAGCTACTAAATCGATAAAATAGAAATGACAATTTTCATTTCAGAACATAGGAATTGTGCACAGTTTGTCTCAGTATTAAAAACACTGACTATGACATTATCTTATCGCCCATCGACTCCAATTGCCATTTAGTTTGTTTGAAATACATTCGAAATAAAGACTTTTACTGACTTTCCATTTTACAATAAATATATGAGATAAGATCATTTTGTCATACCCAATTTCACTCGAAGAGGAAACAAAGGAACCCGACAGCTACACTATTATTATCTGATTTTTACAATTATTTCTGGAAGCGAAACAAAAAGATGCACTGCACTGTAATTTGAAATAAGTTTGAAACAAAACTACCGTTTTGTATGGCGTCAGCAAGGGTGACATTTTATCGGTTCGCATAAAATCACAAACGAAACAAAGCTTAAGTTTATTCAGCCTATTGAAAAACAAAAATACATACTGCAATATGTAACTGGACCTCACTTAATGCTTAATCCCGCCTTACTTAACCAACAATCTGTAGCCCAAACTCAAATGAATTGTGACTCTCCAAGAATTCAGTTTACATCCCAAGTGAATTGAAGAATTTCTCGATTTTTATTTTGTTTGCAAAACCAACTTGTTTGCAACACTCTATTGTCAATTTGAAGTACGTATAGTACATGGTGAATGCTGAAGTGGCATTTAATGTAACGTAGTAGATATATAAATTCTATTTAACGGTGAAAGACACCTTGAGATCAATGGAAATGAAAGTAAAAGTGCATTAATACGTATTTAGTAATGGAACATGCTGTAACATCATACAATTACACAAATATAGTGTAAAGCAGCCATTTTCGTAGTTGCATTTATACAAATTTTTGGCTTACCTTTGAATTCCTTACTTTCTTGCTCATTTTAAAGACGTTAATTAGACAGATAATTAATTGGTTGACCTCTTTCTGTCGTCTGAGATTTCTCAAAGAGCAGAGCAAGAGATTATTGTAAATGTCAGAATAAAAAACTTGAGAAAATCTTAAGGTCAATTTTGGTAGAACTTTTGTTTTTCATTTACACAGGCTTCTCACTGTTTTGCGCAAACTCCACGTGTGTATCCACATCCACAACCCACGACTGACGAAACAAAACCGAAATCTATCTAGGATTGTTTTAGTGCAGGGATTAGCCAAATGTTTGAATGCACAGAGAATCAAAATTGACTATAGCTGCTCCATTAACAGTTAGCTTTTTTTGTTGCGGCTTTTGCTTTTTCCTCAAATATAATAATATATATCGTCTGGTTGAAATCATGCATGCATGTAGCTTTCCGCAATACCAAGATTTCATTCATCCAAGTCTAGTTCTTGCAAGCCTCATTTCCTTCCTTTGTATAATAATCGGATATTATATATCTTTTTCCCTTTCGTAAGACTTGTTGGCTTTGGCTTCATTTACTTTCATGTATTTGTAACATGCATTTGATGTAACTAGTAGTTTGCTTGGTTGGTGTTGTTTGGTTTCATGATACCGTATACATTACATGTTTTATGTTGTAATTAAATAGTACAGTACATCTTCTTCCTCTTTTCTTTTATATTTCGTAGGTCAGTCACACAAAGAGGAAAGAAAACAAAGAGTGTCTTAACATTACTCACGATATAAACATTATCTCAATTTTAGGGTTGCGATGCTCATGTTTGCCGCAATGCCATTAACATCAGAATGAGAGCTCTCATCAAATTATCATTTTAAATGTATTCCACAATTACACTTTGAGTGAGACTGTAGGTTTTTATTCTTTGCTGGGAGACGGATCCTGTAAGAAGACTTTTATTGTGATGATGCTAATTGAAAGTAACGATATTGCTACTTAAAAAACCATGAATATTTTTTTTCTTCACTCTGGTAGATAATGATGATAGGCAGTATATATATCCACGGACTTCTGATCTTCCTTTAATCACCTTCTGGTTTTGAAGTATTCAAACTAACTTCCAGTTTCACTTCAATGAGAGTTTTCGCTTCATTAAAAAATGTAGCATGTAACTTTTATGGATAAAACAGTTCTACACAAGTTCTGTCAATGACTACTGCCTGCTCAAGTTACTTACACGCAAATGTGCATAATATTCCAAGAGATCAGGAATGCACGAAGAGGAAAGCAGATGATGGTAAAAATGCACAAGCACCCTCGTTATATTGGTGACTGGTATGCCAATTGAGAAGTGGAAATGTGATTAGAGTATCACATCACGATCTTCAGAAGGTTGCAGTTGCACACAGTGGCAAGGTAAAAGTTATTGATTTGCTCATTCCAACTCCAACCTTTGTATTTTCTCTTCCTCTTCACCCTGGTCTGTTGCTGTTGAGAGCTAAACTGGCACTAGAGCACTTCACAACTGATGATGGTGAGGTAGCTATAGCTAGCCGAATAACCAAGTACAGAAGAGAGTATGAAGCACACGGTTTGACAGTAGAGAAAAAAAATCCAATTTCATGAAGCAGGGCTTAGTAAATGCACGCGTGTAAGTAAAAGATACGGTACTTAAAATAAATATACAAGTGGTAGAAGTTATAGTAGCTTAAAATCCTAAATGTATGTATGTATGTATAAATTCACAAAACAAAAAAATCCACACGAGGAAATGAAAGTATGACAGACATTTACCATGCAAGCAATGCCAATGGTGTGGTGTGTGTATGAACAATAACTAACAATCTGACATTCAATAAGAGCTTCACATGGAAGCTTTGCTGGAATTACTGGAAGCATCAAATAGTAGTGTGATTGTGTGATGGTATTTATAGCTGCATATGTATGTATAAGCCGCTGTTGCTAATATGTTCGTTCATATGCGTAGAAGAAGGTGGTAGTAGATTTAGAGAAGCAGCAGTAGAAATGCAGAACAATGCATATGAGTCTTGGGACGATTCAGAGGAAATCGATAACCATAATGTTATTACTGGATGGAATGTGAATGTAAAACACTGGAGAAAAACTATAATATTGAATACGAACGAAAAGTTGGTTGGTGCATGGTGATGGCTTTTGCATTTGCTGTAGTATATATTTTTATCTTGCATATTAAAAGAGATTTGGTTTGAGTGTTTGACAGATCACTCTGGCCAGGCCGGTTGATGCATATTAACCATGAGAATGATATGCTACGGATTTATTTGCTGCTCCTTACACGTGACAATGCAGTAATGTGTCTTGACTTTTTTATTCTTAATCAAATTTTATAAAATGTCATGTTTTGTTAAGAATTTATTTAAGGGAATTATCCTACAAGCATTCGATTCACCACAATAATGGCTTCTTGTAGGATAACCCATGCATGGTTTGAGACCAAATGAAGTTTGAATGCTAATTCAATTTAAGTTTGTAACGAATGATTCAAATAATACCAAACAAGCTGAGTGAGTAACTCGAACTAGAGCAATAGAGATATTGAATAAAGGATTATGGTGTATGGGCGTTCGTAAATACAAATACAATTGAATTTCTATTCATCCTTACAAAGTCCAAAGTTTATATGGAATGGAAGTTTTTATGATATGATATGAATATGGCCATAATATCAAATATTACACTGCAGCAGTATTTTTTGTTGTTCTCTTAGATATGAGATGGCTATTTGCACCAAACAAGCGTACATAACGTACTCCAATGCTCGTCATCGTCATATTATTTGTTATGTCTCACATAAAATGAAATGGTCCACTATAACATTCCCCTCTGGATCGTATAAACGTTAAGTAAAAAGTTGACCGAAAAACAGTTTAGACCTCAAACTACCAACACCAACATCCAGGGATATGCCAAAGCTAAAATCCCAATAATCACCATTTGCTGCTATAGGTTTTACAACCACTTTTCCATATGAATCAGACTTTCGACTACAATGTCAATGGTATTGAAAATATTGAAATAATAAGCCATAAAGGGTTATTCTTACATGTCGTAATAAGGGCAGTAATAACATTCATTTGAGTAATAATACTAATCTAATATAGGAAAGCTTCACGAGGAAAAATGAATGGCTACTACTATTGTCATGTCCTGCTGCCCTTGTGTATGCTCAACAAGAATTATAAAAACCGTAATAGCAGTAGAGCATGAGCAGTACCAATGTGAGGAATAGAAGAGGATGTAGCGGAGAAGATTGCATCAAGCAACTTGAAAAATTTGAAAGATGTGATTTGAGAGATGGCTACTTTGCAATATGAAAAGTCAAGTCATGTTTCGAGAAGTCTTCATAGCAGAACATTCAACTTTTGAACATGGGCTTAAAATGATGATGGAGGTGTAAAATTCTTTGTGTAAGCTTTTATATACACGTACTTACACAAAACGCCTAGTGAAGCATTAAAGTGGGGCGAGGAAGATTGAGGATCATCTCAAAGAAAAAATTCCAATGTTGTATGTGGTTTGTGCGTCAAAATCTTTACTCGCTGCATGAACTGACTACTTTCAACTTTACTTTGCAATCGTTGTAGAGTACAAAAAACATTTGACATTTTCATTAGAGCACTTACGTTTTCACGATCTTTTGATCAAATATAAGACAAGATGAACAAAGTTGAATTTAAAGAGTACAAATAAGACCTAAAGCAACTGCTTTAAAGTGTACAAGTTTGCGCATTTCAACCAAAGTATATACTTACAGAGCATATATTTTAAAAAGTTCAAAAATCACATTCCGAATTCGGAAGCAGCACAAGAATGGCTTTTATTCTCGAAATAAACTATGAATATAGTCTGCCATAAACATAAACCACCTATGAATTGTCCGCCCAGTTGGTGTTGCTGTGCTGCTGCTCATTCCATGCACGCATCCACAAAACCATGCTTGAAGACTGAAATTCGAAATGAAATGACGTACATGACAAAAGTACATTCTTGCATTTTCAATATTTTAAATCATTATGCTTGGCATGTTACTGGTCTTACAGCTGCAAAATGTATTTAAATATTTTTTTTCAGTGGAAGATTACCATCTACGATTTTCTACACAGTAAAAAGGAGCTTTTTAGCGCAAACCGATCCAATCGTAATTTTTGTGGGAGACGAAGCATGATGATTGCCTAATTGTATACTTAAACACACCTGTGCCTATAATGACCTATTCCATGCAATATACAACCGTCCAAATATCCTACCGGCATATATGTCGCAAAGGTACCCGAGCAACAATGAATGTGTTAAACACGTGGAGATTTCGTTAACTCGTGGAATATTGGAGATTCCAAAAATAAAAAAAGTTCATATTTATTCACATCGTGTACAAAACGTGTAAAATTCGGTGTTATGCAACCCGACACTTTTTAGGTGTTGCAAGCGAGCATTTCACTACGTGGTTTGCATCATCCCAGCAGAACGAATGCAATCCGTGTAGAAGCGGTGGCGATTTCGTGGCTTACCCATTCCTTTATCCCTAACTATTTGGCGCGAACTTGAGTTCCATATGAAAATCTAAATCATTCTTGCGTGAACTACAGCCAACATTCTGGGGCTAATATTAGATAAACAATCATACTATGGAGCATACACATGTTATTGAGTCAAAAAGAAATTTAACGCGAAAAGTTAATAAATCAGTTTTGGACTCATTAGCAATAATTAACGATCAAGCATCCGAAGAAAACACCCAAAATTCGGCAGTTGCTTCTGTTATATTTCAGCAGCAAGTGCAGAGTGTTGTGTTTGAAAGTAATCCGGAAGAAATTCGTTTTTGTGAAAGTGAACCAGAACCCTCAGAGGATTCAAGCTCTGAACAGGGCGACTCGGATCCCCAAGATTATCCTGCTTTACAGAAAGATTACACTTGTGACATCATTTCTGAGTTGAGAACGTGGTCAATTAAACATAACATAACCCTAACGGCAACTACAGATTTACTTAAAATTTTAAAAATTCATTCAGACTTTAAAGAATTGCCAGCTGATGCTCGGACATTGTTGTCAACTCCCAAGACAGTTCCTTTAAAAGTTATTAGTCCAGGAAACTATATCCAGTTTGATTGGGTGTCGTCACTGATAAAAGTTCTTAAATCTAATAATTTTAAAAGCGAAATTTGTTCTTTACAGTTCAATATAGATGGAATACCACTTTACAAAAGCAGTAGTAAGCAGTTCTGGCCAATTATTGGAGCATTGAAAGACAGCAAGAAAGTGTTTGTTGTAGGAATTTATTTAGGTAGTGGCAAGCCAAATAGCGTAAATGAATATCTAGAAACTTTTGTGAATGAACTATTAAATTTATGCGAATACGGGCTAATTTTAAATGGCAGCAAAGTTAAAGTGCAAATACATTCATTTATATGCGATGCGCCGGCCCGAGCATTCATAAGTGGTGTGAAAAACCATACTGGATATTATGGGTGTAGTAAATGCATTACAAAGGGACTGTGGAATGAAAACAGGGTGACCTTTCCAGAAACGGATGCACTGCGAAGAACAAATGAGTCTTTTCGTACCAAATCTCAAACACAGCATCATAACGAAGACACAATTTTAACCAGACTTCCTTTAGATGTTGTAAGAGATATTCCATTGGAATACATGCACTTGATTTGTTTGGGTGTTGTGCGTAAGTTAATATATTTATGGACTAGCGGGAAAAAATGTCCTGGTCGTCTAAGACCAAATGAAATAGATGACATTACACAAAGACTTATTCAAGTTAGAAAATATACTCCGGTAGAATTTAGTCGAAAGCCTAGAGGTTTGCGAGAGATTGACCATTGGAAGGCAACTGAGTTAAGGCAGTTTTTACTTTACACAGGTCCGGTGGTATTAAAAGGGATATTAAAGAAGGATACTTATACACATTTTCTTTCTCTTACTGTTGCCGTACACATCTTGTTAAAAAGGAAGTTATTTTATAATCTTTCTGGGTATGCAAATGAATTATTAGTATACTTTGTTAAAACATTCGCTAAGATTTACGGCAGCAAGTATATTTCGTATAATATTCACGGACTAGTTCACGTTGTGGAGGACAGTTACCAACTGGGAACGTTGGATGAGTACAGTGGATTTAAATTCGAAAATCATCTGCAGTACATCAAGAAATTGGTTCGTGCTCCTAATTTGCCACTACAGCAAGTACATAATAGGCTAAAAGAATACGAAAGTGCAACGCTAAGTGAATCAAAAACCATTTTCAGGGGGTTAAAGAAGCCAGTTAATTACAATTCTAACACTCTGATTTCTAATTCCATCCATTTTTCAAGACTTGTAACTGAAACCTTTACATTAAAGTTAAAAACTGGTGACACGTGTTTCAAATTGCGTAATGGTGCCATTTGCTTGTTGTCTTCATTTGTAAAGACAGAAGCCGGTGTAGAACAAGTTTTATACCGAAAGTTTAAAACTACAACGCTTTTATTTGACTCTCCTTGTGTGTCATCCTTTCTGGGAATTTTTGTTGTGGATAACCTAGAGTCACAGGTTCGTTCCACAAACATCGAAGAAATCGAAGCAAAGATTTATCTTGTTCCATCGAAGACAAAAAAAGTGGCCGTTTCATTGTGCCATCATGACTAACTCTGGACTTGGATTATTCGCCATTGTCGCATTTGATTTGACACATGAGACAGACATAGTTCCAACATCATGGTTAACAGAAAACAACCACTGTTGGTGGCCGATGTACCATACCCCATCAAAGATTTCATCAGCTGTGAAAAAACGGGAAGAGCCAAGTGAAGAGAAGTTCAAGTTGTATCCAGCTAGACTTTTGAAAACATACAGTAAGTAACTCATGTTTTGATATGATTACTTAAGTTATCAAAGTAAAAATAAATCATCTGACATGAATTTGTAATTGATTAGGTACATATGAAGCGGCTAAACTGCACGTCAAGCAAGCTGAAAAGGATTCCGAGCTGAGCAGTGAAGGTTGCACTCCACCAAAGCCCCGTAAAGCTAAAACCAAGGCTGTCTCTAGTATCAAACGGGAACGTGATTTTAGTTCATCTGATAATGAAAGTGAAGGGAGTCCGGCATTGCCAAAGTTTCCCCGTTTTGAAGACTCTACCAGTGATCTAATCCCTCCAGTTTCACATCCAAACGAAAACGTCCAGCCTATTTTTCAGGAGTACATGGAAAACAGAAATGATCAAGAATACGTCAACATGCAACCACACCCCTTACACTACACGAGACCTTATTTAAATCTACCATTACTCAATGAGACGGTACCTCAAAATGGACCACCTCCTCAAGGTAGAAGACGAAACACTGACTCTATGATTTTTTGCATTTAACACTTTTAATGCTTTTGATTTCTGAAGGTTTTGAAAATTGGATGGGATATAGAGACCCTTCGATGGCGAGATTGGACGCGCTTAGAGATAGAACCAACTTTCCTATCAATAACAGTGAGCCTTATGGACCTCACGGAGGACAATCGATCATAAATGAAGGTACTAATAATTCAGAACCACGTTATTTTGCAAATTATGTGACTCGTTATCACGTATTATAAGTGATGATTTAATGTTAAGATGCTCGAAGACGAATGAGTGGGGCTGACCATCCAGTTCAAGGGGACCCGCAGTTTGACAGTCCAGCTCCTCCTGCTAACACTACTACGGAATTCGGCTGCTCAGCAAGAGCTTTAAACTCAAATAACACCAAAGTTTATGGTCAGTTAAATGTTAATTTCACAAATTTTAGTTTTATTTGAAATAGTGATTTCATTTTAGTATAATTATTGACCTTTTAATTTTCTAGCTCCACAATATCCTACAGGCTTGAATTTATCTACAAATAACCAGTCAATTAAATGTCAACCAACTATCGAGTCATCCATGCATGAAAAGGACCGATCATCTCAGCCACGAAACCAACTCGGTACTGATTAATCATAGCGAAGTTGATATAATATTATGGTATGATTTGGTTACCCAAATCCCACTAAGCCAAGCTATTCAAATAATAAGTCTCTGTTTTGAAATGTTTCATTAGAGTTTCAAAATTGGATGGTGAGGAACGTTACAATAATTAAGGCTCAGATGAAGCAACTTCAGGAATCAATGGATGTGCTTTTAGTAGCAGGAAACCATTCAGCAGCCTTAAAGCCTTCGGCAGCCAGCCTAACACTTCCAAAGTTACCGATTGAGGATGTTGCTGCTCTGACTGATATGGCTTTGCAATTGGGGAAGAAAAATTTACGAGAGTTAATGGTATGTTTTTTGAGTATTGTAGTTTTGAGAAATTCATTAAATAAAAACGCAATTATATTGAATGTTCTAATTTAGGTTCATCAGCTATCATTGCATGGTGGAAAAGATGTGGGTGACTGTACACGAAGAATCCTTACTGCATTGATGCGTGATGAAGTCGCAGAAAGGTTCAGCTGGCTCGGGTCACGTGGAGAAAAGCTCTCGTTTTCAAAATCTTTCTTAAAGTCATTGCTACATGGTGAGTATCCATTTGTGATCAAAATTGCATGGGGTTTCACAATAGAACTGATTTTAAAATGCCTATTCAACTTAATTTAGAATCGGTTCGGGCAAACCTTGTAACGAGTAATGCATCGGACTCGCAAATCGAGATTGTGGTTAAAGAATGGCTAAAGAATGCAAAAAAGCGAATGGCTCCAGCAAAGAAACGGTTAGTTTGGACATAAACGATAATCTCCGTTGGGGTATATAACTTATATATGTCATTGAACACCATGTATCTAAAAAATAAATATGATTATTATTTACAGTCGCAGCCATAGCCTCTCAGAAGTGGACCAGGACAGTCAGCAAGAAGCATAATCTTATATTTAATATTCAAAGATAATTTTTTAAACAGCTTGTAATAATTGTAGAATATGTAGTATTTGCACTTAAATTTGACACAAATAAACAAAAACAATAAAATAATTACTGTGTAGAGTTTATATTGATTAAAACATCACAATTATAGTGTACAAAGTGGTGAATATAAGCACATATTTATCAGGGGTTAGTTCCGTTATTATTTGGTTCTGCATGTTTTCTCTAACACGTCTACAACACCAAATGTAGACGGACATTTACCCTCTGTTTGTCACCACATCTACATCATTTTTACCAAGAGTTCTACACGGAATGTGGCAACTCAGATTCCGTGTGAAACAAGTGTTATTCTCGTGGCAGTGTTGCTCGGGTACAAGCTATACATAAAACCTTTTGGTTGGGTCTTTGTACGGAAGTAATTGGTTGCTGCAATTGCAATCGTCATACCCTTTTATAAGCAGCGTTTGCAATGCATTCTTGCTGGCCACTGGCCACATCTTCAACTAAAATGTAAAAGTGTTTTGAAGTACGCATTTGAGGCGGACGAGATATATTGGATGTGATGTGAGATCTCTAATCTTCTTCGTATTAGTTCCATTTAATTCCATGTGGGTTTATTTACTTCTCTCATTGCAATGAATCTGCAGAAACCAATTCTAATTCTGCGTTCACCCTTCACGCATCAAGAATGAAACTAGCGATACGGGTGGTTCTAAGGAGTCATTAATTTTAAAATAAAACGTAATTTTTTAATAGTGAAATGTAAATGTTTTGGGATGCTCGTCGCTCTTCATGTATGTAAATGTGGGCGCTTTTAGCTGTCCATTGTCCATCACGGCTATCCATCGCAATTTTTTGCGATCGTTAGCATTTTTTATGAATGAAATGTTTTTACTGTCAGAATGGACAAGCAAGGAAAAAAGCTGGAACTGGAGTCGAAAATTGCTGGAATATTCTAAAGCGACCTTAGTTAGGTACCACTTTGTATGCAAATGAGCAATAGTACGCCATACAAACACGTATTAAATCAGCATATAATGGTCTTTGAAGTGTCAGCTTTTCGCTATGGGGAAGTTTCAAGAACAAATTGAAAATGAATTGATGGTAAATTTTATAGGTGGGCTCAAAAACATAAGGAAAAACCAAATGATAGTGTATAGTATATAATACCAACGATTGTCCATTAAATTAGTTGTTTACAACACAGCGCAGGTTTAGTTCGTGATTTTATTACTAAGGAAAGTCATAACAAAACCAAGACAAAACCTTTATATTAATAGGTAGTATAGTACGTATGTAGTGCTTCGAAAAAAAGTATTGCATTGAGTGACGCATGAAAAATGGATTGATTTTTCTACAGAAGTCTTATTTGCTTTAAAAGTGTATTTATGTTGTAACTAACTATAGTTTATAGCCAGTGTGGCTAAATAATTTGGTGGAGTAAATCTATAAGCACAATCTCTTACAAAACAAATGCTTACAAACTGCACTGCACTGCACCAAACGATTGCTTTGTGAGTAGTAAATTTCCGAGAAACTAGTGACTTATTGATTTAAATGTTATAGCTTGGCTTTAATTTTTTAGTTTATGCTTCATTCGGGTTTTGAATCACGATTGCCATGTAATCTTGCCCTGTTGGAGAAATGTATTAGACAAATATTTAGTTGTTTTATGTTGCTTAAGGTCTAATAAGATTTTCTATATTCACGTTAATGTTGACATTTGACCTTCATTGGAGTTCAGCATCATCTCATGCTTGGAAGTTCGGATTCTCAGGAACAGGAGACCATCGTTGGGATCAATATCGCGCACCGATGAGCACGCAATGGTAAACAAAGTTTTTAGTCGGCCAACAAACAGAACTGTGGACGTGTTATCCATTGTAGATCTAATTGGGGTACCTGGTGAGTAGGGTAAAGTAAACATAAATAGAAATGCATGCGTAAATTTGTGAGAAGTACATGCTAGAACAGATTATTTCCATAGCTTTTACCATCTTTAGTTGTCACTATCACTCCTTGAACACCTTTATGAGATTGAATGCGTTTAATTATGTCATCTGCGACGGGAATATCCTGAAAAAAAGAGTCGAGTTTGAAAAAACCTGCATTCCTGAACACAACTCATTTCACTTGGAAAGTGTCAGCGTAATAATATAAGTATGTATATTAAATTACACACACTAAGCTCACCATTTTCAGCATTTTACAATTTTTTAATTACTGCTTGCCCCACAACTTAAAAGTTAAAGCACTTTGAAATAGAACCCGAAACTCGGAAACTCCTATGTATCTTTACTGACTCTTCACTTTCACTCAATCTTGCTGTATATAAACTTTCTATCTTTGGGATGAATGGATCGTTTCACATTTATAAGTCTGTAATGTTTGATCGAAGAAAGTATCATCATCATGACTCTGACTTGGCAGCTTTCATATGACGGCATATTCTGGTATTGCATAAATATATAGCGTTTGTCACATTTGTATGTAAGCATTACCTTTCACAATGAACAGGATTAGCACAAAAGCATAGTTGATCACACAAATTCTCGTTTTCCACAGTTCATGTCACGTAGAAAGATTAAATCTCACATAACTGCGTCAAATAAGAGGTTAAGCATTGTTGAAGTACAGAGATTAAGATGAATTTTAATATTTTTATACGAATGTATACCTTCCCCGTTTTTTCTTCTCGTCCATTTTCTTTTTGTACGCACTCATTCGTCTTCTCAAATGCTCATTTGCATCCAACTGACTAATTGAGAGTTGTCTTACTTCAAAATCAGAGTAATAGCAAAGTTCCAAGCCATTAGGGTCATGTGCGACAACTCCTATAAGGTCAACCCTGCCAGGCACCAATTGGAAAGACTTTTTTGACTCATGACCACCAAGTTGTTCCAGGGTATCAACGAGTCCACTGATTTGCTTCAGTTCTTCCGTTTTGCAGGTTAAAAGTAATCGTTCATGGCCTGTCCCTAAATCCAATTCCATACCTTTGGGTAGCATTTGAAGCCTAACTGTAAAGTCCCTAGTATTCCCATATTGTAGATCAACATAGGGATCTTCCCCTTTCTGAAGAAGTTTTAATTTACTCTGCCGTTTCACTTTACGAAAATGTACGCAACGAAAAATACTGCAACATGTTGGTTTATATTGTACATCATCGTCATGTGCCTCGGATAGTTTAATTGCCCAACCAACCACCTCAAACTTT
This sequence comes from Orchesella flavescens, assembly GCA_964034955.1. Lineage (NCBI taxonomy): Eukaryota > Metazoa > Arthropoda > Collembola > Entomobryomorpha > Orchesellidae > Orchesella > Orchesella flavescens. Next base: position 31,432,349 of record OZ035954.1, on the reverse strand, counting down.
AGACATTCTGTCCAAAACCGAATCACGGCACCGGTTATGTTAATGGGCTCCTGGACTTGAAAAGTTACACGGGAAATTCGGTTTTTAGCATTCGAGCTTTTTATCACGTGCAAAGGATATCCATTGCAGTTTATAAAGTAGGTATCTTGACCATGATAGTCCGTTTTTTCGTAGCCAGCCTCTTCTAACATGCTTATGCTTGCTAGTTGGATTTCTAAAGCGTGGATGTGGTTCCCTCTCTCATATCTTTCTATACCGTGATTGAAAGTTAATTGAATACACATTTCGTCCTCGTCTGATTTTTTGTAACCAAGAATGGTACGTGACCAGCGACCTTCGTAGTGGACTTGTGTTCCGTCTGCACTCCCGTCTTCAAACTCTTCGTGATTGTGAACTGTCATCTCTAACAAATCCCTGAAAATGTGAATAGCTTCTTCAAGGTCCCCTACCTTCAATACTATACGCAGAAGCCTATGATGATGGCTATGATAATGTTTGACATTTTCAGGCATTTTTTGGATCAGGCTGGTTAAACTGGAGAGGTGAATATGAAGATCAATGCCTGTATGTTCGGATTTGATACGCTGGAGCACAAGTCCTGATAGTAATAAAAACTCCTGCTCATACCAAACAACAACAAATCAATAATTATTTATTTATTTCCAAAATGGCATTTTTGTTTTTATTTTTAAACGAAAAAAACCCAGAGATTCTGACATCATGTAAATTGAGTAATTCCTTTTCCTTGGTAATTTGGTCAACGGGAAGTACCGTTGATGAACCTTGAAACTAATCTAGAAACGTACATTTGAATTGTCTCCACGCTTGGGGTGTATCGTCTTACGATGTACCGTAATACTTTCATAGGAGTAATAACTTACGTTATGATTATACTTTATAGCTTGATGTGGATGGGTAACAATGGTTAAATTAAATGAAGTTTCTCACCGGCATAGACGATAATTTCAAGGATTTTATGAAGTATAATAGTTAGTAATGCAAACACGATAATGTGCACCGCAATCAAACCCCAAGACATTTCATCAGATTGTCTATAGTAAAACAAGGAACATATGAAGCACATCGTATTAAAGTTTTAAATAAGGCTGTAGTTTAGAGCATTACGGTGGAAAGTTGTTTTGAATTTGTCGTGGGGGTTGGTTACGATTACGATTATTTCCTCGACCAGTCATTTCGTATGCAAGGTTTACCAGTAGAACTTTTTACAAAGATGAAATTTCGCCTTTTATCGGAAACGGACTTGGTGCAGCTTTCTTTCTTGATCCCACACATTCTTCCGCATTATTTCCCAAAATTGCAGACTAAAATGTAGTGTCACCATGATGAAGTATTGTGCGTGTGCCTGTGCCCTCTTTCTGCATGGTATCTGACACAATTAAAATGTTTGCATGAACGATTTTAAATAAATGCGTCAGTTAGATCTTTATTTGAGATGTGACTTTATTACAGATTAAAGGGGCGGATGGGATTAGAGAATGCTAAATTTAGCCCGTATGCAAAGTTTATGCAATAAATATATTGACTATTTCATGTAACCTCTTCGGTGGTTGTTCTTTTCGGACCAATGAAGCCACTAGAGTTGTGCTACTCGTTTGTATAACGGTTGGTTTTTGTGCTGTCATTTATTTGGCAGCAAATATAATTTCGTTTTTTTATTTTCTGACTAATATCTATAGTATCCTGGAACAGGTTTGGCTACTGGAGGAGTTTTGTACGCAGATAAAACAAATAATCTCTAATCAATATGACATGAATGAATCCACATACCAAATTTATATAATTAATATGCTACGGTTATTACACCCATTGACCATTCCACTTATACGTAAACACTACAGTTTGTGTGAGTATGATAAAAGGGTAAGTGCGAATTAAAGAGTGATATTATATTAAACAATTTCAATAACACGACAGTTCAAAGTTCCAATTTTATATACTATCAACTAATATCTCATTTATTCATTTCAATCACAACTCGCAGTTACATACAAAATTCAATTACCTATAGTGCGTAGAACACGAGCACATATTTGACAATTTTCATCATTATTACCAAAAATATGTTCCCAAATTGATTATACAGCTTCCGCTGATTCTCACAGACAAAGTTTCTTGTTATCAAGAATCCATAATGAAGTTGTACATTAGATTTAATTTTGATCACAGTGTCTTACAACTATTCATTTTCTACGATTAAACATGTAACTGATAGAGCTACAATTGGTACATGTAACTTATATATAGTAAGTACAGTAGTTAATTTTAAATAACAAAACGTAAATAGATAAATATATAACTTTATGATCACTACAAACTTCTAAGATTTTTTCTCCACCAAAGCAAGTTATGGGGTTGTAATAATACTGTGTTCACTGAAAGTATAACATGCAAATAAATATAAATACACACATAATCAACACAGCATCAAATAAAAATTTAAAAAACAACTAACCAATTATGGTGTTGGAGCCGCCGTTGCAACAGCACAATTTGCCATGCAAGTTCCAAACGCTGCATTACAACCCAAAATTGCAGGGGCCGTTCCAAGACCAGCCGTGACGGTTCCAAAAACTACTCCAGCCGCAGAGTAGCAAGCCACCACCACAGCAGCACAACCAGCAGAACATATGGCACCCAAGGCGGGGCCTGCATCCACTTTATCCAACGACATTGAAGCCAAAAGGAGACAGATCACAAGGATCTTGACATTGCCCAACATTAAAGATGCCATCTTGATAAGCTGAAATAAATAATAATAATCAAACTTTGATGAGTAAAAACAACAAATATTTATGATAAACGCTCACTTGTGTAAAGTCTACTTTAATAATCCAAAAAACGCAAACACCGCATCAACCATACCTGTCTGAAAATCCTAGAAGAAGTATTTATGGGTCACTAAACGTCTGGCCGAGCGACGGTAACAGGTAGAAATATAATAATGTAGCTAGTCCTCACAATGTTCCTTGTTCGTGTCTAATTCCAAAAACGAGAATTCGCTTCACATAAAACCGGAAATTCTAAAACCATAAAATAAAAATACTTTTAACGCGTTACTTTCTTTTTATGGGTATTCATAAAAAATCGAAAGATGCAAAAAATTATTGAAACGCAAATACAGGGAATTGGAGCTGCTTATGTTTCAAATTGTTAAAAAGAAATACAAGAGACAAGAACAATAATTGGTAAAAACAAGTGAACACGCCACCGACAACCAAAAATACATCTCGTAGACGCGCATACCACTCAGAGCACGGCGCGACGACTTATACAACAAAAATTAAATTCACTGCAATTTTCACTCATATTCAATATTGTATTTTGTATTTTATGAATTATGTTGTGTAGTATAATTCGAAAAAGTTATTGAATTCCCTATTTTCCAATAAATAAATTTTCCAATTTAACTATACTTACCACTTGATTTTTTCTGCTAAAGAAGTAGAGCACAGAGTAACCTCCATCCACGCACACAGACAATCTGCAAATAATTTATTGTTCGTGTTCATGTACAATGTATAATGTTGTTTCACCTTTCTGCGTTTTAGTTTTTGGGTGGCGACATGTATTTACATGATAATAATATTCCCTTATCCTTAGTACATAGTGGAAGTACAGTCATAACCTTTATTTTTAGAATCTACCTATCCACCACGAAAGGATAGTAAAACGTTTAGTAACAGGTAAAACGTTTTTACCATTTGCTCACTTCTCATGTTCTCATCACAATCATCTTTTCTTTGACATTCAACAAGGCTTCACTGCGGCTGGCTGAAGTAATCCTCGTTCATGAGCAACATTTGGCTTGGCTTTGGCACTACAATCTACATAGACACATAGTATGTATCAACCGTGCATACGTTTCACATTATTTATGATGCTACAAGTTATACTAGTTATAGTTTTCATGTTGACTTGTATTTTTGCATAAACCATACATTACCAAGCTTATCTTTAGCATATTAGGATATGTTTTCAATAGTCAATGTGTGGTTGAGATGCATTATAGAGAGCAAAGCAATATATATAAGCATAGGCATGTGAGATGTGGATGACGTAAATACCAATCATCATCATGTCATGGCTTTGATGCGCTGCGATATCACATTGCCGATCACGTACATAGCATTTATGTAATAGATGCGCAGTTATTGAACACATTGGGACTGCAAATTAAAATGAATATTCGTTTTTATCTTTTCAGCAAACGTTTGTCCTAGTAATATCATAAACCATGATGGTGATGGACGGGCGGACGTGCCATATCGTTTATCTTTGCTTATTCATTTTTGCGTATCATACAAATTACTGGAGATCTCTGACTACTGCTCCAGCACTGCTCGGCTCGACTTCCCCACCTCCTCAAAATCCAGAAAATGAATGTAGTTTCTATGGAAAGATTTCAAAACATGTCACCCGATAATTCATCAATTTTGTTTTGACTTTTCGTGCAAGAGCAATGAGAAGTTGATGGCATTTTGGTTACAGTTTAGTTGCATCCTATTCATTCATCTCGTCTTCATAAGTATACTACTAGTTAAGTATTTGCACTATAAATGCACCCCATAGACCTTTAAAATACACAAGTTATACGGCATTACAAAGCTCTTTAGTCACACAAGTACAAAAGGAGGAAAATTACAAAAATGTCTTGCTCAAACGCTACAAGGGACCCGTACCAAATTCCTGGTTACAATGGTTTCGTCCCTGGTCATTTGGGCCAAGTCGGGTTCACTTACTCTAAAGGAACGCATGAAGTAATGAGATCAAGAGGCCCTGGTGGTGGCCAATACAAACCATGTCCTAAGGGATGTGGAACTATGGACCCTTGTGCAGTAATGATTAAATTAGCAATAACTATATTTTTATACTGTGTGCATCAATCATACTACATATTATATTTAATCAAAATTCAATTGTAATAATTCTTAAACCCATCTATATATACATTTTTAGGATCATGGACGAGATTTGCGAGCGCGACTTCACTTACTTCAGGGTGAGATCGATCCAAATCCTTGCAGGGTATAATACATAGTCACTAGCTAGGAAACACATATGCAAAAAATATGAATGTAGATAAATTATGTACTCATGTGTTTTTCTTTTATGTATTGTCCAAGGGGATGGATTCAGGAACCAAATTTTGTGTTCCAAGACCTTCAGTGACATGTGAGCCAAAGTTAAAGAAAAACAATCAACACGGCTACTTGTCAAGACTTTCCGTATACCAAACAGGGAAGAATGATTCCCTTGGAGTAACTGCATGCAGAGCTAGCAATACATTTCCTTGCAAGGAAGCTGCCCCCTCCAATAAACCGTTTTGGCGAGAGTTTGAGGATCTAACGAACTACGACCCGTTCTCGGTAACCAGTCCCATTCATACATTCCCATATATATGAGCAATTTGAAAATCAATATTAAATAAAAAATACAGTGTTAAATAACTGCTTACTATTGGATTGGTATTCATTATTCATTGTAGGAGTATGAACCAGAATGCCGACATTTACGGCTTCCCAAGCTGAAATATCAACACGAATCTTGCTGGGATGAGGACTATTATTTGCCAGAGGATTGTTATGAAGACTATAGAAAGCATGGTATAAAGTTATTCTTTCATATTCTTATGCATTATATGACATATCAATTGACAGTTTTCACTACGCTGTTTTTACTAAGACCATATTTTGCATTATTGTAGGTTACATTTGCCCACCCAAAGTTTGTGAATGCTTGCCTTTGGATGCAAGGAAGAAAGATGAAGATGTAAATTACTACAGGATTGAGAGGGATCCAAATGAATTCATCTTACCATACTTTGCTGACCCATCAAATAAGCTAAGATACTTTAAGCCCCGTTACACTGGCCATGTTCCAACAATGAAGGTTTTTACACACACACTGAAAAAAAATCTGGTTTATTTCGTTAAAATTGGTATCTTTAAACCTATAATCCGCTTTGTTATATTTTCTTAGTTCCGAAACGGGGAGCCTTTCGCAGAACAAAGCAAAAATGCCCTAAACGTTTTTACAAACTTGTATATGACATCCCAGTTAAAATCTAAATGCCCAGTCTGGATAGATCCTGAGCAGTACTGTGATAGCACTGATTACTACAAGTATGCAAGCACTGCAATATTTTTTTAGCTTATCTGCCTTCCTACTGATTCGATTCCAAAAAAATAATTCTAAATACGATGTATGTGTATATTATTATAGGTTGTTCTGTAAACCAAGAAAGACATATGACGGGCATTTCCATGAAAAGCCCACACGTGATCGCCTCAAGCCAATTTTCGATGCAAAGGACTGTGTTCCACCTTATGTGAATGAGCCTATGCCACTGTGTATTCAACGGAATTAGAATACAGCTTGACAACATTTGAAACTTTATATTCAAAATTAACAAATGCACAATATAATGGAATCATGGAGAGCTAATTATCAATAAATTTTACAAGTTTTCCTGACATTGAAATTGTTCAGCTACGCAACATCAAGATTCTATCATCCGATATTCTTTTCATTAATGCATCAATGGTGCATTTACCATAGCTTATCTTATATCATGGTCAAACTCGTCGGGGCTACTTTTAGAATACCGTAGAAACGTGTAGAAAGTAGGCAATTAAATCAGAGAAAATTTCTTTCTTTACAACACTTTTTCGGGCATTTTTAAACCGGACATAACTTGCGCTTTTGTAATCACCAACCCAATGTCAAGTGCTTTTGACAATAATCTTTAACAGAAGTGAAACACGAAAAATTTATCCACATGTTCCCAAGTCTCACGGAGGGTAAAATTGAAATGGAACTTACGCCAGGGGTTAAACCCAAGTCAACCTATCAATTTGCAAATGACCATGACACTTCAACACATGTTTCTACTGAAACTGGATCTCCTTGTCCCGTAGGTCGGATTTCGGTATGAAAAAACACAGTCGCATTTAACTCATTAATTGGCTCATTCCTTCAAAGTGTTTTACCAACTTCTAACTAGCGAATTACATTTGCAGCTCATTTATGCATGTCAATTTCACGTGAAACCTGAGATACTTAACTACTATTATCCTGCCCCACACGCGTCATTAAAGTACGGTAAACCAATTTTAGAAGGCTCTTCAGTGTTCGATGGCCCATATGATACAAAATGGTAACATTCCATAACTAAATTAAATCCGTAAAGCGGGTATAACACTCGGGTTATTATGTTAATTTCCTTTATTTAATACTAAGGCAAGTTACGACCACATTCATTCGCTGGATTGAAGTTACACGATGGGTATCTTTGTATCTAACCCGGATCGACAAAACTAGCACTCCTGATTTTTACATTCAATGTGAATTTAGAATTGTGGACAAAAATCGCAATGTTTTGAAATCCATGCGTACGTGCAAATCAATATGTTTACCCTAACAATATACATTTATTCAGCTACTTTTCCGAATTAATTCAACAATAATGCTGAAAACACACTATTACAGGAAATCAAATGACTAAAGCCGTGGAAGGAGGACAAACGAGGGGCTTTACAAAATTTATGCGTTTTTCTGAAATTGGGAAAGTGATGACTGAGGATAACCTTTTGAATGTTGAAGCGCATATTAATTTTATTTATACACTTCCTCTAGAAAATCCGCTCACCAACAACAAAGTTGAAGTCCAAGAGGTACCTCAAATCACTGAACCTGAGGATAAGAAGGTAGGCATCAATTTTAGCTATTCAGCTCACATCTAACGACAAAAGACGTAGGAATTTTCATTTATGCTTATGACCTTTCCATTTTAGGCGAATCATGAGGATGAACAAACTCTTGAGGGTTATATTTTAAACAAACAGTCTCTATGCATTCCTTCCATTGTTGAATATATTGAAGAGGATGACCAAGTTGAAATTTGGTACAATGATGAGTTATTGGCACACTCGAGTCGAAAGCTTTTGCGTGGTATAAGATATACCAGCAATAACAAAACTAAGAAATAACTAATTAGTGAAAGAAACTAAGATATACTGATGCAAATGCTTGTGATAATATATTTCATGTTTTTCAAAAAAAAAATATATATAGAACATAGTGCATTGTACGAGGAATCATTGGATAAATGGTGGCAGCGAATTGATTTTCATGTTACTTATTTCAAAACATCTCAACGTGTTGTTGAGCAAATGTTACAATTCCTTATCAACGGCAACTGCGAATACTTTCAAGAAGGATCTTATGATGACGTTTTTCAACTGTTTAACTTTGCGCAAAGCATGAGAATGGATAGGTTGATGAGCGCCTGTTTGAATGAACTTTATATACGGGTTACCCCTGAGAATGCTGCACTACTTTTTGTATCGTTTATTGATTCCCATTGGCTTGTTATTGAAGATACGAAGGAAAAATTTCGGTCGTATGCACGCAGGTGAAACCTCAATTTTAATTTTAATTGTTGGTGTAAAGTTTAAATATATAATCAAAATTTCTAGTATTATTTGCAGGTTGAATTTATTTATTTATATGTATCCAATTTGTTTTTAAGCAATTTTCGAGCTATCCGAGAAAGTGAGATGGCAAAAACATTTTTTGATGTTGATGCTGAATTTGAAGATACCTTCTTAAGGCTAGCGCTGGAACCAGAATTCAGTTTTGCTTCTGATGAGGATGGTAGCAGCAACGGCAGTCCGAGATCTGGAGAGGATATTTGGGAAGATATGGATACGAGTGATTAGAAACCTGATGATGAGGAGTAATGATACTTGATGCGCTGATTTGTGTTTTTAGAACTATTTATAATATGCAAAACAAACTATATTATTAACTCTAGGTAGTTTATTTACCGCAAGCAACACATTTACTTAACACATCCATATTAATATGTACTTTTATTGTGGGAGAATCATGCAATGACTAAAATTATGAATTAAAAATTTTCGTTCGTAGTAATAAAAATAAAATACTAATTAGACTTAACTGACTTATTCACACAAACATAATACATGAAAATATTTTCAACAAAAAGGCGGCTCAGTCGGAAAGTAAAAGAGGAATTAAAACATTTACTGACACTTTTGCTTCCAAGTTTGTTACGTTGTGAATTGGTTTGGTATTTTGAAAGTTGCCAATAATGCCCAATGATCACTAGGATGGTAGCTAGTACCCTCTACCATATCTTTTCCAAGTAGTTTGAAACTTCTGTAATTGAAACAACGTGTATAGATAAAAAAGAATGAATAAGTATCGACATTAATGTTTTGAACAATAAGATAAGAACAAAACTTACTCGGGATACATTGTGCTAGGGTTGGAACTACGAAAATATAGTCTGTCATAGCGTCTTTGCTGTTGTCCATTATCCGGAAGCTAGAAATTCATTCAAGTCTTTATGAACTATTCTGTATATTTTAATAAAATACCAATTTCAACTATGTCTGCGAATGATTATAATTATTATTGAACAAACCTGGTCATTCTTGTTCTCTGTAAAATCCCAAGTAAATTTTGAAGCTTCCAAAGATCCACATTCAATCCATAAGTCTTTGATATTTTCTGGAACAAGGCCATCCTCCTACAAATCAGAAACAGCTAATTGAAGTGGATATTATGTATATTAAACATTACGTTACACCTCATACTCATTGACCTCATATATATTGTCTTAAACTTTAGCATTTTAAGTACCTCTCCATCTTCAAGATTCAAATCACCACCAAAGATCACGTTGTACTTAGTAGGGAGTGAAGTACAGACCTTAAAACATTCGGTGAGTTGCTCTAAACGCTGAGTTTTGAAGTGAGGCATACTTTCTAAATGACTAGTCAACAACGCAATTCTTATTTTTCCAAACGATAGTCGCAACATCAGCAATGATCGTTCCATGACTATTAAAAAATGGAAAGAAACAACAGCCAATTTCATTACATAACTGAAGACAAAAAAGGGTATAATTTACTTGCGGAATAATTACCACTGTGTTTAAAGCGTATTATTCCCATATTTTCCATCTTTAGCCGTATTTTGTTGTAAAAGATCCCAGTAAAGTATCCACTTCGACCTGGGTTTTCCGTTCCCAATACCGAGTCGTAATTGCTTAAAGATTCAACCAGTTGTTTATATGATGAAGGTATTAGCTCTTGAAAAAATACAGCATCCGGTTCTTCTCTGGTAAAAATACATTATCGTAAGATATTTAGCGACAAACTAAATTTCCATCACAAAGTATCGCATTACTCTGAAACATTAAATAATACGTACTTGAGTATGATTGACTTGATTGCATCAACACGCTTTTCCAATTCTGCCCTCATTAGTCCTTGTACGTTCCATGACATAAGTTTGAGGAAGGGAAATGATGATTCCATTTTTTTCGAGTCGGCCCCTGCAGTAAAATTCAGATGGCTGGCCATGGATTCAGTTCCGCTTTCACTTGCAAAAATGCATGTGACAGAAAGAAAGCAAATTACTTTTCATTGCAAGATCTAAGAGTTTAACAATCTTTTTTTGCATCAATTTCGTGATTGAAGGCATAATGATAAACATGCTTATATTTATTTATTAACGGTGATGGCAAGATAATACAATGAGTAATAATAAAGATATATAAAATTGATAAACATTATTGATTATTAACCTGCGATCGAAGATCAATCAAAAGCAGGTTTTTTAGAATGGATCATAGTCTGTCTGTCCGTCCGTCCGTCCGTCCGTCTGTCCGTCTGTTCGCACGATAACTTTTACACCGTTGAAGATTTTCAAAAATTCTTTTTGCTAAACGATACCTTAGGTCAAGCTCTTGGCTAAGTTCTAAGATGAGCAAAATCGGTCAACGGTAACTGGGTCAAAGGTCAAGGTCAAAAAATTTTAATAGCAAAACATGGCTTATGATACATCAAAATGATGCTATTTTTCAAGAAAAACTCAACTATGCTAATATCAAAGTTCAGAAATGACCCCAGCGTGACCTATAAGTGATTAAAGGTCAATTTTTGAAAAAAATCTCAATAGCAGCCACAATTATGAAAATTTTCAAATCTTTTTTAAACCAATGAACTACTCAGACACAGCTTATGCTAACTTTATTCAGCATAAATGCTAGATCGCAGGTTACTATATATCTGCCTATTGTCAGGTTTATTTACCAACAAGTAGCTGGCCACCAAAGCCAATATGTGATAACTACTATGCATAATCCCCCAAGTGGATACAAAAACACATTTTTTCTAGAATAATATTTCTCTCTTTGCCGAACCGTTAGGGGCATATACAATGTCTTTGGCATTATTGTAACTTTCACTTTCACACAATAAAATGCAATGTTGAGACTACTCAACTTTAATACTCTACTAACATGATCTAAACAAAACTGAGAATCAAATGTCAAATTGAAAAAAACCGTTTATGATACCAATGTAATGGCAAACCTGAATTTTATTCAAACAAACTTTACAGCTGGAAGATAAGTCCATAACGTTAACACAGAATTTCTTTTATTTATGTGTAATGTGTACACACTCAAATTTCAAATTTTCCCAAAACAATTTCCATTTGATTGACACAATTTTTTCAAATAAATTTTGTTCAAAAAAATGTTAGTGTCAAGCAAACTGATGGGATATGTACTGCGAGCAGTAAAGTTGTGAGTAAAGGATTTGTCTAACATGAACATGCTTGTAAGAAGAAGAAACATTTATTTATGCATTGCACTTTTAAGACAGCAGTATTATTTGACTGAACTTATGGTGTGCGTGTGTGTGGTTAACGCGATCGTACACTTAAAGCACTATCTATATAGTACTATCTAAATCGTATTTTACAATTGATCGACCAAAAGTTCCACTTTAGTTAATAACAAAATACGGAAGACATTCAATATAAACAATAGCAACATGCAAACTAGACTGAAAGTGACGTAGACGTGTGTGGAGACACGGTGTCATAGCCAAGGCCCCAAGCCTATAGCTTGTATTGAGGAACGACTATACTGGTAGGAGACATCAATTTTATTTATTGAAGTGGACACCATTGAATACAGTCCAATTTTTTAGTGGAAATACTTACATATGTATACTACTACGCTTGCCATAAATAACAAGGTGTTTAATATATATGCAAAAATTTTCACACATTGTATGTCTAGTAGTGCTCAAGAAAGGGGAAGGAGTAAACTGTTGATTATCACATTATAGTAATAGCAAGTTAAAATTAATGTATGCTATGTATGCACATATGCACTGCCCGAATATACACTTACGACTTCACTGCAGTCTGGTTCCAATGTAACTCGTGACTAGCAATGGTCATGTCATGCATGCTGTATAACATGCCACATACTGTAAAACATCTGAACACCACCGGTTTTACCATACCACCCATATTGTAGTCTCGAAGGAATCGACATGCAAGCAAAGCCACAAGATCAGTGACTCATAAATTCTCAGAAAGGTTACGGTTGCGCTTTCCAAGCTCATAACCTCGTAAGGTCATGGCATAAACGTATGGATGGTTCACATTCAATTCATGATTTCATGCCTGATATCAAAAGCAGGGGTTGTAGCTCTTACTGATTTTTAGGAACTGTTATATTTAGGAACGGTACTATATTTCAGGTACTACAGTAAGGAGCCAAGAAAGCAAAATACGGAAAATCGAACGCCCATTTATATTTGACTAAAACAAAATGAAGCACAGCAGAAAATTGCACATCGGAGATTTCACTTGGCGTCTTGTGCTTTAATTATTCAGCAAAATTGAAAAAAGTGGAAACACAACATAAATATCCATTCAAAAAGCCATAGAAGTGATTGATGATACAAATTATTAGCTGGAATGGACTGCATCATTGCATTTCAAGAAATAAGCTCATCTCATCTCATATGCCTCTGCATTGCATTACCAAAAGCATGGGAATTGGCAACGGTTTCATATCCGAATCTGATGCTAAATCATGTGTAATGTGCACTTATGTAACATTTCAATGAAGTGGAAAGGAGTAGCTGAAGTATAGATACAAAAAAATATAAAGTTTTATGGTACACATCATGTAAGCTTTGAGTTTTCATCATGTGAAATCTCACAGAAATGTAAGTAAAACCCACAATTTAAATGCGCTTATATTTACTTCACACAATATTATCAGAAATAGCATATCATCAAAGAATTTTCATTTTGCACACTGAGCTATGAACTACGTACGCGTGCAGATGATATGCAAAAATTCAATTTACTATTTGGAAGTGAAACATTCGTATTTCCAAAGATTACTGTTTAGTTTATTGTGTCTTCTACCCATACCACACACCACACCACCTCCTACGCTTAAGCTTAAGAAGAAGAGCAGATAGAAAACTCGGGTGCCAGGGTATGCACTATCTCAGACACGTTTTAACAGCTCAGCAGTACGGACGCGTGAAAGGAAACAAGGAGCAAAAGTCAGTTTCGTTCTGTACTGTCAAAAAAAAGTCACAAATTTTTGTTTGCAAATTCTCTTATGCACACACAAAATATAAAGCATAAATACACACCATGATAGGGTGAAAAAGCAAAGTAAATCTTTACATTATCAAAAATAAAAATAAACACACATTCTCCAGTTTTTATCTTTCCAATAAAACTACACAGACAGTGTTTGAGTTGGGAATATTAGCAACAACAATATTTGGATTTTGAGTGGGTAACGTGAGAATACCTTTACTAAACCGTGACTTAAGCTTCAAGTGCTACACAATATGGGATATAATATGACTATACCGTCTGTACTGGCATTCCGAGAGTTTCCATCATTTATCATCAGCCTCAAAGATAAAAGCTACTGAGCTTGTTGAGTGATTGTCTTGGTGTGTGACATTTCCGGTGGTTTCCTCCCTTCAACCAGTCACGTACTCACGTACACAATATTCTTGTTCTACAAGGCATAATATTATGTGTACGATAAAAATGTGAAAATGAGAAAGAGTCTCATCTAGTCAAAGAGAAAATAGGAGGACGCTTTTTGGTGGCTACAAAATTGACTTTTATTGATACATACGCACCTACATTGGCCGTGACAGCACAGTGGTCTGTTTATTTATGTTTCCTCAACAAACTCTACTCAACGAGAAAATGTGGGGAAAGTCCATGTAAAACAAAGGAAATACCTTGAGTTGCTAAATTCACTTTCTACAAAACAAACGGTTATTGTTATTACCCATGCATATTTGCAGAAATCAGTGCGAACCGTGTCACATTTATTGATAAAAACAAAGAGCCTTTGACATTGTTATTAAGTACATAAAACTTACAGCTACTACTGTACTACTGTGTATCTGTAGTGGTTCAAGAGTTAATATTTGGAGAAAGCAAACGCGAAAAGCTATTACCAAATTATCATTCCAAAACATATGCCATCCCATTATTAATTTCCTCATTAGCAGCATACCCAATCCTAAAATAAACGATTCGTGACTATCATTCCAAACTGCTCAAAAAATGAGCAGTCGAGCCGCTTCCGAGCATCTCAATCCCAAAATATATACTTGAGTGGACGAGAAGTAAGTAAAAAGGAACTAAAAAGTAATACTGCGCCGTCAGACTGTCATCAAGGTGTCTACTATATTTGGTCTGTTCTGTTTTGTGCATTCCATTATAAAATATTGTGTTTGACGAGGGCACTTGGGTTGGTGGTGGTGGTAAAACCACAATTTTTTTACACAACAAACTTATCTAACTATAACCAAAGAAAGTGAGAAAGAAAGTCCATGTGCAACTTGGAATATACTTTCGTACTTTTCATTCCAACCACGAACCAAATTTCATCCTTTTTTGGGGCATCACATTTGTTGTAAAGACAAAAAAAAGATAGATTCTTACTACTACTGCACCGTTAACACAAAATTGGCCGGCTGTATCATTTTCACTTAATTTTAAGTATATTGTCACAGAAAGAAAAACGTCTATTGTCCGTTTCATCACTTGCTCTTGCTCTGTCTGTGGTTCTCGTTTGTATTATATTTCTGCTTTGCAGAGACAACGACAACTATATATGACACTTTACGCTATGGAGCTCATGCTTGGAGAATAAGTTTACTCCAACCAACTATAGGCTGCAACTGCAGCTATAAAAACAGTATTCTGAAGCAAAATGAGGGCAGTCCTATGAGAAATGCAAGTATTTTTCAGGACACGGCGGTAATAAAAATTTTGCAACAAGAAAAAAGTTTCTGGTGACAAAAATAGCATTCCCCTTCCTTTTTAAAACAAAAAAAAGTAGCTGTTACTAGCAGACTATATTGGCCATTCTGTTCTTCTGGTGAAAGTCACTACATGCACTTGTTTTCTGCACTGTCATTCAACTGAACAAGCACAAACACACGACAGTTGGTTTTTTACGAGGAAAGAAAAAAAAGAAGGAAAAGTTCATCGTTGTTCAAAGTGCTAACAATGAAACTAGAACCATAAGGAGGATATAAAAGTAATGAGTAGATTTCTCGAGCCGTGTGTTTTCATTCTTCGGCTACGTAATAATGAAGGACCCAATAAAAAACACAAGCTTTCTCAAAATAATTGCTTTCAGCATTAATTACACACATGTTTGTTACCCTGTCCTCAAAAATATTTGAGTGAAGTCCATTCGTTACAGAGTAAAGTTTGAATTGCTTCTTTCTGTAATGCTGAATGAAAAGTAAATTACTCAAGACTTTATGAGAGACACGATATATACGACATACTCTTCTTGAAATTCTTCAAGTCACTTTAAGATTCTGACGACATTTTGTGTACTGCTTTCCCCTACTTTCGGTGGTGGTGTACTGGCGATGCATATCAATCTCTTTTAAAAAGTCTGACTTTTGGACCCAATCCAAACAATACATTCAATTTGATTACTAATGAATATAAATAACGTATAAAAGTGAAAGGAAAAGCACGACGGGTAGGCAAAGGCTATTTTGGCGGAGCTGAAGAAAATTCATTGTAATACCGTCAACCAGTGAAAGTAAATTCAGAAATTACTAAAAGCTGTTTGTGATGTTAAGATCCTGATTGCGAACATTCTCCTCCAAGTCAAGTCACTCCTCTTTTAAATTTACATAAATTAATCAAATGCTGGGAAGAGCCTAGACTAGGAGCTAATCCAAGAAAGGAAATGATTTTCATTTAATATTCTAACCAATTCACCAAAAAAAACTGCTACTCTGTGCCCTGATTTCTACACCGTATATTTACGTGTCGACCGAAATTACGTTACGAAATTCTAAATCAACGAAATAAAGTTTCATCAATTTGCTCGCTGATACGCCCGCCAATTTACAACAAAAAACTAACAAAGGTCAAGTCTTCTTACTGGGTTGACTCAAAGAAGTAATTTTTTTAGGTGCCCATATAAGCAACAACATACATACAACCAGCCAACTTTGCTGCTTGCTGTATCATCACATTCCAACAACAAAATGAGTAATTCTTGGACTGTCTCGGATAAGATTCCACCCATGAGTAATCACACTCGTGTGATTGTGATATACCCGACAGGTTTGTTTCCCCAAAACAAAAATCCTTTTTAATCTATCGTATAAATATATCCATATGTACTACTATGCGAATGTATAAGCATAATAATGTAAATTCCATACAACATACTGGCTATATTTGATGTTACAAGCTCGCAAATTGAATTTAACCCGGATTGCATTTGTCCTTTCGCGTTCTCGGTTTTGAGAACGGCCCATGAATTTATTATGAATAAGCTGGGATAAGAAGAAACTTGAATTTCAATTTAGTGAAGCCTGCTTTTACCTGAACTTGAGCCTAATCAGTCAACACAATGCAATATAAAGAATCGTGTCAGTGGCAGGATCACCATCTCATTTTCCCCTCATATATGATATGCTTTGTGTAACTCAAACTCAAGCCCACCTCAAACCTACAGTAATGTATTTTAGGTACTTTTTGATTCATGATTCATGACACAACCAGACAGACAATGGTGCTCGAGAGTCTCTCTCTTATCAAATGTTGAATAGCTCCTGCCTATATATTTCAATTGCACAGAGTGAAGAATATAATATTCAAGAAGGAAATGCATTCAGAACTAACTCAATCATATAAAATAGTAGCTAGCTCTAACACACTGGGTCAATTCTATTTTTCGTGCTTTTTATGCTTTATGAATAGTATTGCCAAAAAGACTTGTATACAAGACATGTTCATCGTAAGACTATATTATAATTTTCCACTTTCTCTCTCTCCATTCAATTTTCCAGATATTTTTCGGTTGCAGATTGAAGATGGAGGAAATTGAAAATTAAAAATTCATGCAAAAAAAGCCATGTATCCTCATTCATCCATTTCAATCTAACCTTCAACTGCAGGTGCCATAATTCTTGTCGTGGTGTGTTTGATTCCATCTTAGGTTAAGGATTATATAACTTCATTGCACCAGCTGCGCTTTGCTTCTCTTTTCTGCTTCCATTATGTTTTCATATTATATCATATATATCAGTCTGTCAGGTTGCATCATTCCTTCTGAAAGATTTAAGGTTTACATTGCCCCATAGTACATATTACAAAAACCTTGAACAATACAAACGAGTATATGGCAAACACAACACATATATTTTGCAAGAGAATGTGAGTTTGACGAAGTAGCAACAGCTATTAACATGGTTAGATTAAAGTGTGTGTTCTACTCACTTTCCCTAAAAAATGAGTATGGTGTAACCAAACCGTTTTCTTACTATTATACTAGAATCCTAAAGATTCATTTCTAGCATATTTTCTTACTTCTCGCGATATAGTCTATAAGCCTATACCAATCCATACACACGCATAACAATGATTTGCTGGTGTTGGTGCGTGCATGGGCTATACCACTACATAATATAATTGTATATGAATATTAACATGAAAGGATACGACACGATCAAGAGCACGTCAGGAGGCACTGTTGGACATTTATCAAAGTCACTCCTGCCAATTATTTGTTATGACAGGAGACAGATTCTACTTTAACACCACACAATTTCTCATCCTGTGCTTACGAGCGAGTGAGCTTCTTTTCCCTATCTTCTTCAAGACTACAACCACAACCTTATTTAATACTTTCCATCCTTCGAATATAAACTTCTTTAACTCACATACGCACTACTCTCAACTCTCAGCGTTTTTTACAAAGCCTTCCCCTCTGTGCATTGGTTTGGTTGTGGGAGTGAATAATATATAAAAAAAAATTCTCATGTTGGTGGAAAATTCTAAAGCCCTCAGAAAAGTTACGCAGCTGGTGTCCTATTGTTCGGCGGAATGAGTATATCGTGTAGGATTTATATATATGCGTCAAGAACCAAACAGTCATATATATTGATTTGTGTTTAAGCTAAGCAATTTACTTTGTAGACTACTTCTTTCGAAAAATACCAGCTAGCAAAAGCTGTGTATGCCTTGATCTCGTATCATTTTTCTCTGATTAATCTACTTTCACATTAAGCCACAGTGGTAATGGCAACTTCCTAAGTGTACCTTCATTATTAAAGGACACACATCATCATCCCATGAGAATGTGAATAATATGCTTTTTACGAGTATGACTGAAAGTTGTAAGCTGTTGACAAAAGCAAGAGTAGAAAAAGTTCCCTTTCCATGTCGTTATCTAAACATGGCAGATGCACTATTCAAGTACAAAAGCTGCATTAAATCGAAATAATACACATCTGTCTACATTGTGTACACCGAGAAATAGGGCGAGGTGAAATGTTTAGTTGTCTACATGCATTGCATTTTAGGTTAGGTTCTCATCGGGGTCTTGACTATAGCTTAACATGCATGGTGTAGTGAGAATTTTTTATGTTCATATTGCTGCCTCACAAGCTTTCCCTCTCTCCAGAGAACACACAAAATCTACAATTGGACAGCATGATTTCATGCTTTCTATCACATAATGGTGTTTTACGGTTGAAAAGGTACGGAAAAATGACCCCTTCGGTCTCACTTTCACTTGAGTAACTTTCAAACAAAGAGAAGCTTTCTCACTCTCTCGGAGAAAGTTCAATTTGTCTCGTATAAATATCCTGGCGTGAGTTGGTGGGCATTGCCTACTTTCTTCCCATGAGTTTGAGTGTATACGATACAGCCCTATTTATAACCGACAATTTTAGACAATAAAGAAGAAAACGACCATATACATGCATGTATGCTCATTTATGCCTTGTTTTTTTCTTGCTTAGACCTTTTTCAGTTTTGCGTCTAATTTCCCGGAGCATAACATGGCACTTTTGAAAAGCACTGTCGTAGTAGTACTATTACCACATACACTTATGTCTAAAACACATGTTACTACTACTAACTACTACCACATATATTTAAAGACTAAAATCCTAAGTGCACCATCATTTTCATCCAAAAATTCAATTAATTGGATACCCACAAAGTTACGTAGTATTTCATGAAAGTAATAATATTTAGTAACCTATGTTCTGAAACTATAAGCCGTCATAGTTTTTTCCATTTCCTTTTTATGACTTTCTCTACCGATTGGTTGGTGTAAGTGCTACATGAATGTAGTAGTGATCAGTATTATTATTGTCGAACAGTTTCAGTTCAATTCAGAATCAATTATGTTTTCATTCTTTTTGGGCTATTACTAGAGGGTCTTACGTGTACATGTGAATTGTTTTGTGTAACGCAAAAGTCTGCGGATACTGCAAATTGAACGTTCCGAACACTGAGAGGAACAACAAAACTATTCTCTAGAACTATTTTCCTTGGAAAATATTTTTGTATACATGCATTATGTAATTCCAAAAGCTCAAGTGAAAGTGAGTGTCTATGTCTGTCGAAAATGCTGCAATGCTAGATAGAATGTTTCAATATGTATATGTACTCTAACTTTATATTGAGTAATAATAAGCTTTCTATTCGTCATTTAACATTTATTTAAATCGCTTCGTTTTATGTTTCATATTGATATTTGTCATTTAAAGGCACGGAAATTATATAGTTCTTTCAGTTATGTTATCTGTTGTTGTTACCCCTTCCAAATTGAGGGTAAATTATCAAAGTGGCTTGCTTTGACAGGAAAAAGACGAAAATTATCAAGAATGTGGGACTCTAGGTCAAATTGACTTGACTTGTCAATAATTTTCGACCTGTCGTGCATGAATAAAAGATTTGAGCTCGAAATGCTTGTGTAGTCCCTTCAACCGTCAACCTCTTCTTAACTTTACCATAGAAAAAAATGAACGGAACTGGTTTTTGCATGGTTCTTCCTCAAGTTTAAGAATGTCAGCTAATTCGACATAGACAGATATGTTACGAGGTTAGATTCGATCATTTGACAGCACTTAAGTAAGTCGCAGACGTATTCGTAAAACAATAATCATTATTCATTACACTGCCCGCCTCATCGAGATATACACCCTTCCGGTAAAGTAAACTCGAAACGAAAAACTTATATATCTTTTCAACACCAAGAATCTTTTACTCACTCGTATAAATAATTTCCCTTCAGTTCTTGACGTCAAGTGTTACAATCGATGACTCCATCTCTAAAAATACAGAAATCCTAGACATATAGAGACGTTACAAAATATTCATTGAACCATGCACTCTCCTCCACTGCTCTGCTCCTGTAAGCAAAACAGACTTAAGAGAAAAAGATTAATAATCGGTTAAGTTTTTATTTTCCATAGTACAAGTACACAGTATTAACAGAGCTCACGATGAAATAAATAGAGAACATTCGCTCAGTCACTAAAAAGCCATTTTGCCACCTAACATTATAAATCGATCAATGCATCCTATCAATCGATAAGAAAATAAATGAAATCATAGGTGTCACAAGACAGATTTATGGAAAGCCCCACCATACCATCTTCATTACTACTTTCTACGACCGAATTAACTTTAACTTAATGTGGTTCTATATATGGCCGAAGAAGTATAAAAGTGTAAAAAAAATACATCAAAATATGTTTGGATGCGACGCACTAAGCAAATGCTAATGTAAGTAAATTGATGATAAAGATGATGCAAAGTAAGTACCAAAACTGAAAAATCTTTACCAACAACTGTATTAGAATTTATTAATACGTAATCTAATTGCTCAAGTCATAACAGCTTTCAAGGTGCAATCATAGGTACATCTTTATTATTTGTTTGTCAATCAATTAAATATTTCGGAAAATAGTATTCATTACATAATAAAATTCATTGAAAAAATCCTTGATATTTAAAGTAAATTCATTAATCGTATTCATTAAAATGTTAAGTAGCTGGTTGGAGTTTAAAAAATTCATCATTTGTCATGAAACACCAACAAAACATGCATAATCTAATAACTTGTACTCCTAATCAGAGTAATCACTTCCAATAACTCAATAACTAACAAATAAACGTTGATACCTAACCTACACATAGACATATCTCACCGAACGTCAGATAATTCACAGCAAAATTACATCTCCTGTTGACTTTATCCTATTACTTACTATATAGCTAACTACATAAGCACTTTACAAATATTCTGGTCCTAAATCAATCACTACTAATACCGCTATCATTTATTTCAGCTGAATCAGGCACAAACTCCTGCTTTAGTGCCATTACGTTTACCTGTGGATGTAAATCCGGAGGTTGCTCAATGTCAAAATACTTGCCCGGGTAGGCATTTTTTAGGAAAAAAAATTTGTTGACAAATTCATCTTCAATTGATAGCAATTTATTATATTGATCTACATCAGAACACTTGAAATAATGTTTGGCAGATACTGCTGAGCCACAAGCACATCCATAACTCTTTGCCAGTTTACTTAATATCGGGAAGTCTCTACGATTGGCGTGCCACCATTTGAGAGGATTAGTTTCTAAAGGAGCTTTAACAGCAGCAACATACCTCTTAAGTTCATCTTCGCAAGAATTGACTCTCGCATCTCCAATCAAATACTCAGGAGTTTCCAAAAACATAGACATGCTTGATCTAGACTCATCAGGAGTTGAGCTATTCCGTTGGGCAATGTCTTTCATTTTAGTTAATACTCGTTCATGCACCTCGGCGCTAACTTGACGATCCGTAAAAGGCAGTCCTTTGAACCGTGGATCAAGGAACGTTGCCAAAGTAAGCACGATTGTCCCCTCGCCGTGACATTTCAAATCGTACGAATCCTCTATAAACATATCTAATTCAGTGTAAAGCTCAGGAACTTGGTCCTGGAACTTACGCCGTAGTTGAATTCGAAGTCGTTCAACAGAAGGTAGAACAATAGATAAAGGAAGTAATCCAGGTTGCTCAGAAATAAATGTTTCTATTACCCCAGTCACGTTCGCGATTGCGTTGGCATAATACATAACACTTTCCCATGGGTATCCTGCTAGTGAAAAGTATTCTTCGAATTTAGATCTTGAAGCAAGAATTTTTGTAACTACTAATTCTGACCGTGAGTACTCACGAGGAAAATGGGTAGAAAAAATTTCATCTATGAAATTGCTCAAATAAGTATAATGCCTGTGTCGTGAAATTATGGTCAACAATCCATCAAGAATTTCGTAGAAACACGGACTAAATAACATTGGTGTACGCGTAAAATTATTTGGTTTGTTACAAAAGCTCCCATAGTTCAACACAAGCAAAGGGGAGCGAGAAACAGTTAAAGAAGGTCCTAATAACGTTTCCATTCCTGAAACAATTTGAATTCTCATTTGTTCGCTTGATCCGTTGGGTATAATCGGAAACAGTTGAACCCCAACAAATTTGGACCTGAGCAACCATTCGCTGTCTCCATCGGCTTTGTCATCTTTTGGTAACACATAGTTAACAGTGTACATTACCATATAACTTACAACCGTCCGCTTAACGCATTCTGCTGTGAAACACATCATCTTATGACCCTTAAGTTCTTCCAGCAGGTCCTGTTTCTGTTTGCGGTACATGGTGTCAATGTGGTTTGCAACAATATTGAGCAAAAGGTCATTGCAGGGAATAGGAATTCCACCTTCAAAAGAAGTCATCATTGCTCTGAAAGCTGGAGTTGTGATTGTACTGAGAGGCAAGAGCTCTAGAATGCACATTGTAGCAATTGACCTGGAAAATTGAAAAAAAAAGTCTTCAGTACTGACAGTTACAGTAAATATTAGTACGTGAAGAAAATTATATTAATAAAAATAACTAACTTGTATTTATCCAAATTGTTTGCTACCAATGGGTGAATGCCATTAGAAATCAAGGGTACATTTGCCGGAGCGGGAGCGACAGGTAATAATCCATGGATTGTTAGAGTTTGATTAGGGTTATTAGCAATAACAGTGTTCTTAACACTGCTCGTTCTCGTTTTGACAACATCCGTGCAGCTAACTATCTTTTGAATTGAATCGTACGTCCCTGCAGCGTCTTGTTCAGATTCACCTTCGCTTGATAGACGTTCTCGTTTGAGATTCACTGCTAACGGAGTGAACTCAGATTTCAAATTTTTTGACTTTTTCGAAGGAGAAGTTTCATCCAGATCAAGTCCATTTTCAAGTCTGTACATTACTTCGGGGTGTTGCTGATAAAGATGATTTCGCATAGCAGTTGTACTTCCATGTGGATTGCGGCATTTTACATCACACAAGCCACATTGAGTTTGTGGATTTGCAGTATTTTTGGTGCCGGCAATTTGTGTGAATACTTTCCAAACAACACTTCTCTTCCTTCCAATGCTTTTGACTGAATCAGGGTCGCTCTTGAGGAGAATTTCAGTTCTACAAATAAAACAATTGTAAAATGCCATTAGTGAACGTAACTAAAACGAATATTATGCTCTCATCTTGTATACACTTATCAAACACAAATCATAATCAACAATAAATCTATTTTTCCAAAGCCTAAAAGGAAGAATGAGACTGGAAGTCTCATAATAATAAGTAGTCAAAAGCTGGAATAAAAGTTAATAATTTCAATTACTCAACCAACCTTGAACTGTGATAATCCAGGGCCTTACGTTTACTAGATCCTGACCTTCTCCGCTTACCGTCATCCTCACAGTAAGAGCCTGCAGGTACACCTGCCGCAGCCATTTCCTAAAGTTAAGGAGAATGAATAGTTTAATTAAAACCAAGCACAAAATCTCAGCGTCCCCCGTAAACGTTTTTGCCCACAACCCACCCTTCGCAAATGCATTTAAAAACTAGAGTTGCTGACTGCTGAACACATATTATGACATTGTTGTGATTGTACAAATGAGTAGCCAGAACGATGAAGAATAATTAATTCACAAATTAAGAAATTATATATTTAACAAAAGTAAACAGATTTCTTACCTTGTCTATTATGGGGTTTCCCCACTTTCCCCTCAATCACTGTTCACTCACTCTATAAAAAAATATCACTTGACTGGCTGTGGCTGGGGGTGATTAGTACAATCTTGTCATCAGTTATCAGTTTAACTAACTTCCAAACAGATTTCCACCAAATTCTCTCTTCTCCAGCAGATCATGAACTTGGAGCGTTGGTTGGAGGTTAACAACTACCTCTTCTTAACTAGCAATGGAATGACTTCAGACTAGAAAGGCGACAAAACCACCAGCCAGGCCACACAAAACTTTTCAACCCATCGCAAACTTTAAAAGATATTGTTTTTAACGGCTAATCAAGACTCTGAAGAACGAACGTATTTGTACTTATAGCACATACCAACAACCAACCAAACTAAATACAAAATCGCACGCCGAACAAGTCGCTAAACATGACACACTTAAACAGGCAACAGTAAAGTAAATGCAATGGTGCATGTAGATAGATGTAGTGTCTTAAAGCCAAGCTGAAGT